>VXBO01002536.1:0-82928 GCA_013400135.1 Rhinoptilus africanus | reverse complement strand
GGGGGGGTAGGGATTGCAAAATGCATCTAACATATAAATGTCTGTAGGCATCTATATCTCAGTGTTACCTGTAAGTGGGAAGCAGCCTAACCAAATTCCCTTCCTCAGGGCACAGCTTGCCAAGCGCACTGCCCATCCCATCATGTGTGCAAATCTTCATTGTAAAACAAGACCTTTCCCTGGCTGGAAAGCAGTAACTTGCACTGCAAAGCGTGCCAGCGTATGTCAGCGGTATTACTCCCTTGGCACAGCTCCTCCCTGTTAATTGTAGAGTAGAAAACGTTCTTCTTCAGGCTTTTCCTCTAACTACCCCAGTGCGAGAGCCAGAAACCGTGGACATTTGTGTGGAGGGAATTTGGCAGCTGAAACACGTGGAAGCCTGGCTCTGGCATGAGCATTTCCAAGAGCAGCATCTGGACCCCTGGTTAACTTCCTGACTGATCTCCTGCCTCAGACAGGAGGCCAACCACAAGAAGTGCACCAAACATAAGGGGGAGAGCTGGGCAGAGGCTTGGACATTTCTTATAGTTTTAAAAATAGCAAAGCAAATCCAAAGTGCATTGGCAGACCGCATGTAACTTCAAAACTCAGCTGGAAAGTGCCTTCTCCTGATGATTGTCTTGGAGATTGTTCCCTGGGTTGATTTTCTGCTTGTCGCAGAAGCAAAGCCACAGCTGCAACCTCACTTACACAAATGTGTGAATTCGGAGCTCAAACACAAGTGCGTTTCTGGTGCATGTTGAAAGACTTCTTGTCTCAATTGGCATCTGCATCAAAGCTACTGTGACGTTTGAAAAGTCCATCAGTAATTTGGTTGTATGGAGACAGATAATAGTGCCATTTTCCTTGTTCCACCACTCAAAGAAACTTTATACTGGCTCTCCAAAAGAAAACAAAAGGAAGAAAGGTCCTGTTTAGGTTACCTCTCAGCTTTGCATATGTACATGTACATATGGGGGGGGGGGGATGGACATATATATGTGTATAGGAAAGACTTTCCTTCAGTGGCAAATGGGAGTTTAGTCTGTGCTGACTCATAGGCTACAGATGACTGGAAAGTTATTACATTCTTCTTTCACTCAAACAAATCCGGCTTAACGACTGTTTGTCTCATTCATTCGTAGGTGTTTATACTAAAACATAGTTTAACGTAGCTACCTGTCCATCGACCTACCTAGGCACATCTCTGTGTAGAAGGAGAAGCCAAAACACTAAAGCAAAGGGTTTAAAGCAGGTGTCAGTATGTTATTTCAATATCGCATTCCTGAATAGGTCTTGTACATCCCCACCTACGTGTGGTGTTCGACCCCACGGTGTCTGAGCATTCATGCATCAAAATGTGACAAGGGTTCTGCAACTTCTCTGGGACCAGGTCAACCACTTTTCCGGCACACCAGCACCCCATACATACAGAGATGACAATATGCAAGGGCTTGTAAACTGTATAAACATCATCCAGCACACCCTTTATACAAAAATAACCCACTTTGTTGATTCACCATTTCTCTGTTCATCACAGGGAAGACTGACATTTTCTGAATAATAAATGCAAAGTATTTTGCAAGTGGGAAATAAATGGCATCAGATAAAATCTCTTGGTTGAACAACTGATTTCTCTTGTCCTTCTGCTGCTCTTTCTTTCCATTACCATTTTTACCCTGTTATTATAGTCTAAAGGTGAGGAGAAGAACAGAAGAATAACAAAACCCAAATGCTTTATCCAAAATGTACACTGCATCCTGAGACTCTTCAGCACAAGTACAAATGAAGTTGATTTCCTGCCATGACAAGGTAGCAAGGAGGTGTGCCAGAGCAGGAAAATGATCTTTTTACAAAGACAACCTTGTCAAAGACAACTTTATTACCAGACACAAACAGAGAGAGTTAAAAAAACTTTTTAAAAAAATGGTCAGGTGCAGGGTAGAAGGATAAAGTCAGGACTTAAAAGCATTCCTTCAAAATGTGGCAAATAGATTCTGAATTCTGATCATGTCTGGAGCATCAGCAGGTGACTAATTCATCTGCAGCATGGAAAGAAGACTTTTTAACGCTGTCCATACATAGGAAATACCACGACTTACAGGAAACACTGGCATACTTCAGTCACTTGGCAATTCTCATCAAGCCATGAAGGTATGTTTGTCATGCTCTTATTAACAAAGTTTTTGATACTTCTGCTTTGCAGTAAGCAATGAAGCCTTTGTGGCTCCAAGAGACACTCCCCCTTACAGATGTCGTGCAAAAAGTGAGACTGTAATATCTTGAATTTTATTCCAGGTTTGTCTGATAAGTGGGCGGCAATAGTTAGAGGCCAATTTGTGCTTTTCCATCACACTGTCTAGACATATTTGCAAGCGCTACTTTGCCTTAAAGAGGAAAGGGTATATCATATATTACACAATAATGGGTTATTTTTACTTGTAATGCGTTAAGAGGCTGTTTTCAATCAGAAACCATTTGATATGAGGGTTATGTTCTGGACAATAAATGGAAAAAGTGGAGCATATCTTTTTTTTCTTTTCTCACACAGCAGACAATACCCATAGTTTCCATATAGACAGGAAATGGCTTAGGTTTATATATAGAAATACAGTATATTTTATATGCATACATAACGTATTGTTTTATTTAAAAACTATCACTGTATAATTGGTTGAAGCTGCAAAACTGATACACACCTATGTAAATACTTTAGTAGAGCCCAAAACAGACAAATCTGGAAACTTTAAGAGAGATTCCTTCCCGCCAGACTCAGAAGATGTGACATGCACGGTGCAAGGGTCATGTGCCGTTCAGCAGTCACTCAGAGCCACCAAATCGTCTCTGTTCAGCATCTGTGTATCAAAACTGATGGTCCCACTTCGCTCCCACAAGATCTTCTCAAAAGCTTATGTTCCCACCTCCTCTTCATCCCAACACTCCTAATGGGGTCCCAGTTCTTTGCTCTTACCAGAGCAGTTTGCCTTAGGCCTGGGGGGTCCCCAGTCCCATTTCCCCTTGCTACTTGGCACCTCTTTTGGCTGGGGCCCTCCACTGTCTTCTCCTGTCCTGGAATCTGGAGAAGGTGCCCTGCATTTCTTAGGAGTGGGGCATCTCCATAGCAGAACAGTCTTCTGCGGGGCCATATACCATCTGTGGCCACCCTTTCCCTATCAGAGCGACACATAAAATCACTGTCATGGGAGGGTGGCAGTGCCCAGGCAGCAGCTCAGTTTTGGGGTTGGTTTTTTTTTTGGTTTTTTTTTTCTGTGTGTCGTTCTCTGCACTAGCAGTTCCTTGAGGACATGGATGTTGGCTCCTGGGTTGCTGGAGTCCAGGCCACATAAGCAATTCAGGAAACTCTGCTTTACCAGAACTGTTCTGCAGTTTAACGAAGCTAAGTCACTTTTTGACTCTAGCTTCTTGCAGAAGATATTTGGATTGTTTTAAGATGATTTGCCACTAGGCTAAGAGACCGGGTGTTAGGAAGACTAGGAGTTATGTATTTAAACCTATGTTCATTTCAAATTGGATGAATTCCTGCTCACCAGACTATGATCCACAGTCAGGCATTATGGTCAGATTATATAATACATTAGCAAAAGTGAATTTAATGGACACAGTCACCAGCTGGACTGTGATCTGATAAGCCTGTCTTAGAGAAAGACACAGTAATAGGCCAGAACAAATAAATTTGTTTCTTTCAGGCACTGTAAACAGATCTGTGTTTATTTTATTCCGAAGGGCTTTTTTTTTCCTGTGCTGCCAACATGTAATCTTTCACTTGACTTAATATGTATTGGATCTTGTTTGTTTGCTTGTTTATACATATGCTAAAACTCTTAATGGAATTCTTCAGTCTTGTCAGTCATGTGATGCAGATAACAAACTTCTCCAGTGTTTCTTTTTAGATTTCTCAAGACTTGCATGGCCTTCTTGCTCTTTTTAATACATTTTTTTCCCCAGCTGTTTTTTAATGAAGGAAAGAAAAAATACAGAGAGAGAACTAGGCTACTTCCAATTGCAATCATTAATGGCCATGGTAGGCAAAGTTTCACAAATCCTGTAACAGATAAGAAAATAAATCTCTCTCACCACCATGAAGGTGTGGTGTAAGGACTGGAATACACTCCAAGCCATAAAAGTTGAACTTGGAGTGAGGAGAACTCCAGCCGTCACCTTGCATTTTTCATTTGTTACAGGCCATCTGTGCGCATCATCAGGGATCTCAGGAAAATATTACTCAGCTGTCTTTTATCTCTGTCTAGTCTAGCTGGAGCGTGGGTAGCAGAACACAAAGAAACAGGTTCCTAACTTCAGTCTGATGATAAAAGATGCTGGTAACCTAATAGAAGCAAATGTTTTGTATTGATTAATAATACAGGGCTATAACCCGCTGAATCTGCTGCACATGGAGCACAGTTTAGAAAACAAATAATGAGTTTCTTCCTTCCTAATAAGCTCTTTATTACTTGTTGAAGTGGAATGCGAGAGTAGAAAGTAAAGCTCAGGTATCAAAAAGAAGTGGTGATGACGGGTTGAGGGGGGTCACTTGTGAAAACAGTAGAAATCAAATCAATTAGGCCTGTCAGCTGGAAAACATCATGGGGAATTAACACTTGTTTGTCTGGATTCCTGCAGCCTGAGCAAAAGTGCACAAAAAATGTATTTAGGTAACAAAGAGATTGCTGTATGAAAATTGCAGTTTAACTGAAAGAAAAAAAAAGGGTTACATAAGACTTACATCCACTGAAAATTGAAATAAGTAAATAGGATAAACTTTAAAAAGCTTTTAACCTTTAAAAGAAAATGCATCTGCACAGCAACAATGGACAGAGGTGAAGGTACCACCTCTGTAAACTTTAGGGCTCATAAAGAGCAGAACCTGGCAGGGCGCTGCTGAAAGGGGTGAGATTTTGCCTGGTTGCCATGAAACTGAAATGACAGCTGGTGGCATAAATTGAAAAGGCATGCAAAAAATCCAGGGAATATTTGGATCATGGGGCTACAAAGGAGGGAAACCTTGGGGGTTGAGGCATCCAGGAGTCTTTGGATCTCAACCTCATTTCTGGTTTATTTTGTTTTCTCTCACTTCAAGGTTGAATTATACTGAAAGGCCCTTCCTTCTACTGCAAAAGAGTCGGGCTTTTTCATATCACACTCCAGGAGAGCAAAGATGGTGCCAGGGCAGCTACAACCACAGCTTCTACTGGATCCGTGCCTGACTGAGGAAAGCAGGAATTCAGGACTACAGTCTCCAAGGTCTCTGACTAAACTTATTAAAACTTGCACACAAATATTAAGTGGTGAGATGCATTGGCCCCCATCCCCTCACCTCCCCTAACTCTGGCGGGCACTGGGGAGTGCCCCCCCTGCCCCGGGGCTGCCCGAGGGGAGACTGCCCTAGGAACAAGGCAAGGATGCTCTCCTGCATCAACCTGAACTACACAGGGCACAGACCAGGTTACCAAAGCTTGAGATTGCTTGCACACAAATTCAAGCCCCAGGCTGCCAGATAGACTGATTTCATGGGTGCTGTTTCATCATGTGCATATTGCTTGGTTAATTGATGCAAGTTCTACTGGAAGACCCAAAAGACCCAAGAAATATTGTAGGAATAAACAATAGGATCAAAATAATTCAACAACTTTCACTTATACTAAAATAGATGGTGCTAATTGATTATTTCTTTATCTTTTTAATTTCTATGTACCGTTACTGATTTGTAAGTGCTGTTCTATGGGAAGTGGCTGAGGTAGCATGTGAAGTCTGACTGGATTCCAGAATAACAAAAGCAATTGTTCTTCCCCTGTTCTTGTGTTTTACATACTGACTACAAGTACACATTCTTGGCACACACCACGGTTTTTACAGTGCAAAATTTTGAATGCAATTAGAAAAAGAAACAATTTCAAATGACAGGAACAAATTAAAGGAATCGCTTGAAGGTACAATCACAAATAGCTTAGTACTTTTCATTCAGAGGGAAATACCTCGGGAAAAGTATTTCTTCTGATTGTCTAGCAGCTTTTGAATCACTCTGCCCAGTGTTTCAAGTGTCTTGGCCATTTCTAGCTGTAGTTTGAATTATTTTCTTTGTATAACTGTGTATAAACTTTTTTTTTCTTTTGGATGAAGTAGTAGGAGAGAGAAGTGTTGTTTAAATTTTTCTTTGTTATTATAGGCATCAAAAACCCCGGTCACCCCTGCTTTCACATATTTTATTTTACAGTGAAGTTGGGATATTAAGTCAACCAACTTACACATTTGAATGCAAGTAAAATATAACAAAGCAAGGGCTAACTTGTGGTCCTTTACAGATCAGTGGTAGGAAAGGTGTGGAAAGCTATTTGGAGCTCCCTTGCTCACCCCTGTTAACACATGCGTGTTTCCTTAAGGAAGTGATGATTACACCTTGTAGTTGGCAGTGCAAAGCTTAGTAAATCTTTACATTTTCACTATGGAAGAAGGGAATTTCCTCTTACTCCTGTGGGCAGCCAGCCAGTGAAAGGTGATGGGAAATACATGACATCCTGTTCTGCCTACCTTTCATCTTTCCTGTTCACAGACACATTTTGAGCCTGACATGCAGGTGTAATTAAAAACAGGTTGATGCCATGCACAGCTCAGCAGATGCAGGCAAAATTAGTACCTGCTGTGAATCTGAGTACATTGGCTTTTATGAAACAGCCAGGCATTTGCAAATTGTCTCTTGTAACTGCGATAATATCAACAGAAGAACAAAATGGATTGTGTGGCTTGCACTAACATAGATCGGCTCAAAGGCAAACACTTTTCTCAGTAGTACTCAAAGTAATGTAATCCTAACTATTCATTCTGATGTTTTTCAGATAAGTTAACAGTGTTGCGCTGGTATGTTTCATACTTTAAATAAAACCCTCTTTTCCTACATTTCCTGGGAATACTGCTCATAAAGGCAGCAATGCAGCATCCGCATTCTCCAGCTGGCCACTGCTGTGCACTGGAGCTGGGGCTGGAAAGGACTGGTGCGCTGGTTGTCCTCCTTTGCCACAGTCTTTAGGAGCATGCAGCTCTCCAGCCTACTCACTGGAGGCACATGCTTGGCATGGCCCACCCAGCTGCCATACCTTCTCTTCCCTGAGGGACCCAAAATAGGAGAGGAAGATGAAGGCAGGAGGTGCTCGGTCTGCAGGCTACCTTGCCCTGCCCTGCTGTGAGCGATGAGGGACTGTTGCCAGGAGGGGATTCTAGGTGGGGGGACACACCAGAAGTGGCAGAGAGCAGAGGCTGGGGCCATAAAGTTTGATGGCAGCAGAGCTTTCAAATGCAGTGCTTCACATACATGCCTTGCTGGCTCCTCCCTGGCAACTAGCACCAAGAAAAACACAGTTTAAAAAAAGATCCATCTCTTGTCATCTGCCTCACCAGCAGTTCAGGCAGGTTTTGTTGCTTTCAACACTGGGGCAATGTTGGCTACTAAAATTCTCTCCGCTTTAGTGTAGTGATCCCAGACCATGAGTAGGAGCAGTCATTCACCTCAGATGAGTGTAGCATCATAAATCTGTTCAGCTGCACATTTTAGGTCTGTAGTGTCAGACAGGCATAATTAGAGCTCCAGAGTCCAAGTGCCACCACACTAGTCTTACAGCAGTGCAATTGCCCACGCTTTACGTGAGTCATCTGGTGGGAGAGGAGAATCAGGCCCAACATGCCTGGGCTGAAGCAATGATTTAATCAAACTGCTCCTTCCAGCTCTGACAAGTGTCTTTTTATGCTTCATGGTGTTTAGTTTGAAGTTGCCAGTTGGAATTTTTCACACCTGTGGTTTATTTAAGCCCTTATTCTGCTGTAGCTTTCACATTTAAGACAATAAATGTGTCCTGTAGAGCTGTGAAGTATTAGGTGAGAGAGACATTTATGTGCAGGTGACAAGAATAAACGAATGCTACATTTGCCATTACTTTCCAAATACAGACAACTGCTACCCACAATCTCCCAACTCAGAAAACTGCTGTTAAGTACACTGAGGAGTGCCTGGCTGAGTCCTCAAAGTATTCAGGGTGTGTGCTTTGGCTATTCATGCAAGTAAAGTTTTCATACTATATAGAAATATTCCCAAAAACGATGACATAGGCCGATAGTGTTCATCAGGAACATTTAATGAGAAAAAAGGAATGACTTCAATTTAATGCCACCACACTTGAGATCAAGATCTACTTAGCAGAGAGGAAATTGGAAATTATTTAGAGAAGAACATTTCCAAAAACAAATAGGAAGCCCCCACTGTGGGGGGGGTGGAAAAAAAGGCAGGCAATGCAGATAGATCGCGCTGTAGGAGGACTTTGCCATGCACGAAACGTGGAGTTACAAAGTAACTTAAAATCATTTCAGACAGGAGAGATGTACAGTGGGTTTATCAAGGTTTTAATCTACAGATAAGCAGAAAAGGAATGTTTTTAAGCATTAGGAATTATTGGAGTTTGTTAACCATTCATTTTGAAAAATTTTGGCTTTCTCCAGAAGTTTAAAGTTAACCAAACAATAAGCAACTCTATCTGTTTGGATTACCTTGCTTCAGACATGGCAGAGCTTCCACTCTCAGGGGCAGCAAGAGCCTAACATTTCCAACTTCCATTCTTAGCTGCAACGATTCAAATTGACTATTCAAAAAATAAAATAAATAAGAAAAAAAAAGAAAATAAAAGAAAGAAAGCAATGTATTATATATTATCTCATTATAGCATCTTCTTTTAAGGCATTTTATTCAGAAAAGCTGGTCCCTACCACTTTCCATCAGTGTTCTGCTCATCTCACTTGCACTATCAAGATAAATGCTTTTTAGCTGCACATGGTTGAACCTTGCATTTAAAGAGGTTGTAATCTCCATGGCCAGAGATACCATGAATAATTGAAATACCAGAGAATAAATAGTTTCACTAACCATGTTTTGTCTTAAATAATCAGAGCACCTGGTAGATCCACATACATTTAATTAATTTGCCGTTTGTTTGTTCCATTGCATAATTAACTATTTAATTTCATTGCCCTCTGGATTTGCTCACTAGTTAATTACCCCTTGCTAATTAATTGATCAGCTGCGTGTGCCTCGTCTTGGCTTTCTAGCCACTGTGTTTACCTTCTACTTAGTGGTCTCAGCCCTCCTCCTTTTTCTGTATCTTCCCAATTTCTATTCCTCTTTCTTTTTTTTCCTCTGTTGTTGCATACTCGCTTGCCTTGGCACTGGGGCAGCCCAGCCTCCCTCAGGGTAAACTAGCCACCCCCAGACACAGTAGACGTGGCCAGGCATCACAATCAGGGGTTGGAGAGAGTGAGGACCTCGCTGGTAGAGAAAAAGCTATTTGAGATGTAATGCTCCCTGAAGACAGTACTGTCCTGGTCACAAATAGTTCATTTCGAGCTATTAAGGCAAACACAGCTGGACTGGGGAGACATGATTTAGGACAAACGCAGCTTACAGTTGTTTGAAATCGGAAGAATTGAATGACTTAGGGACTTCCCTAAGAAACTGCTCACTGTCTGATGTATTAAACCTACTTTAAATGTTTCCTGGTGTCGTGCAGGTTGCTGAAAACAATGCTATATGCACAATAAAACCAAAAATTATCTAGGAAATTAGATCTTGTGGGTACAACCAAATCTTTACAGGCTTAAATAAATAGCTAAGGCCTAGAATGCAGATTTTTCTCCTCTCCACTAAGAACCGGTGTGCTCCTAGTCCAATCTGGGCTCACTTAATTCTCCCAGAAGTCTTTAAAGCTGCTTCTACTAAGCATTTTGGATATTTTTTTCTCACAAGCTGCTTTTGTGAACTTGCTGCAACCCGCTCAGTCAGTGAGGCTTAGGAGTGCGATGGTGACTCTGAATTCAATCTTCTAATGTTAGACTCTCATTATCTAAGTATAGTCAATACGTTTTATTTCTGTGAAAGCTTGTTTGGATTTCCGTCTGCTCCACTCTCTTCTGGTTTAGATTTCTCATCTGAATGCTGTCCAGAATCCGGTGCTTACGCTACCATTCACCATATCGTTTTTTGCTAATTGCTCCCATATTCGGAGGAGTCATGTGTGCCAAATTGCTGAATTGTGACTGCACTTTCAGGCAGCTACTAGCACCTCCCCAAAGAGGCAATTAAAACTCCAAACAGTGCAGGGGCAGGAAAATTGCCTGTGAGAGGCTTTGGGGGTCATCCAGCATTCCTTCAAAAATGTATTTTTTGGACATTTGACCATTCAGAAAGGGAATCTTTTTACTGCTAAATTTTTGTCTGTCTTTCAGCAGACTGAGAGGCTGTTCCAAATGATCATTACTTGAGATGATCAGGCAATGTTCACTTGAACTGATGGCACGAGAGTGGCATTTCTGCCCCGACGTTGGTTCGGTGAAGGACTGAAGAAGTCTCTTCATTTCACGCATGTGAGGAACACTGTTGACCTCGGCAGGACTGCATACGCCTTTGGAGATAAGTATGTAATCGCATGTCTTAATGAATTAAATTATTTTCTTTGAGATTGCTCCTACGGGTTGATATCACTCTTGGAAAGGGTGCTTAGGCAACCAGATCACAAAGGCTCTGAAACACAGAGCAAAGCAGGGCCTAGTTATTGCTAAAATCTAGCTCTAATTATGGACCCTGCTTTCACAAAACATTGACATGATAGAGCTTTTTGTTCCTATCACCAAATAAAAGGAACAAAACCCCTTATTTCAGTATTCTAGGTAACAACAGGTGAACGTAGCAGGACTAAGGAAGATGACATTTCTGGAAACACAAAGAACTTCCTGTGACTGAAGGCACATCATTAAAAGTAGTGAGAACAGAGTTTTCAAAATTAGTTCAATCAGTTGGGTCACACAGGAATTAATTTGACTTTCATGTAACAGAGGAACTGGTGGGAAGAAAGAGGGGAAAAAAGCTTTCTGCCCTGTGCTGATGAGAATCACAGAATAACTCCATGTCCAGTCCTGCATGTCCTCGATGGCCTGGGGAAAGCATCTCCGAGACCCAGAGCACCCAGGCTTCGTCATGTTTCCCTTCAGCCTCCAGAGGAGCCTCCTCTGGCTATGGAGGAAGCCTAGACACAGAAAGTTAAGATGTTCATCTGCCTTAAATGTCCACTGAAAGTATCTCCATACAAAGCTTCACTCATGTTACACCTGGACACATGTTTTTGGATATGCGTCTTCCATTTGAAAACCAGAAGGCTTAAAAATGCTTCTGGGTCTTTGGAGGGGGGAAGGGGAGGGAAGAGATGAAGGACACAGCTTTTCCAGCATCAGGATCCTTGAACCAGTCCTGCAGTGGGGTCAAGTATCTCTTCCTCTCTCAAGAGCTCATTTTTATGCTGCATTATATTTACTGAGACAACTTCCTACGCACAGGGAGCAGCTCAGGTTTGGCAGCAGCCACATCTAAGGCGAATTGTTTGGTGCTGGGAAAAGAGCACAATAAAACTCTGACAACTCTTGGTACTCGAGTTTGCGCCTTGCACAAATAAGTGTATCCATTCACCCCAGAGGTGGGACCAGCAAGAGAAAACCTTTCCGTAATGATGAAGAAAATCTTCAGGAAAAGGAGGGAAGGCTGTTTTATGGCCAAAGTAGTCCACTTATCCATTTTGGAAAACTGGTAAGAAGGAGGACAGCAGGAGCACTCAGCGACTGATGAGGAAGGTGAGGATCAACTATGGCAGCAGCAATGTCCCTACTTGCCAGCCGGCAGCTGCAGGCCGTCCCCAGGTGTCCCCCACCTCAGCAAGCTGCCCAAGTCTCTGAAGAGGAGGCCAGGATGGAGCGGATGAGGCGAGGTGAGGTGAAGCAGGGCAGGCGTGTGGTCACCCCAGCAAAGGCTGGCCTGCCCCAGGCTCTCCACGGCGCCATGGCCTAAGCGCAGCCCCAGGGCAGTGGGGAAGGATTAGTTACACCCGAGGTCCGCGCATCATTCTTGCAGGACTAGAAATAACATTTCTTTGCAGGTTCAGTTCAAGTTTGCCAAATACTCGAGATGCTTCGTCTCCAGGACTAGTTTGAGGATGACGGGATCGAGAGGAGCGGGAGTGTCCGCGCAGCCTTGCTGCAAAATGGGGGCTCCGCTGTGCATCTGCTGGGAGCCACCGCCGCCACTCATCCCTTTCGCCTCCGCTCTTCCCCGTGGAGGAAATGTTGAGGAGCGAGGAATAAGTGCAGATTTGTCTGGTTCAGTGCCTTGGAGACAGCACCTGGCAACGTAGCGTGGAGACAGACACGAGCCTTCAAAAAAAGTTGGCTCTAGCCCACAGCGAGCGCCGAGCCCTGCCCGGCAGAGGGGCTGGGCGGTGGGTAGTTTCCTGAACAGACGTTTCTGGTGTAAGGGGAACCTGGTTGAAAACAGTTCTGTTTTAAATTGCTTAAAGATATATTTGCTGGGGGAAATAATTCCAGAGAGGGTTGTCTCCAGCCCCTTCGTGGAGGGAGGCCTGTCACGCAGGCAGAGGGTGACGCCGTGTGTTGTTCCCCCCTGGTTTCTGGCAGATTTCATCCTCGCCTCTTTGCCCCGACTCCCGCCTGTCCCCCAGTCATCGGGCCCCGTGTCTGCCTTGCTTTCCTCTGCCTCTCCCTACCACTTCCTTCCTCTTCCGCTACTTTATACCGCTAAATCGAGGCAGGTGAATTTCTGAACATTTTGGGAGAAAATGGCTGCTGGCAGCAGGCCAGGGACCTCTCTCACCTCTGGCTGCACTCAGTCCCCGTCAAGTTTGTGGTGGTGGTAGGGGGAGCATCCAAGTGAAATGCTTCAAGCTGGGAGACGTTTTCTGTTTACGTTGCGGGCCAAACCTCTTGGATTTGGACCAGAATGGCCGCTTTTGTGGAGGCAGATATATCTGCGGAGAGAGGAAAGTAGCACGTATCCTGGTCACGCTCTTTTCCCAGGGAAAACAATAATGCGATGTAATGCTGTTTCTGCTGCATGCTGCACACTGTCCTGTTTGACCGGAGCAATGGCTGGGAAAGCTGGCATTGTCCCGTAGATAGGGAGCAGCTCTCGGGTGCAAAAAGCCACCTCTGCACAAATGCCACTCTGCTTCAGATTTTCCTTTTTGGGGGGCAGATTACTCAGAAGGAAGTAGCAAGGCAAGCCTGGTGTCATGTGGAATAGCTGAAATTCCTCAAGTTCCTTTTTGCCAAGATTTCAAGCTGTGAAAGACACATGATCTCCACTGCTCAAGCCTATAACTGAGGATTTTCCCCAACAAAGATGAATAGGTAGCTGTACAATTTTATTTTAATTTTTTTTTCTACATCTGCCAAAAGCCATGGCAGATTCTGAATTAAATCATTATCAGAGCCTGCATTTGGAAACAGTAACTTCAGGTGGGCTTTATCAAAAGGAGCATGTTACTCCTTATCCTCAGTAACTGGTCTGGCCTACTATCGCTTTTAGAGAACAATAAAATCAATTCAAATTCTGGCTGATTTTCTACCATTCACATTGTCTCAGCACTCCTTGAAACAGCAGGTTGAGGTCCAATGACCTCATACCCCTTATTGCTGTATTTGGTCTCAGCCAGGGGCCAGTAACAAGCTGTATCTATAAATCTCTCTCTGTCTGTAGCAGGAGCGTCTGCCCATTTTCATGTTGATAGGTAATGAAGTTTACGTACTGAACAGCTTCATGTCGAGATTTGCTGATTCATGAGAATTTGATGAGACGGGTAAAGGAGAAGCTTTATTCCTTGCTAGACCAGTGATTTGCTAATTGTCCAGCCCAGTCTGTCAGAGGGACCCAGTTAACCAAAAAGTCATTGCCATTTTGAGAGAGAAGAGGGCTGTCAATAAACTGTGGAAAGGGGTGTTGAAAATGCCTCTTAAATAAAGTTAGAGATCAACAGCCTCTGGGGAGGGGGTAAGAAGATTTAAATTTGAAAAAAAACCCTGTAGGAGGCACCAAAGGAACATGGTGTAAATAAAGGTTATCATGTTTTAGGAAGAAGGCCCAATGGCTTTGACCTCCATGAAAGAAAACTAACTGTAATTTGTTTTCAATGGTCTGTCACCGGTGACTTTATAGACCTTTGCAATTCTTGTTATCTATTCCAGATTTTTTTTTTCAAATAAGTATTTTTACTGAACTTAAGATCAGAGTTAATTTCCAGTTAATGAGCTAACAAAGACATTTCCCATAGAAATCTTACTCACTGTGTGTCTGGAGCACCCATACAAAGAGCCAACACCTCTGAAAGTTTCTCTGCAGTTTCCAAGGTCTCCACTTTATGTGCCTCTGCTTCCCAGGTGGGCTTGAGAGCTAATAGTGCAGGAACAAGAGGGGAAGAAATATGTCTTAGTGCCCTTGTGCTAATCCAGAAAGACTGCAGGGCAGAAAGGAATATGCCTATATCTACAAAAAGTTTGCTACAGATTTCATCTGGGGCCAGGATTTTACCCATGGCCTGTCAAGCTCTTGCCTGACTTGTGGACTGAGTGCTTTTGGAGCACATTTGCCCAGCATGAATGACCAAGTCAGCAATACGCTGCTGCCAGCTCAGCCATGGCAGCTGCCTGGGAATGCAGGCTGAGCCACTTGCCTGTATAAAAATAGGACAGGTAAAAGCAAAAGGTACTGTGATGCTAACACAGCTTATTTCATTTTTACTGGTAGCTTTGAATGCAGCCAATTACTGCTAGTGAAAAGCAACTTTATCACCTCCATTCGTCTTTTTTTTTTCATATAATGCAGATATGTACAGCTTTGTGTTATTGCCTTAGTTTTGGAGATGAGGAAGGAGAACAGAGAAGGAATTTCACTTGTCCCTGATGATACAGCCATTGTCAGACCCATGAGGGGGGCTCTGAAATGCCTTGCTTTGAGTCTTGTTCTCATTCCTCTGGGTTACAAAGACGTGACAGATACAGTACATGTTCTGTTCTTACACTCTGCATAGCAAAATCAGACAATTAGGAAGAGTCTTTGAACATGAAAACTGAAGACTAAGTCAGACATGTACTTTCTGCTGTATTCTTTATTTTTTAATGAAAAAAATGTTTATTTAAACTCTGAGATTAATCCTGTCTATCTGCCACCAGGTTAAATCTGATTTGATTTCCTCAGTTCTTCTCTGTAAGGGCTTTTTTTTTTTTTTCGCAGATGTATTACATTGGATAACAGTAGAATTACCATCACATAATGTTAGTCTAAAAATACATGTACCATTATTATTATCAAATAGAGATAAGTGTGCATTGCCAAGTAGAAAGAAAGCTGTGAAATATTATGCCGTGTACAAGTATTTTTTCCATGATCTTCCAGAACATGAAGGATAGACATGGGCTGATGGACAGATACTCAGTTCTGATGAATAAATGCAACTGTGGTTTCCATAGCTATGCAAGGTTTTCTATAGCACCCATCACCATGGTATCTAAGCATCTGTTGCTGCTGCTGCACACTTTAGTCTTTGGTGTACTGAAGAGAATTAACTGAAATAAATAAACAGAAAGTCCTTGAGCCTGGCCATCCATAGTGTGGAGTGACTTGGGCTAGGTTCACTTTTCAAAAGAAATTGTTATTTTGTCCTTTCACAACTCCCCAGTTGTTAAGCTGCTTGTTTTGATGAGACCTTACTGTAAGGGCATCCCCTGTGCTGTGGTTCAGTGGCTCAGCCGGTGCCTCTTCCACAGGCTAGGGCACACAGCTGTTGAGGACATGACCAATGGGCATGATGGAGACCACGAACAAGATCCTCAGCTATGCACCAAGCCAGGCTGCTCCGTTCAATCTCACCAGCTTCTTCAGGACCTGTGGATCCCAAATCCTGCCCACTTCTTTTGCTATATGCCAGACAAGTTTTCTGACAGAGTGATCACAAGATGACACTTCTTCCTCTGAGAGGACAATCATTCTGCTTAAAAGGAGGCGTATTTTTAGATATGTTGAAGCAATGCAATGCCAATGAAGTATTTGTAAAGTGATAGAGAAAGTATCAAAGCTCGGACAGACCCACCATGCAAAGCCACTGGAAATACACACATACAATTTTGGTTTTGGCATTAGTTTTAGAGGTTATCTTTCCTGGTCTTTCTAGATGAAGACCTGTTGTGCAATTGTCAGGCTTTCATCCTGTCTGCACTACAGGCACTCTAGGTCTTGGGAACTCAATTTTCCCTATGCAGTTGAGATCTCTCTTTGGAGATTTATTCAGATTTTTCTTCCGTCCAGAAGATTTCGTTTAACTTTAATCAGGGAGCTTTAGGTCTTTCTTTTACCAGACCATTGTGTTTCCTATCCTTTTTAACAACACAAATATTTCTTGGGGATGGTCTGATGCAGTTTTTATTGGCTCAAATATTAAATAATTGGTGTGTTATCTCATCCTTGGCTATACTCTGTAATGATGCAGATGCTCTCAGTACTTGGAAAGCAGTATCTGAACTCAGAGCAAAATCTTCCTTTAATGCAATCCGTACGTTGTATAAGAACATGTGCATTGACAACCCTACTTTATCCATTTGTATAAAAAAAATCAGGGGTGCAAGCTTACAACTCAGCTTTGCCTGAGACCAGAAACAAGAGTAACTCATAACTTTGAGGCGGTAACAGGGCCTGAAGTAACCTGGTCCACAGGTCTTTCTCTGAGAGAGATTTAATACACCTCTGCGTGAGGATGCCAGGATCAGGTCTTGGAAGGCATTCAGCCATTCTGTACATCCCTGTCTTTGTATTGTGGTAATTACTGAGGTAAGAAGCCCTACCTCCGGTCACAATTTCACAGATATTTTCAGATTGTACAGACCAGCACTGCCACTGATGAAGCGGTTCAACCATTCCCCAGCATCTCTTCCTTCCCCACCCCCTGAACTCTTCTTTTGCTTGATCTGGCACAAACCTTTGCACCAGAGTGGTTCGGAGAAGTGACAAAGTCAAAACTAACTCATACAGACACTTCATTTGAAACCTGCCCGGTGCCCTGCTGCAATTCGTGGCACAACACTTGTGCTTAAGGAAGGAGATGGCATTAGGTAAAAAACTCACAGCTGGGACTAGGAAGCATAATTTCTCCTGACACAAGCCCTGGGAAATTCCTTGTTTAAGAGAATCATGAAATTGTGGCATTAAGGAAGGGTTAACTAGCTTGTGAATGCTGAAACAGGTAGGGTACTAACCCCACTAATTGCTGAGCCAGCTCAGGTGTTTCCTCATTAAACTCTGTCATGTGAATCCATGTTACTGTGGATCTGTCACATAACCTATCTTGAGTCCCAGTGCTCCAGTCTTTTCATCCATGGCTTGCAAATTAGCTGCAGGACTTCAGGAGATGGTTCTTTAACCAGCCCTTTCAGAAGGACGTCCATTTTAGTGGGGGGAAATTACAGCAAGCATTTGTTGTACCAGGTTTTTTAGCTGACCTATTTCCTCTAGTTTTCTCAGCATATTGTCACTGGTTAAATAAGGCCTCATTAGGAGAGCTGGCCCCTTTTTCTGATTGCAATATTCAGTTTTGTATTTATGGGTTCCTTTACTGTTTTCTTCAGTTCCTAAAAAAATCTGGCTGAATTTGGTGCAGGGAAGGGAAATCTGAAATGCTTCCTCTTAGTTTGCACTAGCAAATATTGTAAAAATCAGATTCTAAAACTTCATATAAACTCAGATATTTTGAGAAAAGCCTGGAGCCTTTGCTCACAGTGAAGTGGGTGGATGTCCTGCAAGAGCAGCAATTCCTGTACAATAAACCAGTCAACGTCTTGTGTAATTAGCATGAGTTTTTGTTATAGGAATATCTACGGTGCTGACAGATCAGGCCAAGAAAGCCACCTTTCTTCATGCACACACACGCACACGTGAGCAGACACGAGGGCTAAGAGGATGCACCAAAATAGCACCCCCTACCTCCAGCTGAAAGCACAGTCCCTTGCCTTTCATTGTGCACCCACCGCAAGGTGGTGGGT
Organism: Rhinoptilus africanus; assembly: GCA_013400135.1. NCBI lineage: Eukaryota > Metazoa > Chordata > Aves > Charadriiformes > Glareolidae > Rhinoptilus > Rhinoptilus africanus. Next base: position 65,030 of record VXBO01002536.1, on the reverse strand, counting down.
TTTGTGGGACAAATGGAAAGGGGACCCAGGAAGCAGATTCCCTTCCCCACCCTCTCTCTGCCTCACCTGGGGCCAGAGACCAAACGGCTGCATCAGCTGTGGGCTATGAGCTGGGGAGGCTGCTGCCTACGTCTGAGCTCCCCCCGTGCGGCTACAGCACTTGCACAAAGAGCTGTCGATAGCGGCAACGTCCTCTCCACGCACCTACATAGTACTCGCATCCCCTGGTTTGCTAATGGGAGGGGGCACACTCCTTATTCGCTTGAAATATGACTTGAAACTTGAAAAAAAAATGTGTGGGAGAGAGAGACACACACGCAATATTACAAATTGGCATTTAAATTTGTCAATTAAATCTGCAAAGAATTGCTACCTTGGATTTTTGCTGTATCACTCCCTAGTTATGTTCTTTCACTGCTTCTGTCCTGCTTCCTTCTGCAGGTTTTGCAACAGCCTCCTGTACGTGTACTGCCTTGCAGAGCGCCACAGATAATTTTCTGGTTTTTATTAGCTTTCCAAAAACACATGGAGCTGGGCTCCTTCACTTCAGCCCCCTTAAAGTTTAATAGGGTGTCTATTGTAAAGCTAACTTTTTTCATTCATTTGCTCATTCAGGGAATATTTCCTTTGAACAGCAGGCATGTTCTGCTAGAAAAATCCCTTTGGGAAAATATGAAGCTTTGAGAAATGTTCTGTCCTCCCTCAAAGAGGTCCCTTCTGAACACAGACAACTTCTACTGCTATTTAACTATCAATAAAACCCCCCTGCTGTACCAGTATCTGCTGAAGTACTAAGCTCTGCAGCAATCCATAACTTCCAGTGAAATGTAAGCAATTAACCTGATTTTAATGTTACACAGGTATGTTACCAACAGTCATCTGTAATTCTTTAACATTCTTCTCAGTGTAAATCACCTCAGAGGCAGGGCAGCCCCTTTTCTAAGGAATTTCAACAAATGCTGAGTTAAAAGCCAAAGAGCAGAGAAATAACTTTTTAAAGGAAAATATACCTCAAGGTTTATCACTTAAAAAAAAAAAAAGAAAAGGGAGAGACAATAACAAGATGAAAGCCTTCATTTTGATTTAATTTAAAGTGTAAAAAGGCTTGGTAATATGGCTGCCCAAGAGAAAGACTCCAAAGAACATCTTTATATTTAAACTAAATTGCTTAAGATTACACATGATTAACAAACTATTTTGAAGATTTGAAGTTTGAAACACATTTTTACATTTGAACTCAAATGTTTCTGTTGCTCAGAAACCACATAGGTGCATGGGATGCAAGCGGGTGCTGGGTGAGAGGAGAGGACAAAAGCTTCCCTTTCATTCACTTTCCAAATCCAAAATTCAGGCTCCTGCATGTAGGAGCAAATCCCAAAAAACATTCTCCTATGTGTTTGGGCTCTCCGAGGTACGATGCCACCAATGCACATGTTTGCAACAGCAGCACACGAATTCCCACTGTATGCAGCGTTCCTCTCCAATGGAAGCTATCCCCGAGGACCTCTCTTGCAATGGGAACAGAGTAGGCCAAGCTCTGTTTCCAGTGTCACCCTGGCAACCGCTTTCCCCTCCATCTGGATGTCACATCAAAGAGATGTTCCTGCCACCTCTCAGGTTTAATATGAGCCTCGCAACTGCTGGGGAGGTCTCACAGCCCCAGCCCCGGAGATTGGAGAATATCTTTCCCCACACCTCTCTTTTGAAACTGTTGAATATTTAGGCTTTCACACAAAGAAACCCAAGAAAATACAAACTACTTATAATAAAAAATAATCAGAATTCAAAAAGATTAATTTATTTTTTTGTGATTCTGAGTTTATCTCTGGATACTGGGATGCCTGAAGTTAGCATTACTGCCCACTATTTTTAAATTTGAATTTGTGTTTCTCCAGCTAATAAGTGAAACAGACTTTCCATATACTTCATCGGAGCACCTATAAGGAAGCCATATTGTCTAGCCAGTGCAAATATTCATGGTAGTGCAATGGGAGTTTAACATTCCACCCCCATTCCTCCCCACAGGAGGCTGGGCAGGTCACCCAGAGCAGTGCCTGCTCGCTTCCCTTGCCCCAGCCAGCACAAATCACTTCTGCTCCTCCAGCTTTAGGAAGCCCACCCACACTGTGCCCCAGCACTGAGCATCCTCAGCCCTCACTTCTCATGCACACGTGGCAGCAGAAACAATAACATCTCTGCAGACAGTGAGAAGAGAGGGATTTCCACTGGCATTTTATTTTACATTTATCTTATTTCGCTTTATTTTTTGTGTTACTGATGCTTCTGATGTCTCAATCTCAGAGTATCTCTTTCTTATAGAGTCACTCGCGCTGGAACTTCACATAAGGTCATCCAAAATACCAGGAGTAATCCTGGGTCAGTCAAAATCAGAAACAAGATCTTCACTCATAATTTTTTTCTGAGGCCAGGGCTTTGCAGTGCGGAGATGTAGAGGACAACATACGGCCTCTTCCTGAAGCAAATATAACAGCTGTCCTTTGCGCATGCCTTAAAGCACTTTCCACACAAGCTCCTCGCAGTGTTTTGACCTGGTTAGGTATCATAATGCCCATTTTAAAAACAGGGAACCTATGGCCCATGGGGCTTCCTACAGTCACACAAATTGTCAAAGATACACTCAAGATTGGAAGAAAATACTAGATAGCTTCAGTTTTGGCTTTTCCTTCCATTGGCTGTTCTTTATTGCATACCAGAAAGAAGAAAATAGCTAAAAAAAAAAAAAAAAAGAAAAGGAAAATGGGACCATAACTTAGAGAAAGCAGTTATTCTTCCTCAATGTCAATGAAATGCTCCCGCAGTTCATCACTGGATCCACAGATTCCCATCCACCACTACTGCGGAGGAAATGAGTAACTAGGAAACTATTAGAAACTTCAAGAAATTAAGCAACGCCAGAGGTGAGAAAGTAGTGTGCACGTTTCTTGTTGCCTATTTAGTATGGTGAAAGGAGAGAAAAGTTCTTGCCTTTTGATCCACTCTGATGCCTGTCCAAGTTGCCAGTGCCTGGGAAAGGAAAACTGATACCCAGCTTCTACACGTCCACCACCGTTACTCCAGAGCTCTGAAGCTGCTTTTGCCCCTGTGAATAGACATGCAGGAGTAGGATAAAAGCAAGGTGGATGGAAGGAGGACGTCTCAAATACCTGAATGTAACTGGGGGGTGCCCAGGTGGCGGTGACTGACGCTAATGGTGATGGGTGAGGGACCCTGTGCTATGAAGTCCTCCTTCTGTGTTCCTTGTCAAGGGCAGTGTTTCTGGCCACCAGAATAAGTAAACCTTATTATAGGTGGATCTAAGAGACCTGATACACATTCAAGCTTTGCATGACCACGGAAGAGTCTCACCTCCCACTCAGTCACGGAGTTTGAATGTGAGTGGACACAGGATCAGCTACAAGTGCTGTTCTAGACCAAAACTTCGCCTCTGTCTCGCTTCCGGCAAAAGAAAAAGACAAAATCGCCTTTTGGAGAATTAATTCACAGGCAAGTTATTACAAACCACTAGTGAAGCCAATAGGATTCAAGTGGAAGAGGACATAAAAAGGCAGCATTCTTTTAAAATTATTTTTAAAATCCTAAATCCATGAAGACATTTTCCATTTAAAATTACATTTAAGCTGCATGGTGAAAAAAAACCCAAACAAATCAACCTTCGCTGTAAGCTCATCAGTACAGTTGCTCCAGATTAATGCTGATATAACTGAAATCTGCATCCCACCCACATAAGAAATCTGTAATTAGCAGGTGGGAGATCGCACACAGTTCTGTGGAAAATTTATATATATTTAAAAAAAAAAAAAAAAAGGATCAGCAGTGGAACAGAACTAGTTGATTTCCCATTCTGGGTTTGTTTCCAATAGTACTTTTGCAACGTTGTGGGTTTTTTCCTCCTCCAGGCAGATGTTGGTTGTGTGAAGCAGCGCAGCTTCCCCTGGAGTGCACTACGAAACAGCAGCGGCCACCTGCCACAAGCTGCTGATCTCCAGGTTGCTGCTCCTCCCCGAGCATCACGGCAGCTTGGGCAAGAGCAAGCAGCATTCACAGTAAGATGTGCCACCCCTTGACGTGGCTTTAGTGTTAGAGGGGGACAACGTGTGGAGGGATTAAGGAAGCCCGTTTTCTTTCGCGCAGAGGCAGCTGGAAGCAGGCACTGAAGGGAGGGGATGTTTCTGAAGTGCTGTGGTCCCACAAAACCCACTGAACGTCTCACAGTACCAGGATTACACTGAATTTAAAGAAGGGGAAACTAAGTGGAAAACCAGAGCAACTAAAAGGTCTATCAGATCTGACAGTCTACAAATATGGGAGGCAACTGGAAGAAATGTAAACCATACTTCACTCTGTGTCTGTAAGCAATGAGTGCTAGTGAAAAAGGACACAGATCTTGCTCCTGACAGTAAGTGGGTCTGATACCTTTGATGTGTTTAACAGTTTCCAGTTTTCTCAGGCAGAAGAGGATAGCAGAAATTTAGCAATCCCATATTCCCATCACAATGAAACATGTAAGACCTTTGTAACACATTTGTAACACGAAGGTACAAAATTGAAGAAGAGCTTACGGATCTAATGACTAATCATGTAACATGGGCTGGAGAGGGGATTGCAATTTAAACATGTGAAAAACCCCAACTTCAGAGGTGGCCGGGAGAGCCAAAATCACCTTCATGAGAGGGCAGAGCTGCCGAGGACCACAGATGGGAAGGGACGGTGCACTGCTGACAGCTCTGTGCTCGAGGAGCCACAATACCACCATGGCTGTGTGGCTTAAAGGTACCCACAGCTCAGCGTCAGATGGTCCTCAAACACAGCACAGGCTGTTAGTAGGTGTAGTGACTGGGCTGGCCATAAGGGTCTCTAACTGCCTATATTAAAACCATAGATATGGTTTGTTATGTGTTAGGTTTTAGCTAGGGGATAAAAATGAATGGTTGGGAATTTTTCCTGTGAGGGACCTGATTTCAGGGACAGGGAGCCTCAGTGGGGTTGCAGAAGCCAGTCAAGCACTCACAAGATGCTTCTTGCATCTCATTCTCTCTGCGGGCTCTGCTTCCCCTTCCTCCTCGGGAGGGGGTGCACCTTACAATTTGGGAGACATTGCTGTAGGATAGAAACTGGAAAGTAGGCGAGGAGCTGGAGACTGTTACAGGGAATGTTTTAGTTTGACGGTGTAGGAAAAAATGGAGCAATCTGCAGTAATGGCAAGGGAAATAATTGTTTTGTTTGTTTTGTTTTGTTTTGCTTTGCTTTTTACTCTGTGCAACTCTTTTGCTGTTTTGTTCAATTCCCAACCTCTCCCTCTTCAGCATTGCTCCATCCCTCCCCAGCCAGCCCCTTATGCCTCCCACTCACACGTTTGTCAAGGATTAATTATTTCCTTTACACTCATCCTTGCCAACCCTGGCCTTCGCCCCATGATCAGAGCTTTCCCAAGCTTCTTCACCTCTGCACAACGCAGCTTCTGCTCACTAAGAAATCCTCCATTGGAGAGCAAAAAGACCTCTATCCAACCACCCGGGATCATTTTTTCTTCCCCTGTCCCAGGATAACCACCATCCCAACCTTGGAGCCAGACCCTCTCTTGACCTTGACGCTGACTGCGTCCTGCCACGTCACCCAGAAAACCTCACATCCTTGCCATCTGTTGCATCTGGGCTCAGAAACCCCTTTATTTCTTGTACTGGCCCCAGCAAATGGAAGGAAGCAGCAGGAAACCCTATGGCCAGCCTTTAACAGGTCAGCCTGATCAAGCCAGAAGCCGATGCACTCTGTGTCTGGGCAGCCAGAGGGCTCATGACGATGCCCTTACCCAGAGGGATGCAGCCAAGCTGCCCCAAACTACTGTGGTCACCTGGACTGACACTCTGGTAGTCCTCCAGCGCTGTGCACATTGCAGCTTACAGGATAACCACCCCCCACCAACCCATCCCTATGCCCACATTTTGGATAGCTGCAGTTCTGACTTAATTGCTGGGACTTAGTCCATCACCTGTAATGAACAAACTGCAGTGCAGCTACATAAAATATAGCTCGTGTGTAAGGGAAGGCTGGAGGCAGGAGAAGGGAAGACACAAATCATCCAGGCACAGAGAGGAAGAGATAATGAGGAAAGTAGGTTTTTATAATTTTTTCCCCTGCAAGAACACCTACATCTTACCGACGACAGGAGTGTCAACACTCCTAGTGTCAACAGCTATAATTTGGGATTTTGGGAGATAGGATTTTTGTCTGGTCTTCTTTTTTTTCCTTTTAAAAAAGCGTTACTCACTAGCTGAAACTTAAGGAGCCTCCTGAGAAAGGGGTAGCCCCTCTGCTGCTATCCAGTATGAATACATTCATTTAAAGACAAAACAAATGTGTTTGTCTTTGAAACGACTATGACGCTGCTAGCTGGAAGAGCTGTTTGCATTTAAAATGGTTTGACTGCATGAAGTGCAGAAGATGCATATAGAATGCAGACTAGCGAAGCAGTCTCTTTTCTCCTTATTAGGAGGATTATTTTTTTGTTTCTACCCTTCCGAGCCACGTGTCATTGGGAAAGTGTGTACGGATAACATTCTTCCTTTGCATCCCGAAACGCAGGAGGGTGTTTGCCTAAACATGCAAGCGCAGAAGCAAGACTCGTGTATTTTGTATAGGAAGCTGCTTTTGTTTGCTGCCAGTAGGATACACAATGTGCTCTCTACGGGGGATCAAGATGTAGGGCTGTGCAAACACCGAGCGGCAATACCTTACGTAACTGGCCCTGGAGGAGAGTTACGTGTCATGAGGAGAAACAGTTTTGCCAGGAAAGGTAAAGCACAAGAGGTGATGTAGAATTCAGAGAAGAAAACAAGAGGCCGGTGGAAAAAAAAACCCAAACCAAACAACAAACTATTGGTGCAGATTATCACCAGGCAGACCGCTCCGAGGAAAACAGCCGCGGAGCTGTGACTGCAGATTGACAGTTGATTCACCGCTTATTGCAGCGCCTGCATCCACAACCCTTCCCTTGTGTGGGATTTGGCCTGTCTGCCGGCAGCAGGCAGGCAGGATGGCTTGTCTGAATCTTGCCGTGCTGCTCCGGTCCCTCGGTGGACACCAGCCTCTCCCAGCTGGGGCTAAAGAAGAGGAATGCTGCAGCGGAGCTGGAGCCAGGACTACCTCTAGGGTGGGAGAAAAGACCCACTGGCTGTGTGGTTTGGGTAAAGGGGTTTACTGTGAGGCTGGTGGGGGACCTGGGGTGGATGGTGTCCCCTGGGTCAAGCACTGGGCCAGGAAGGATCAGTGGTGCTTGGGGACCTGCTAATGCACCCCTGCTCCTCCTCAGGGGGCTGCCTGGATGGGAGATGAGGACAAAGCACAGTGGGCTGCCCTCAGAGGGCTGGTCAGGACCTCTCTGCTCCTGTGAAAACCACTGCGGACCTACATGTACAAAATAACCCTGAAATACCATGACACAGTCTAAGTTTTATACATGGATGAATAGAAAGGTCCCTCCCAGATGGCTTGGCAAAGGAAAGGGAAACCCTCTGGAAAGAGAGCCTGGATGAAAGAGTGAAATGGGCTTTTAATTTACTGACTGCCTGAAAGTCTAGTTGCAAGAAGGTCACTCACTGAGAAATTTGGCCTGTTGTAAGCAACAGCAGCTTTTCTAAACCTGAATAAAGAAGGACAGTGACAATATCACCAACTGTTCCAGGGAGTCCCCTGAAACTACATATTCTCTGGTCCTCCCTGGTGCACCAACACTGCCTTCTTCCTTTTTAAGCCACCCTGCTAATACTTATTTCTGTCAGAAAAAGTCAGATCTAGTGGGAGGTGTCCCTGCCCATAGCAGGGGGTTGGAACTAGATGATCTTTAAGGTTCCTTCCAACACAAACCATTCTGTGATTCTATGATTTCAAGAGACATCTCAGAAGCCTTGAAACCACATGGAGACCAGGTACATGAAAGTGGCCTCACTGGCACTATCCATCCAAAACAAAGAAATTAAGGCTTCCTAGGAAATGAAAATGAGCTCTTCCCTTCTCCAGCTTCTCACTAGCATTGCCTTCAAGGACAATGCCCCTCTATGCAGGCGTCTTGGCAATGCAAGACATTTTAGGAGATGAAGGTCTTAACCAAGACATCAGTAAACATCCAAACCAAACAGACTTAGCTCTTTGATGAAGTACATTATTCCTGCCACTTCAGCAAGGGCCCTTCACCTTCACTGATAGCAAATGTTCACTGACAATCTCTGCAGACAGAGTTTCAGCAAAAAGATGGAAAAAGTAATGTAAGCTGGAAGCAGCAGTGAGCTGCCATACTGTGTCTGATGTTAAGCAGGGAAATGGGTCTGATTTTTATAGATGTCTTTTGCACTTCAGAAAAGTACAGTAATTGCAGATACCAAACTGAGTAAGAAATAGCAGTTCTGCTGCCAGTGCTGATGAAACACTCCCCAAAACCTGTTATTAATAGAAAGGCAGTGGCATTGCCGGAAAGATAAAAAGGTCAGGAATAACTTTTAGCCATTTTCCAATTAAAAAGAAAAAAAAAAAAGAAAAAGAAAGTAATTCTAGCCATATTCTGAGGTGAAGCAGAATTACAGATTAGACTAACACTGTATTGGCACCGGGCTGAGAATGGGAATGCCTGACCATTAAATATCTACAGAGGAACAAAGCCCAAGACAGATTGCGGTGGGGAGCTCCCTGGCCGGGTGTGGATCCCTGCTCCCAGCCCTGCTCCCAGCCCTGGTCAGGATGCTGGCAAACAGACAATGTTGCTGCTTTGGGTAAGAGGTCTGAGACCTGGACTGAAAGTGATGTAAAGAGCAAGAGACTTTTAGTATTGTTGTTGTTGAAAAGAGTAGAGCTTTGCTGAGGGTTCAAGAACAAGTTAGTAAATACTCCAGATCTGTTTGTACGCTTTCTCTCTGTCTGTGAAAAATGCTCCGAAGACCCAAAGCCTCATAACTGTCAGGAACTTAAAAAAAAAAATATTATTAAATCAAAGCCCCCACCCCCCCAGCCAATCTGAAGAAGATCTGAGGAACAAATAATTCCTTTTCTCAAAAGATGCATAACAAATTGTATTTTAAAAAGTTAAAGCACAGAAAAAGACTATACAACAAGGCCCATAGAGAACAGATATCTAAATGAGATTTCTAGAAGAATTTCCATTAGAAGATAGATTTGAGAGAAGCAATTTGCAGTATTTTTACTTATGTACAGCCTAATTAAAATATGAAAATACGGAATTCACATACCCTTCATCTTTCTCCTAAAACTGCTTTTTTAATAGCACTAATTGAACCAAAATAACTACTCGAAACACTAATTTTGGTCAACTCCATAGAACCTGAATTCAATTTGTAATCAGAAAATAATGAAATATTTGGTCCTGGGTTTTTATGCTTGCAGGTCAGACACAACCGTTAATTCCTTTTCAGAAGTATTCACAGCCCTGAGTCGGAAATGATTTGTAGTTCTGGTCTAAGTGTTTGTAGAATTGGATCTTAAGGTACTTCTGAAAAAGGATTAATTGGTAACCTGTAAGGAAAAGATATTTGAACTGCAACTGCAGTACAAATTTCAAGCATGCTGTTCTTTGTAGCACATTACAGTTTCTTCTGACGAACAAAAGAAAATTCTGCAAGTGTTATTTTTAGATTTTTTTCTGAAAATCATGATACTACAGTATTTCTGTCAGAACCCTGACAAAGCAGGAGTTCAGTTCTCCTTATCACATGATTTAAAATATTTTAGAATGTAAACTGAAGAAATTATGACTTGAGATATATTCCTTGGTTCCTTAGTAACTTGTAAAACTGTGTAAAAATCATGCAAACATGGCAATGAAATACTACCTAAGAAAACATCAAAATGTAAAATAGTTTTTAACCTACCAATAAAAATATATAGTTATTCTTCCGTCTTTTTAAAACACTGCAAATACATTAATAACTTGTTGGAATTACAGATTTATTTCTATCTCCTTCAAGGTAATAGGTTATGACTAATAGGGAGAAATAAGTGTTTCCAACACTAATAGGAAAGCTTTTCTCTTAACATCATTACATGATAAAATGGAAAGGTAGTTTATGTAGTTCTATGGTTTAGTTAAATCATTTATCTCTTCCGATTTATATATAGTATATTAAGAGGCTTTATTACAGTCTAAACAATTTTTATACAATTTAACAGACTACATAAAATGCCAACACATCTTTAAGGGTCAGCTTTCTTTTTGACATAAATCACCACAATTTTATCATGTAAACTATTCAGCATGAAGAGTAAAAAAATATTTGTGTGAGTCTTTGAAAAAAAGAGTGTTTAATTAGCTTGTTTTTATCTCTCACTCTGCATCTGAGAAAGTATAAACACAATTATTTTAAAAAGAAGTTAAATGTCAGATGCATTATATTTTATCATAATTTACTTTATCATATACGTTATTGTATCATAGCATTTCCTTATGGAATAATTTTCCCAAACTATATTTGATATTCAAATTCAAAATAATACAATAATTCAAAGTGATATTTTAAATCCTAGTTTTCGGAAAAAAAATATCAAATTCTGTAACAGCAATTGTGGGTTTTTTCATACTTTTCCTTTAAAAAATTAATACTATATTTGGGGGTTTTTTTCTTGCTGCTCCCCTTCATGCTCAGTAACACCTCTCCTTTTTTTATTCATACATTCTAACCTCCAGATAAAAACTAGGTAACATTAAGACATGCAAACTGCCAACAATCTTAGGCAGGTTTCAGTGTTAAAAATCCTGAATTATGAACACTCTTAAAACCCAGAAATTGCTGGATCAGGAAGTGTACCACACAGGCTGAAAAGAAGGGGCATGTAAGGGAAATGTAAGTATATTTTTTCCCTAGAGTGGGTGGATGTCCATTTTCAGGTCTGTCTCTTGTGTTCATTGAGCTGCTATTTCCTTTATACTTCAAATAGAAAAGAAAAAAAAAAAAGAAGTCCAAATGTAATCTGAAATTGGTTCAAATCAAAACAGGCCATCTACGCAAAGCTGGTTGCACTTCGGTGAGGTCCTCCCCCTGTCTCAGCTATGTGGGAGCAGCTCCCAGCTTCTCATGCAAGTTGGGACAATTCTGCATTCCCTCTGCCAAACGAATACTGCATGAAACACAACTTGATGAGAACTTCGGGATGTTTCAAACACGACAGCGAATCATATAATTTCAGTACACCAGGCTGAGCAAAAGCATTACCTGCTTACATGCATAATGGTAGTGCACAGAAGTTGAGGACATGATACTGTGTTAACCTTGAGTTGCAAGACCACTAAGCATTGCAGGAAGGAGAGATTAATGGAAAGGATTTCCCTTACACACATAGGGCACCAAAAAAAAAGTCTTCAGCTACTAATCTGATTTTGGATTTCAGTTAAAGAAAAAAGTTACACAAGGGACAGGGAATTAACAGGTTTCATACCTTCATATCAGTCTTAACATTAATTTAGAGTGCCATGTCTATGCCATAACAGAGGGTGAAGTCTGCAGTTCAGGTAACCAAACATCTTTATGTATTGCAAGAAAGTCTGTTGCTATTAGATGAGGACCAAAGCGAACTTCCTTATAGCGCTTATGCTCCCTGAGGCAGTATCAGTTCATACTAATGACAACTATAGAATGACTACAGCAAAAAAAAAAAGATTAATAATTCATTAATGATTATCTGAAGTGTCCTATTTTGCAGTACCTTGTGCCAGGTACTGTACAACTCATGGCAATCAGGGAAATATCTGCTATCCTACTGTAACCTACTTAGCACTGTATCGATCTTTATCTTGCCTAAGGAAGTGGCCAACATAAACATTTTACTACAGCAGCTAATACCATGAGCTATTCCTTTGTTTCAAGTGGAAGATGCTCATCTTTTTAGCCCTGAAGCTGTTGATTTCAAATACCGCTAATTCTGGGTGGGAAATACTATATCATGCACCAATACTGTCCACATAGATTTTGTTAGGAAGTCCGGTTAAAATACAGTAAAAAGACCACCTGATTTCCAAACACTCTTACAAGATTTTAAGCAAACTTTTTTAAAACAAGTGTTCTCAAGCACAGCCAAATCTCGTTTTCCTCTCTTCTCTGCTTTTTAATTTTAAATTGCAGCCAATTATCAACAATAATAAGGATGAAGAGAAGTACCAAAAAAGCTTCCTTTTTTATCTATACACAAATCAAATAATATTTTTACTGTGACAAACTTCCAAGGAGCAAATGCCTTTCTCCAGTAGCACTGCCAGAATATTACAGATTTTCTGATCCCTCCTGCCTGTGCTCTTCTCCACCTTCAATGCTTGCAAGCCACCCTGCCTCCATTTCAGAAGGTAACTGGTGAGATAATTTTGTTGATTTCCTTCACCCCTCCGTGTTTTTGGTTCACCTTCTTCCTCCACATCCAACTTAATCCACTCACTTGGACAAGAGTTTGCTGTCCAGCTCTGGCACTGTTACCCAGACAGGAACCCCGCAGCAGGGTCAGTTCCCACCTCCCTTCCCACTCCTGTGCCTGATCCCAGTACTTGTGCATTTTCCTCTGCTGATCCTAGCATATAGGGAAAGAAAAGCTGCCAAAGTCTGTAAACCCGTTAGCTGTTCCTCCTCCAAACGCGCCCCACCATGGTGGTTATCACCTGAGAACAGACTGCGCGGTTATGTTTCTTTCCCTGTTCATACTCTGCTCGGTTTCATCCACCTGTTTCCAACTCTGAGCATTGCTCCTTACACACTGTGCCTAAGCACGCTGGCAGACATGCTGTCAACTAAACGAATGGCCAAATTAGGAAGCTAATAGCTCAGAAATGGCCACTCAGAAGAAAAGCAGCAAGAGCTGCCTAAAAAATATATCAGCTTGGAGACCTTCAGCTTTCTTACTTCAGTTTAAGTCTTTCCTGGCATCCTTCACTGCAAAAGGGAAATGAGGAAGGAGCCACGGGCATTTTTACTTTCCATATTAACCAAAGCAGTTTGGGATACCCTTTTTTTTCCTGCTTAATAATTGTGAGTGGGCTCTTGCAGTTTCTGTGAAGATTTAGAAAGTGTGACAGAGAATGAGAGTGTCCCACACACAGTGGTGCAGCCTTTCCCTTGCTGCTGTCCCTGCAACTGAAGATGCTCCCGCAGACAAGACAGCGGCAGGAATGAGCTCGCTCTCTTTCTTTGCCATTGAGAAGTGGGTTTGGGTTCACACTTTCCTCTTCCTTCTTTTTTGGCATCTGGTGCTACCGCACAGAAAGCCTCGGCAGCACAGAAATCAGGCAGTTTCTCACAAATTTGCATTTCTCAGGAAGCTTTATTCCAACAAGATCCCTTTATCTATGCAGAAGAAGGACGTTCCTGCGGCTAGGGCTGCAGTCTCGGCCTTCAGAGATCTCCATGTACTTCTGGTCTGCCCCAGGCTTCTCCTGTCTGGGAGGGTGCAGTGTCACCATGCCTTAGCCCAACTTCTGCAAGGGACATGTATACTTCACCCTGGCTCAGGGACTACAAAATATGTGGGAGACATTCTGCTGCCACACCAAGTGCTGTGGAGAGACAGGACTGCAAGCGTGTCACAGGGACTCGCTGGAAATCTTTCCATGATACCAAACTCTTGCTGGGTTCGACTGTCTTAGGGTTTTCCAAGCATTGCACATGAGCATTTGGGCTTGACAGGCTTCAAGTGACCTGGACAACATGGGTTTGGCAAAAACATGCCTTTTGAATAGTTCTGGAGCATGAGCTACCAGGCTTTACATCCCTACACTATTTCTCTCATGTGGGTGTCAGCAGAGATCCCATGGTCCTGGGTGTCCTGTACTATATGTACCTATATAAATGTATACACCTTTATCTTCTGAGCTATGAAAATATATTGCATCATTCTAAAAGACAGTCAGAAGCTGCCTGGGTGCAAGAATCTTTTTTTTTTAAAGTTTCAGAAGGAGAAAACTGCTTAAACGCGTCTTTGTTTATGGGAAATAACAGTAATTTGATTCCAAACTTCAACATAGCAAAAACCTTGACAAAGCACAAATCTCGAGTCTCCCAAATGTCAAATATGAGACTCCAAATGCAAGTGAGTCTTTCAAAAGTTTACTGAAGGTATGTCTGACCACGGCTTTACCTCCCTGTCCCCTGTTTTCTACCCCTTTTAGACAACAGACTGACTTTTCTAGTTAGGGCTGAAAGTATAAAGCTGGTCTTTCAACATCACCAGTCTGCATGCTGAATTCTAAGCTTGTATTTACTGACCTGGAAAAAAAAAAATCCCCATTACCTTCTGAATCAGCAGTCATTTCAATGCTGTGCAGAACTCACACAAGTAGATATACAAAATTTAACAGCAGCGCAAAGCACACGAGTAGCAATCAGAGCGATGAAGGGCTGGAACAAACAGTTTGATGAACCTGAAATCTTTGTTGGAAGAATACTGACAGACGATTTGCAAGTGGGAAAACTGCCCGAAACTTCAGAGCTGATTTTCTGGGAGGTTTGTGTAGAGGGTTTTATTTGTTTTGGATTTCACTACAGAAAAACAGCACGTTCATTTATGTATCTCACAGTCACTTGTGCAAGAATGAGAAATGCAAAGCAGTACCCAAAAAAACAGTTAAATGCAGCTCACCATAAAAATCTAAGTGCTTTGAGACAGTAAATATATGAAAAAACCCGACAAAATCTAAACAACTCATCTTTTGCATCAAGGCACTATGCAGTGCCCGGCACATGGTCTAGAAGCACCTGTATTACTCAGTGGAGAGAGAAGCACATTCCTATACAGAAATTTTATGCTCTGAAAATACGTGAAAAATTTATACCTCCAGATCATCTCTGGGGTATAAATAAGTCTGCGTATAGAGGCCACCCGTAGCAAGATCCAGGCCTATGACTCAGGCTCCAGGACACCAAAGGGTTACAAATGAATAATGTGAAAAGTAAACTAACATGCAAAACCAGAATGTTGCAAACCTTGTAGACCCTGATTAGACCATGTAGTCTCTGAATTTTTGCCGAAGTTGTGTCTGAGTATGAATTTGCTTTAACTTTCTATTTTGTGGACATCCTCAGGAAAAAGGGGTGAACAGCTGAGGACTGTGGAAGTCAGTGAGGTACTACATTAGAAACACAGCAGGGCAGAAAGATGTAATTTTGTGCTAGGCTGCTACAGCATCTAATCATCCTTGAAATGTCTCATTTCTGTTATGAACAAGTTTACTGTATGAGTGACTAAAAGAAGTAGGAAGGAACAAATCATTCTAAAAATTCAATGTGGTTGATGAGGCACCATAAAAAATTCCTCATGTTTAGTATAAGCAAACAGACATGACATTATGCCAACAGAAGGATGATGAAATACTGCATCAGTAGCAAAGGACATAGAAAGTCCACCTGAGAGAAACAGATCTTGGAATTACCAGGAACTGGAGAGCAGAGACAGATGGACCCACAGGTCCCTTCAGTGAGTTGGTACAGGGCAGACCTGGTTTGACTCTGGTAACCCCATCAGCCAGATAAAATTTACAAGTCTTGACTAAGTTAAAACAGGGAGAGATCAACTTAAATTTTGCGTCTGATGCAAAATGGACCCACAAATTACAGATGAAGCAATGGGGAACCAAGCGTACCATGCCTACCTTTCCTTTTGCCTCCTTCCTGTGCCCTTCTCTTAGCCTTTTAATATGAAAAGTTTGAGATAACCTTTGGGTTACCCTTGAGATACTCTGCAACAGGTGAATTTAAACATGGGGAAAAAAAATAACCTGTGTTCTTGAAAGAGCAGTGCAGGTGTGCTGCAAGGTCAGGTTTTTCTTCCAAAATGAATGCCTAGGCAGACCCTACCCACAGGATGCCCAAGCACCCTTCTGGTGTGGCCAAGCCTGGGTTGATAAGTGGGTCCCCATGGGGTGGCTGCTCCGCTGTGGTGCCCCTGGTGTGACTGGGGCTGGGTGGTGGGTGCACTGGGCACCCTGGGGTGCCCCTGGTCACAGCCCTCCCTCCCCGTCATGCTATGCCAGCCATATTTATACTGGGGCCTGCCATCACGGTGTTCCCTTCTGCACCACTATTGCAGGGATGTGATCAAATTGGGCGGGTGAGTCAGCTCAGATGGCCAGGGGAGCTCTGTCTCCTGCCAGCCCCACTCCCACTCCTACCTGCACCCACGAGAGCACTCACTGAAGTGGTTCATCCTGGGTCTCCTTGCTTCATGGGGTGGCTTCTCAGCCTCTGCAGAATGACTGCCTCCTCCTTACTTTAAATCTCCAACTGTTAAAAGCATCTGCCCTTTGTAAGCTCTCGACACCAGGAACTCAGGGACGTGAACTCATTTTTGAGGATGAATGTACTCCACCTCCTCCCCCCCTCCACAGCTCTCCACTTCTCTCCGCAACCCACTTCCCAGAACCCCCCACCCCCATACGCAATGCTTGCACCTTCAATCTCTGAAAGAATCACTATAACTCAACTATAAAAAGGAGGGGAAGGGAAAAAAAAAAAAAGAAAGAAATGGTTTCCATGGCAAATTTGCAGGATTTAATCTCGGCACAAAAAGAAGAATTTTAACATTCTTTCCCTGTTTTAGAAAATACTGGATAGCAAATGAAATTGTCTGTTGTGTGTTGGCTTCAAGGGTATTGCACTGATTTATGTCCACAGAGACTTTGTCCCATTATTCTCTTATTTTGTTCTTGTAATCAGAAAGTTGCTTATCATTGCCCTGTGAAGAAGATTAACATAATTTAAACCAAGAGCTTTGTACCAAAGCTACTCAGAAGCCTGCAGAATTTACTAGGAAACAACCAAGTTTCTAGAGGTTTCTCCCTTCTGAAACTCCTTGTTGAAGCACTGATGGCAATGATATTATTTGCTATTTGGTTCTTCCAGGTGGTACTGGATACCCTTGTGGAAATTACACTTTCCTATAATGCTCCAAAGGGCTTTTCTATAGTGGCTGCAAATATCTCATTTGTTGACATTGTGACCCAAGACACATTCATTTTATGAATGCAGCAGGACAGACTTCAGTTTCCACTGGAACATCATCAGTGTCACACTGCTTTTGGCTTCAAACACTTATTTTTTCCCTCGTATTAATTCAATCAAATTGATCTGGGAGGAGAAAGCCTTTCTGCCTGGCATCAAGTCTGCACACTCTCCAGTTTTGCAAGTACAGATATAAACACATTCAAACAATGTGTTTGAATGGTCTGCAATCATCTGCTGCAAGTGATTATAGATTATTAAATAAATGGATCTTTTGTCTTCTGTTTCTTTCAGCTTGGTAGTTGTTCTCCAATGTGCTTGATAAATAGCTCCTGTCCCAACCCTTGGCTCCACCTTCTTCTGTGATTCATTCAATTTCGGTGGTGATAGCATGCAGTAAATCTTCTAGATATATTTCCAAAAAAGCAGCATCCATACTGTTAATAAAACCAAGTCTATACTTTACTGACACTTACAATTCCTAGCATAGCACCCCTTTCTTTTCAAAAAGGAAAACACTAAGAAAAAAACTCTCGGCCTGCGTCTGATTTTCAGTTGGATTTCTCCCTGTGGAGGGATTTTTATGTAAAAGCAAAACCAGTATTTGTTTATTTGTAGAATAACTCATTGAACAAAAACCTAAATACTGAAAAAGGTTAACATGTACTGGTAAAACTGAGTTACATGAGACTTGGTGTGTTCTTCAACTGTGAGCACCTCTTCCCTGGTCATAAAAGAATTTCTGTGCTTCTATATTGTGCTAACTTCAAATGTTTTCCTTGAGACCTGTTAAGAAATTGTTTGGCCTCAGTACACTGAGTACATATGCATGTCTAAAATATCAGCAAAACACATTAGGGATTTTTGAGGATTCTGACCATTCTTTCCCCCACAGAATAACTGCTTCATGCAGACAAGAGAGAAAATATAGTATTTGTAAAAATGAATATATATGCAGATTTTTTTTGCTTTCCATTGTAATGTCTACACAATGTTCCAACAAGGAGTAGACCCAACATGCAAAACTCAGATTTATGTTTTTGAACCACCTTGCATTTATAAAAAAATCCACATGAATCCATTGCAAACTTACTATCCTAAAACACACTCATACAAGAAGTAAAAGGAACTGCCAAACTTCATACCAAGATCAATGTCTGCATTCTAGGGCTATTTATTATTTGTGAGGTGGCAGCTCCTAAAGGCTTTGGTGGAGGTCTAGGTACTTTCCACCTGTGGGACTAATTCTGTTTCATTATAAGCTTATAAAGGCCTAAACCTAAGGATCCTCTTGGCAACACCAGAATATAAATAGTAACAGAAATGGCAGTTCCCGTTCTAAAGTTCTCACAGTTAGAAATGTGGGTTTTTTCAAGAGGAAACAATACAATAATGCTAGATAACTAGGTATTATCCTTTTTACAGACAAAGGTAGGATTGGCTGGTTCTTATGACTAGTGAATACAAATAAGTATAGCATAGGGACATGCTTATTTTATTGTATATACTTTTAAAATGCCTGTGTAATTATGTATACATGTATATTTATGCACATGTAATTATGTATACATGTACAATTAATTGATCAATTCTATTTTTTCAGAAGTTGCAATAAAAGGCTTAATCAACAGCACTTAAATGTTCAAAACTGTATGTTAAAGTATTAAATGAAAGTTCATGTTGAGATGAAATTTTTCAAAGAATATTTATGACAGCGGTACCTTAATTCTGTCGGGTTGGCTCAAAAGCTGCTCAGTCTTTTGAATAGCTTGTTCTAAATCTAACAAGTTAAATGGAAGAGATTCTGAGAAGGATCTTGGGATAAGAAAGGAAAATGTTTTCAACGCATCTTAATCAGGATATAGTGAAACTGGAATCCATCTTTAAATCATTCCTCATCACACTTCCACCTCTTAACTATTTTCCTCACTAGTGGCTGCTGAAAGGAAAGAGAGAAAATCATTTGGCATCAACAAAACACTTTGTTACCACAGGTATTTTGTCAACATATTCCCAATACAGAGAAGCTTTTCTTTGGGTATATTGCTTGCATGTCACAGATGGTGAAGTGGAAGATGTAAAACTTCATTGGGCATTGCTTCTCTAAGGATCCCTTCACATGTTAGTCAGCACATCAACAAATTATTTTTGCAGATTAATCAAATCTGCATTTGTCCTGAGCTCAACACCAAGCTTAAGTCCTGCTTACAGAGATCCTGATGGTTTCATTTATTTCAGCATACCCAAATTCAGACGGTGGCTCTAGGAGGCATTTTTAATTGATGGTAATTGCGTGTCAGCCTCCTAATGAGTCAGATGAGCTCTTGCTTTCCTTCTGCATTCCAATGAATTCATCTGGGTGTGGGAGCTGGGGAAAGCTTGTTAAATATAGAGCCCTGGCACTGAGAGACAAATGCAATGCTGCAGGACCGCTGCTATTTCTTAAGAGTTTGGGCTGGGCAAGGGGTGTCCTCATTATCACTTCATATTCTTTCGTAAGGTTTTTTCTAAATCAAATAGCAGAACTAGAGCATGTTAAACACACATTAACAGGATTTGCTTGCTGCCTTCATTTTCACCTTCAGAAATACAAACATTCTGTATTTATGTGTCTCTCTTTCAGACAGATGCCACTACCCATTTTATAGGCACTTGCATTAAAGACTTTAATCTCATTAAAAAGTCTATAAAGCACAAAACTTACAGGAAAAACTGGAAAAAATTCTACTCATTAGTTACTGAACTGGCTTTGCTGAAATTTTTGCAATAGATTTCTTCAGTGCAATTGCAACTCTTTTTCTTGGCGCATTAAATACAGCTAATATTAACTGAATAAACAAAAATCAGATCTTGAAAATATTCTCATGGAATATCATCATCTGTCATCTTTGCCAAAAGTACAACTGCAGAGTATATATGTGTCTTTACTTTATATGTACTGCTCATCTATAAACACTGCACAGTGCATAAATTTCTGGAGGTGATATACATTGATTTGAATCTCGATTGTACAGATCTTCTGGTCGATCTCTGCGTTCTTCCCCCACAGAATACACACCATACCTCAGTGTAGCTTTGCTTAATTCATCATAAAAATGCAGGTAGGGCTGATCTGAAAAGCAGAGTATTTTCATCTCTATATGGAAGCTCTGTAGAAGCTCTCTGGGCAACCTGGGGCCACTGTCCAAGTCTCTGGACTTCCAGTCTGACATTCACCCAGCTGAAAGGCCACTTTTGCAAGTGCCATTTGGTGACAGCATCATCTATTATGTAGCAAAGAATTTAGTTTGGAGATTGGTTTTTCATAAGAAGAAGTTTCAAAGAGCAGAGAGTGCTGCAATAACTGAACAGCCACTTAGGAGTGAGGTCTGTGTTCTGTACATCAGAAATGTCTTTATGATAAGAAATCAATAAATTTGATGCGGCAAATATGTCAAAGTCGTGTTGTGGTCTGCAGCAGTAAAGCCTGTCTGCAGTGTACTCATAGTCATGACATGATGAAGAACATTTCTAGTTCATTTCAAACAAGATGCTCTGCCTAAATTGTCAGGATATTAGTAAGATTTACCTAATGATTAATATATCCTATACCAGCTCAGTACAGCTTTTCAGTTGCTGCCTTTGGTAACACTTCAGACAGGTCTATGCTAAGGACCAAATCCTATAGAATTCCTTGCAACTATTAAAAAATGGCCACAGAGTTTTAAGTATGGCCAACTTCAGATTAGTATGGGTTAAACTGGCTAGATTCCTGGTCTAAATTTTGTTACTTGCTTGGAGAACACTGTGGAAACTAGTACAGGATGTAAATGATGAAGGCAGATATGTCTTCAAAAGGAAAAAGAGCTCGGGCTGTTCTTTCACTGAGTCTATAATTGTAAGCCCTTGTTTTCCATGAAGCGGCTGATGATATATAATGGCTTGCCAGTGGCCCTACCAATATTTGCCGACAGCAGAGTTGCAGGACGATGTGTCTCAGGCTCAGGCTCAAGCTGTGGTGGGGAGCACCTGCTTCCCACTCTCCTTGAGCTTTGATTTCTCTGCACTGACTTGTCCCCTTCTCTTCTCATTTGTGGCACTTTCTTCCCACACTCATTGCCTTTGCCTATTCAGACAGTCCTAGCCTACAATTCAGGATTTGCAGCCCCAGTCTCCTCATCCAGCCCATCGTTTCTCTCTTCTTTATCATTCTTCTATCCCCCCTGTCACGCACAACCCACTCAAACACACAATTCACATCCCTGGTCCCAGGTCCCTCCTTCCGGTTCCTTGTCTGGCCTGCCTCTTTCCTTCCCCCATCATGTCTTGACTTCTTCCCCTCTTCACCTGGTGAGGCAAGATGTGACCTGTACCTCTCCATTGGGCTGTTTCTCTCCTCTGACAGAAAATGGAATTTGGGATTTATGCCCTATAAAATAGTGCATAAATCCCAAATTCCATCTGCTAACAAGGGAAAGGGAGATGGTGCTGCCCTCTACTACCTGTACTAAATGACTGACATGGTGCCTTAAAAAAAGAAAGCTCAAGATTGTTTCTCAAAGACAAATAACTCAAAATGCACATGAGTAAGACCATCACCCCTCCTGCCTATATGTGGCATCTCCATGTTCTCTACTTCAAAATTCCCGTGGTTGCCCCATGGTTGGCCACTTGCTGCCACCCCAAACAGCTCCTGCCTTGCCATGAAGGGTGCAGGGCACCTGCCTGAAAACCCCATTCATATAAAAAATTCACAGTGCACACACAGTGGGGATACACCATTTCTTGGGATCAGACCCCGCGGTAGTAGAAGTCCTTGAACCTTGCTTTTGATTACCCGCTTTTCTTTCCCCCATCACTAGAAATAAAGTGCCTTTCAATTCCATGTAGCTTTACATTCCCCTGCATGCTTATTATTCAGTTGTATTTTAAGTGCTCTTCCAGTTTTCCCTCTGCATGTGACCACCCACTTCTCCACCTACAGTCTCTATAATGCGATTTCTATCTGCTGTAGCTTATAATGGTTTAAATTATGCTAATTGCATTCAGAGATTAAAGTAAAAATCAGTACGACTATTATTCTGCCCATATACTGTACCGGTGCTGGTAGTTATTCACTTCAGAAATGAACATGGCTAATAAGATAAGAAAATTACACTTGCATACAGTTAGTCAGTTTCATATTTAATTAGTGAGAAAAAATTACTTCCATGTCTTCTTATTGAAGCAAAATTAACTCTTTTGCCTCTGACTACCCTTGCTGTCGAAACTACAGTTCATACCATGCACAGTGCTCTCCAAAACAGCTTGAGATTTGGTTTCCTAAATCACTTAGGCTGTTTCAGTAGACATTTTTTTCTTGAAATGCCACAGGCAAACACGTCCACATGGCATCACTGTGGACCATCGAGGCCATGCCTTAACAGCACGCACAGGAGATAGTGCATTCCAAAAGCCTCGCTCATTATAAAATCACGGGAGTTCGTTCCACATACATTTCCCGGTCTAATTTTGTTAATGTGTCACGAACAGACTGGTCTCCAAATCACTCTCAAATTTAAGATTAAACTTCTTAAACATTTACTGTGGCAACAAAAAAGTGCTTTCAGAATTTAAGATGGCCATGATATGCTGTCAGAAGAGGCCAACACACTCCCACACTGGCTATAAATAACGAACCAGAACACAAGTACAGGCTGGGTTTAACTGAATTTCTTCAATCGCTGCAAAGTACACTTTGCTACATGTTGAAGAGATAATGTGTCACAACACATTTTGCATAAAGTGAAGAATCTATCTATGAGAAACTCTTCTGTTTTGGATTTCCCCCCCAGCCAGCATCACGGCAGGGACCCTCTCACTAAAAGTGCTCTAAATCTCAGTCTGAAGCAAGTGGGCACCATTTCACCCAGGCAAACAGGGTCTCCGCCCCCCGTATACGGGAGGGGTTTGCCATGTGGAGCTTAACTCTGGTTGCAGGCGAGTGGGCAGAGCGCTCTGAGAGCTCTGGTACTCTTCTCGTTTCTCTGACAGAAGTTCACAATTTTGTTTTTTAGGCTTTCTGGTTAGTTTTTGATAAGGCCACAGGTGAGGGCAGAGAACCAAGGGGTTTGATTTCCTTTGCACGTCACCTTTCAGAATATTTCTGAAGTTTTCAAGAAGCAATGATCAAACCCCTGCTGCAAAACCAGTGTTGTGTCCTGTGAAAGACAGTTCAGGTGCAGACTATTTAAGGTTAGGGTACTTCTGAACTGCATGTGTTTGCTTGCCTTAATTCACTAAAATCTGAATGCTCTTGGCTGCATATTGCAAATGTATCTAACTGTGACTCCAGAACTTAATCCACCATGAGCAACTCAAACCCAAAGCAGGGTCAGCCATGTCAGAGCAAACTGGCTATTCCATTTAGCCTTTTCTTTTAACATTATTTTATAGCCATGTCCACATGATCTTTGACGCAATTGCTACCAATGATGTAGGGCAATGGAAAATCAATCATAACTATTATAGATACTCTGCCTTTCCTGTTATTGGTTTTCCATTCTATTTTTTTTTTTTTGTCATGCTTCTTTTCCTGATCCTGCAAAATTTATTTCTTTATCTAACACTCAGTGTATTGATATGCTCACTATACCTTGATGAGCTACAGGCTACATGTCGATGTTACACATGAAACACTACAATTTTTAGACTCTTAAAAATTAAGTATATTTTAATACAATTCAGTGTATTTATTGGGAAAAAAAATCTGGAGAAATCATACTGTTCTACACTCCCTTCCACAGCAGTTTAAAAACAGTGTTTTTAAAAACATACACATATGTGTATGTTATTATCCTCCATGTCAACAGGAAGACTTATGGGTGAAATTTGCATTTTATCACCATTGTAAAACCTACAGTGCACTTGCCTAGAACATCAGGAACATCTAATCCGTTAGCACATGCAGAAGAACCTCTTTTTTGTAATAATAACATCTGGTGCTCTGCCTGGGATGTTGAATTTCTTTCAAGCTAGCATGGTCGTGGGGATTTAAACACCTGATTTATAGTTTTTATCATTCACTTTACTGTGTTGAAAGTGTTTCTGAGCATGTGACTGATGAAACCAGCAAGAATTTGGAATGGCCTGAGTTTAAGAGATACAGATGTGTTACAGAATCATATTATTTTTATAATAGCTGCAATTAATTATCCTGGACCATTGCAGTCATTGCAATGGACAGAGCTTTTGGGAAAAATGTGCAGTTATGTTTATGTAGCACACCCTAAGATGCATAGCTGGGGTAGTGCCATCCTAGCCCAATTATGAGTTAATAGGCTCAAGCATTTGCAAACATTCAGCTCATTAGCAGTCCAGCTTAAACCCCTATCCCCTTATAGTCAGCAGCAAAACTCTCCAAACTGCAGTGAGGAATTAGAAATAAATGGGACTACATTCTTATTTTAAAAATACTTAAAGAATTTAATAACCACAGAAGTTACTTTCTCCAGGAATGGTAGTAAATCAACCAAGCTTAAAAATAGTTATCTCACAACAGTGACATTATTTCTCCTTACTGATATGATCTGTTGGACATTGCTCTTCATGAAAGAAGTTCTGTGCTCTCCTGGCTCATCAATAGGTATCTTTGTGTAAATCATTCCCATTAATGAATATGTCTTCCTGATTTGGAAACCTCAACATCAAGTGCATGACAATTGTTCTGTCAACAGGGTAACAGATTTTGTATCAGTAGCATCAACTATAGCCTAAATGAGTGTCAGCCCAGCCATTACTGCATAAAAAGGCAGGTGTGAATAGCTAGAAGTTCTAGGAACCCAGTCAAGTTTGGTCCCACTGTCACTGTGACAGTGCCCATATTCTAGCTTGGCTTTATCTACTAGGGGTCAGCCAGTCCCTTTAAGTCTTGGACCTCATTTTTAATTTTTTACGTTTAAGATTCCTACGACACTGGGTCACTCAATAAACCATCTGTGTTGCCTTTAAGGAAAAGCATTGAGTTTAAACCCTTCCTTCTGGAGGGGAAGTCAAATTCTACAGCAGAATTATCAGTGACAGCCTGTGGTCCAGGTCTGAGTAACACTCAGTTTTACAAGAGATCAAGACTGGGTCTCTGAAAATTAAAATATTCATTTGTTGCTTTGCAAAACTAAACACCTCAGTAGACCTCAAATGCTTCAATAAAATGGACTGTCCCTGGGCTCGTCTCCATTACAATAAACTCAGCAGGGCACTAGGGATCTCTTTGCGCTCCTCCTACCTTCATTCTTGTCTCTTACACAGACCCTCCGTGTGCCTCCTGGGGACCTTGCATATGCACAGAAAGGAAAAGAAGGCTCAGGCTTGGCAGAAGATAGAGCTGAACAGTTTTTTTCTGCTGATGAAAACAAAACCTCACGGAGTGATTTGTTTCTGCCTAAAGTAATGATTGCGGTGTTGCAGGAAAGCAACTGGTGCCAGAAAGTTAATCATCAGGCCCTGTGCACACTTGCTTCCCACAATCTGAAAATTCAGTTCTGGGTGTTAGTGCAAGCTCCTCATATTGCCATTGCAACCATGAGACTAAATACCCTGAAGTGACCACTCTGTATTTTACCATCGCTTTTCCCACAATTTATCTTAACTGTAGCCAAGGTATTGCCAGGTAAATTAAATCCACACTGGTGGATCACCACTGAACTGCCAAATTAAAATACACATCAATATTTTATTTTCTTATCACACTAAAGTATTAATTAGCAAGTTAATCTAGCGACGCTCAAAGAGAACGCAACACAGCCACTTATCATATAGACATAAACAGATTACTTATAAGGATTATGTAGTTAAATGATACAGAAATCCTGACTACCACTAAGAAAAGGCCTTTTTGGAATGGACTGGAAACAGGGAAACCTACAAATCTTGTGCGTTGAAAGCTCAGATCCTAATTATTCTTACTTAATGATATCTCATAGCATGACTCCATGCAGCTGAGGAAATAAATCCCTTACCTCCTTGTGAGTCCAAGAATAGCTCTTTCTGCACACAGCAATTGATGAGAGCCATGCCCAGATTGACGGGAGTGCTTTCTAGAGCACTCTGCTTGGAGGATCTCATCTTTCCAGTATTTGTTATGCTTATCTGAACTTTTGTTTAACTCCTTTGCTCTTCTGCGTTTCTCTATGAGATATTGATTTTGATCAGAGGCCAGAAAGAGGGTGGAGTTTTCTAACACTAAAGCCGTGGCAGCTGAGACTGCAAGGATTAAAGACATCAAGGAAAAGGGCGTCCGCTTCTCTAGATTCAGTGCTTCATCACCACTGCTGGGAGGTTTCATAAATGTTCACAGCCATTAGCTAATTACAGACACTTGAATCAGCTCCCATTTTGCTTCTCTTTCGCAAGGTCTTTCTTTGCCTATTTGCCTTGTCACAGTTTGGATTTCCTATTAGAAAACATCAATAGTCAGAAAGTTAAGGATACGTATTACTGTGTCTTGGAGTTAACTACACAGTGCTGCTCTATGAGACAATGTGGGGAGCTCAGGGTATGCTCGTTGGGCTGCGCAGCCAGAGCCCAAGCAGCTGAGATGCACACTTGTGCGGTTTAGGTTCAAGAACAGTTTCCATTGTCCCCACCCTTCCCAGGTTTCAGGTTTATTTTAGAGCCTGCCTACCCTAAATAACAGAAATTTGGAAGAAGCCTCCAGCTATATTCCTCCTATGCAGCTTTAGACGCCATCTGTAGCAAGGCAAATATACAAATGAACAATAAAAACATATCTTGCATCCCCTGAGACCAGAGGCTTGGTTTTCTTTAGCAAAACTTCACTTCTCTTTTATGGATACTGAGAAGAGCTGGATTCATCTGCAGGTAGCTATTTAGCAGCCTGAGTGCAGTGGTGGATGCTGGGACCATCTCTAGTGCTGGTCCCGCACACTGGTGGTACTTCTTCCTGTGGGACTTCTCAGCATCAGGGCTGTCATTCAGCAGGACCAGTGGCTCTCCCTTATGTGCTTTGGATGACATCCATGTTCTTATCACATCTTCTTCCCAGAGAAAGTCAAAAGCTCAGATTATTTGTCGGGAGAGGTTGTCTTCAGAGTCTCAGCCAGGTGCGCATATGCTGCTGGAAAGGGGAGTGTGAGGTGTTCAACTCAGCTCCATGCCAGGCTGCACCCAGAACAAAACTTCACTTCCAACAGGTTGAAAGAAGGAGAACTCACGCATCTGAGATGGTCTCAGGATATTTGAATAGGAACAGCATGTACCTCCCTTGGTAGGTAAAAGTAGGCCAACTAGTATTGTCGGAAAAATAAACGTTTGGGTGTAGCAATCTTCTTCAGATGTATGGTATCACTTTCAGTGACATGACTGGGCAAAAACTGGAGATTTAGCAGTTCTTCCAGTCTAGGAAACATGTGGCTTCTGTCATGGTTAATCATATTACCTATGCTGTACAAACTTCTCCCTTGCTTAAGGCTAAGACAGGTCTGGGAATCAAGAAATACAATCCTATTTCTGGTAAGATTTGCCCTTCTATCGTGTTTTCTTCACCTGAGATATACAAAGCACTCATTAAACATGAAATAGCTGATCTTTGCAAGGTCTTTTTGAAATAGAAGAATACCAGTCATATTTTTATGCCGGAAGCTGGGGCATGGGGAAGCTATATGAACTGGCTACTGTCATGTATTAGTAGAATCAGGAGATCTGTATTTTTCATTACAGTTTTCTAACAGCAAGTTGTTCTTTAATATTTCATCCATAGGCTTATCTGGTTTCAGTCAGCAGCTTGTGTGGCTCTCACTGAGCTAGCTGTAAACTAAGTAGCTTAGAAGCAAGGTAGCTGTGTTGGTTTTGAAGCTGGGTTTCTGCCTTTTCTCAAATATGCAACTCTGAGATGATGGGTTCTCCAGTGATTCCTGATTTTGCAGTTTCACTGGTATCTTATTTAAAGTCTCATTGTGAGTTGCAGACCATATATCTCAGAGTTTCCCATTTACCCATAGCATCTCCAACAGAGATGCAGCAGTTCTTTTTCAGGAATTAATCATATTTTTTATTCATCCCTGTAGATTCAAAAAGGAACTCAAATCGAAGAGAAATTTTCCCACTACAAGAGAGTTTCAGCTCAGAGGTGAAACCCCGCAGCTGTCTGGTTAGCAGTTCTTCACAGCATCTAAATTTTACAGCTGTAATTCTTTATTTCTAACAGCAGCAATGAAGACATGGATGAGACTGACATGCCTTTACCACTTCATCCTCCCAAGTTATAATATTACTCAAATTTTCAGACCTGTATCTCAAATACTGTAGAAACAAAAAAAAGCCAAGCCTGTGTGAGCTCACTAAGCCACTTCTTTTTTATCCACATCTTCTGTTGAATTAATTTTCCCCCTTCAGGCTTCATATTAGCTTTCTTGGGCCTCCCATGGATCTTTCCGGCTTCCCTCCTTGCCTCCTTCCCCTCCATGAGCATGGGGTCACCAAAACTGGTGAAGCAACAGTGATCAGTGGCAAGCAGTGCATGTTGTCAGAAGAGGACAAGCCACCAGGCTGACAGCAGCCAGCCGGCATCTGTGGTGCCCATATTTTAGAAAGCCCATGTCCTGCTCCCCATCTCCACCCTCTTTACAAATCCCTGCCATTTCACTGCTGTTGAATTCTTGCACTTCCAGTTTCTTTCAGTCCTTCACTATTCAGCACAGCATGTGGAGCAGGGAGGAGAGGGGGCTCCATGGCCCATGGGATTTATGCACAGAACAGGGGTCCCAAAAGCTGCAAAGCATGGAGTTGTGCCAGTGCATGGAAGCACAGGAGGAAACCTCTATTTTCAACTCTTGTCCATGCCTACAAGTGGGGTCCCTGGTGGCACCTGCATATGGGTTAGTAGGGCTCTCCCCCAGGCTTCCAGGTTTTGTGGGCAACTGAGAATGCAGCAGCAGGGGCCGAGGTGCTACTGCAGCCACAGGTGACCCCAGTCTCTCACTATTGGCATCTTGTTCCTCTTGGTCTCACAGGCATTGCATAGGGTCCAGCAGGCAAATGGGGCTCTGTGGAGAAAGCCTAGCTCAGGGCTGAGCCTGTCTGTGCAGGACCATCTACATAGCAAGCTGCTGAAGACCTCAGGGAAGGGTCCTAGACAGTGAATGAGCTTGCTCAAAAGGGCAACTAGACGGGGCTTTAGGGTTATGACAGAGCAAAAGAAGCCCAGCACTGACCCATGGCAAATGGATCTGACTGTGGAGCCAGAGCCAGGCTTAAGATGTATCACGCAGAGGTAACCTGCACTTTGCCAGATCACCTGGGACTTCATGCAGGGCAGCGTCCGACAGTGGGACTCTGCAGTGGCAGAGCACGGTGACCTGCCAGCTCTCCCCTTCAGTGTGCCTTGGTGTGGGGGGATAATGTATCGGGATAGGTATGCCACTGCCAGCATCCATGGGGAATCCCAAGCCTAAAACCCCCACAAAAGTATTTTATATCCCCACCTACAGCCATATTGCAGGCTATAAATTTTGTATGTGGTCACTGTGTTCTTCCAGAGCATGTAGGCGGCTGTCAGCTTCCTAATCCTGGATTTATTGGCAGCAATGAATGGAGAGAGGAGAGACGAGACTTTCGCCAGGGACCGAGAGGATAAGTCTATTCTGGGCATTTTGGAGGACTCTCTTGATGGCGGTTAGATGCATTGTAGTCCCCACAGGCTCCCATGAATGTCTTCCTTCCCAAACCTGAAGATGGTCCACCTCTGCAAGCAACCTCCTCAAGATTCCAGTACAACCTGGCCCTCAGTTTCCCTTTCTTTCTTATACCCACATCCTGAATGGTAATTCAGCAGCAGCATCCTCATGGCCACTGATGAGAAGCTCAAGCAAAGCAATCACCCAGGCTCTATCTCTTTGCAAGGACATGGTTTCCCAGGGCAGCACCTGACCTCTGAAGAAAAGGAATACTCTGGGAGAAATGGCAGCGATGGGCTATAGCTTCTCTGCCTGGGGACAAGATACATCAGAGGCCCGCAAGTCACACCTGCTAGAGGCAGGAAGCCCAAATAAGGGCTTCTAAAGACCCTGACTATTTCTAGGACTCCTCTGGTCCTCATAAATGCTCATTTTCCAATACCAAGTAGTAGCAAAGGCTGCAAAACCACAAGCTGGAGTTGACAGCATTTTCTTTTGTAGACTGTTGAAAGGTATGAGGGGATTTTGCTGGAGCAGGACAGCAGACCTAGGGCAAGTCTGGGGATCTGCTGACTTCAGAGACACACCTCCACACCTCCAAGCTCTCCCCTCCTGCAGCAGAGAAAGAAATCTTAGCATTCATCTGTAATGCCTTCTTTCTGCTGTAGCAGGAGTCTGAAGCACCATGGAAAGCCAGCAGGTGACGATGGTGCTCACAGGTTAGTTCCAGCTCCTGACTATCCAAATCACAGCTACTGGTGCCAGGTTATGATTTGTTATTAAGCAAATTACAGATTCCTTACTGTCCTCCATGGATTTTAACATTTCTTTCAGAAGTAAGAGGATTGTTTGTCTGTTTGTACCTATGAAAAGAAGTGCCTTGATCTGGAGTGCTCTTCTATAAAAGCCAGGCAAGAAAATATTTCAGAAGAAAAGAAAAGCAAGGAAACACGGAACTGTTTCCTTACATTATTCACATGCACTCTGCTACCTAAAGACAGTCGAGTTCAATTCAAGTGTCTCACATTGTGCAAACATGTGAGCATCTGGCAGAAGCGAATAACTTATACATCACTGGTGTGAGTGAGTGGAACTCTTGCATCCAGCAAAGAGCAACAAGTATTTTGCCATATAAATAAGTGACAGCTTTGGAAACAAATTCATTTTAAAAGAGCCTGACAACTTGAAACCTAGACACTTTGCAAAAAATCATTTCAAAACATTTTCAGGTTGATATCTTCCCTGAATTTTCCCCACCACTCTTAGCGTTTCATTTTTGTATCATTTAAACTTGCTCCCTCTTGTTCTGTTGTGAAGAATACACACACACACACACAAAAGCTACAGAGAAAAACCAATCATCTGTGCAGATTTACATGATAAGATGAAACAAGGAATGTGTCATGACTGAGGAAAAAACTAACAAGAGAAATCAACATGAATACGGCTGGTCAAAGAATAGTTTCGAGAACGGGAGAGGCAAGGCAGGAGAGGATGTTAGATGACTTTATCCTTGTAAAACAACTCTCTGACACACCTGCAATAAAATTGAACCTCATCTGTTTACCAGGACAAGCAAATCCAATCCTGCAAGCTCTGCACACGTCCCTGAACCGATGCAGAGTTGCACTATTTTAATAAATTTTTTTTTGGTGTTTCTGACTAACAGCACAGTTTAGAGCCATCTTCAACATGCTGTGCCTTGGTGCAGGGAACTGGGTTTTCACAGCACTGTCTGCAGCAGCACTGATTCCAGGCAAAAAGGTCTCAAAAGGCTTTTTTGCATTTCCCACTTTGGCTTCATCCAGTGCTAAAAAATGAGTCTGTTTAAGCATAACTCACAGTTGTCTCTCTCAGATCGTCTGTAAAATGTTAATGTAATGTGTTCCCATTTAAAGATGCCTTTGCACTGCAAGAGCCACGTGAAGCCGTCTCTATAGACAAGAGAATTAATCTAACGTGGAAGAAGGAGGAATAATGAACCTTCGCAAAAGGCGCGGTGAAATCCGCCCCGTGCAAGAGAGCCCATTCGCCGTGTGGGCAGGCGGCATGATTAGCGATGGGCGACACTGTCCACCCCGGTGCCAGAGAGCTTCTGGGCTCCATTCTACGAACCAGGCAAGACGTGACTCACGCAGTTCGCTTGCAAAGAAGGAGGACCATCTGCTAGTCATGAGCAGATGACAAATTCACTGCATTGCGTCTTGTCCCTACTTCCAAATTTGTAAGTAAACACATTTTGTAACCTCTCTCGGAATATTTGAGAGCTTCGATAATGGAAAAAAGTTTAAATTTATGTAACGCACGGGGGGGAAAAGGGGGGAAAGGCTTTATTCTGAATGGGGTTCCAAAGCACCCGCTCCAACTTGCTGCCAGCTCTTGTCAGCTCCCGCCTTTCCCCGAGCGAGAGGCTGCCGGCGGCGGGNAGGCAGCACGGAGGTGAGAGCGCCAGCAACCTCTGCGTCTCAAACAGGTCTGGCCAAAACTCAAGCTGATACCCGTACACTGAATTCAAGCTTGCATAGCCAAAGGAGTCTAAGGAATTTAAGCGCCTGCATCTCGCTGTGTCTCAGCCTACAGACTGATAGAAGTAGCACAAAGAGTGAGCAGGAAACATTTTTATTTGGCTTAGAAAGGACAGCGTCCAGACGAGGTATCCCCATGCTTTTTGAAGGACCAGAACATATGGTAAACAATAAAATTGCATTAATTTCACATAGAATCATAGAATGGGTGAGGTTGGAAGGGACCTTTAAGATCATCAAGTCCAACCATTAACCTGCCCTGACAAAAACCCCTTCTAAACCATGTCCCGAAGCACCTCATCTACCCTTTTCTTAAACACCTCCAGGGACGGTGAATCCACCACCTCCCTGGGCAGCCTGTTCCAATGTTTAATAACCCTTTCAGTGAAAAAATGTTTCCTGATATCCAATCTAAACCTGCCCTGACATAACTGGAACCCGTTTCCTCTTGTCCTATCCCTTGTCCCCAGGGAGAAGAGCTCAGCCCCCATCTCTCTACACCCTCCTTTCAGGTAGTTGTAGAGGGTGATGAGGTCTCCCTTCAGCCTCCTCTTCTCCAGGCTAAACAACTCCAGTTCCCTCAGTCGTTCCTCATGAGGTTTGTCCTCCACACCCCTCACCAGCTTTGTAGCCCTTCTCTGGACATATGGAAGCTATACACTAAATGCAGACATAAGAAGGCCCAAAATCATAGGATCATCTTCATCCTACATCATCTTCAGCCCTTACTGCTCTTAGACATGTTACACTGTCCACTGAATGTAATTTTATTGGTTTTAGAGAGGGATTGTCCTTTTCCAATTGATCTCATGGTGAATAACTGTTTTGTTCTGAGTCTTTGCCATCTGGACCAGACCGACAGGATGATGAAGGACTAACCATGTTGTCTCTGAAAACTGAAATCGGGGGAGTAGGGTGATGATGAGCCCTGTGGCTGTGCAAATCACATGTTAGCTAGCCCAAGGAAACCCTCTGTTGCTGTTCTGTTTCTTCTATCCCAGCTCTTTGTACTCCACAGTGCATCTGTCTGAATGATTTCCTGACATTGGCAGCTTTCAGCGCCTCTGCTTCTTCTGGGTTTCATAAATGCTTGTCTTTCAAACTCTGGAAGATGACACAAAACATCCCAGCCTGTCCTCAGCCTCCTTGGTGCTTGTTCACACCTGAGCGAGGAGGGCAGAGGAAAGGCAGAGGAAGAAAGTCAGACACCAGCAAGAGACCTCTGCAGACTAACTTGTGCAATCACAAGAAGCAGTGCATAACCCTGGGGAAAGCACTCTAGCCTTTCACTGGCCAGGGCACCCATGAAGCCACCATCCTCACTTGGTGGCCCTCTGGCTTCTCCTCCTTGCTTGAGTCTTCCTTCTGCAGATGCTCCTCATCATCCATCCCACTTTCCAAGCACTTCTGCAGCTGCTTATCTCTCCCACTCCTCTTCTGTCTCTTCATTTTATCTCACCTACGAGCACAAATTCAAATTCTGTCTCCCTGTCCCTGGTAACTTAGAGATCTGTTTCCCTACTATATCAGTCTCAGTGGAGGCCTGTCCCCCTGGCACCATCCAAAAGACACCTTTCCCCCAGCTGAAGCCCAGCATGGTGGGAAGAGAGCTGATCAGCTGACAGCCCTGGGACATATTGCATGGCCTCAGAAATGTGCTGCCTGTCCCACAGGCACCCATAGGAGACATCTTTGTCTCAGACTTCTCAAAATCCCAGAGATTTTAGTTTTTTCTGGATACCATCTTTACGCTGTGGCCTTTCATTTCCTTTGAGCTAAAATTCCTGTGCAGGCTTCTGGCATTTCAAATCTCAGCTACTCCCACCTCCTTCTCTTTCTGGCCCCGACAACACTGTCTCATCCAGCTTGTACCCAGATCGAACACTGCTACGAGCATCCTTTCCTCACGGGTAGCTTTGGCTCTGCTGCTGCTGCCTCTGTTCCCCTTTCCCTGCCCTCCTAGGTCCAACAGAAGGCCCTTCCCTCTGTTCTGCTCCCGGTGCATCACGCAGATAAAATTTCTGCCTTCAGCTAGCCCTTAATGCGAGCCTCACTTGCCTACTTGATAGATTTTCAGACAAGCACCTTGGCCCGTTCACTCCCACCACTCCTCATGTGTGAGACGGGCACACAACAAACACCCGCGCAGCCGCTCCGTTGTCTTCTGTCAAAATCATCATTAAGAGTCTCTGGGATGCTCTCAGAAAATCTTTGCTGTGGATTGCCCCTGTGCTGAGTTCATTTCTGATCTGCCGAACGCTGCTGTTCCATCATTTCTTTCTGCTTCCCCTTCTCTTCGCCTATTTTGTCATTTCCCTTTGCTTCTGCTTTGGTGCTAAGCTCTCTAACACAGGGCCCATCTTTTTTCCTTGAGCATTTAATACACAGTCTGGTGATGTCCTGGTCCTTGATTGAGATCCCTACGAACTCTGGTGTTATGAATAGTAAAACATTAGGATCCATTCCCTGGTGCTACACTGTCACTCTAGCCATTCGCTTTGCTTCAACACCTCAGTCTGAAGGTAGGAAATGTGTGATCTTAGTTACCTCTAATCATTGCTGGCTTTAAAAGTGGTTGTAGACAACCCATAGAAGCAATTGCCATAATTCCTTTTCTCAGAGTGAAGATACTGTTTTCTATCGTGTTACACTTTTTAACCCATTTTACTCAAATTTAACGTAGTTATTTAACTTTCATTTTCTTTCAGCTACTAACCCCTCACCTAGTTCAAATGATTCATCCCTACTGCAATCACTGCCCAGGAATGTTGGCTTTCAACAAACTACAGCAAATAATGTAAAATAAACACGAGCGTGCTTTCATCTCACAACAATCTGGGTTAAGTACATATTTCACACACTGCACCACAGGATATGTTAAATTAAAATCAGAACCACCAGATTTAAAAATCCAATGCCAATTCAAACCATTGCCGAGTTATTTCTGTATTCACTTATATGCAATAGCGGGCATGAGTAAATGCCATTGCTTTGTTAACCCTAAAATGTGCCCTTTGAGAACTTTTTTCTTCATTAGTCGAGGAAAACCAAGCATTCTTATTAGAAACTACTCTTAGCAGAAATTACTCTTATATACTATTGAGTATACTGATCTCCTTGAACAAATCTGAGAGCTTACAGAGAGTCTTCTTCCCATCTTCCTCTTATTTTAGTGTTACACATTTTCAAAATTACTTTCAATCACACTCTGAAAAAGCAACCTGGAATGGCTTCCTTGAAATGATAAATACATTTTTAAATGTCTGCTGCTTCTTGCTGCCAGAATCAAGCAGTCTGGGTCTTGCATGTATTCATTTTCTAGTCAAAAGATGTATGTGAGCTACATTTGAATAAAATACTGTAAAAAAAAGGTTGTGGAGACTGAGATCTGACAGGAAAATATCCATGTACTGGGCAAGACTCAGATTTAATGCACTCTTACTCTAGATTTCCATAGTGTAATGTTTTATGAATCTAGCTTCTCATTCCAGCAACACTAGGATAGGAACCGTGGTTGGTTGTTGATTTATTTTGAAGATATGCAGAATAGGCATTATATTTCCTTTAGACTATAAACGCAAGACTAGAGATTCCCTAAAATTTAGAAAGGCTCTCTTTCAATGCTGTGTTGCTATGTTTAGACTTTAGCAGCCTCTAAAAGCCCAAAATTAAATTCTGGGGTTAGCAAGAGGAAAAGAGAATTATTGTAGTTCAGCTCTTTTCTTTCTCTATATTATGGCTTGACTAGCCTTTTGCTTTTCATCTTCAGTTCCTGCTTGAAGAGATGAATAGAGATGTTTTGGGGAGCTTTGCTAACGCCCTCCTTTGACAGCAGGACTCAGCTTTCTCCGAGTTGCTTGGAAGAATCTGCGCTTATGGGAATGACTGAAGTGTCCTGGGGACAGAAAAAGAAACAATTTCATTTTAATAGGTTAATGGTTCCTGGATCCTGAAGGATCTACCACTTGCCAAAACTTTTGCTTGCTTTTCTTCTTTCAGCTTGCATGCTGCTGTAAAGCTAGACAACATCTTTCCCTGACCAAGGAAAAACATTGACCTTTACGGGTGTTGACAAATACAGCAGAAGACAAATCCAGATACAAATATTTTCATGCATTGCCACAGAAACTTTTTGAGAGCCGTGTGGCCCTGTCTGGTCAGCTGAAATGTGAATGTAGTCCCTTGGCTAGAACGGATGGAAAACCTTTCTCTCGCTAACAAAGCAGCACTATGTGCTCTTCCACCCAGCACAGGAGGAGAAATGTCTCTATTCCCGCCACCCTGTTTTGTTTCTCTTTTAGATCAGATCTTGTATAAGGAGGAAAATGATGAAGCTTACTCTTAGGACTAGAGGTTGGAGGAGGTGGTGATAAGAAGAGCAGAGGAGCTGGTTTTAAAAGATGTGCGGGTCAGGCATTTTATTCTAGCTGAGACTTTGAGATACAACTGAATATTTGCATTCCCAGAATTAGAACAGCTTTTTTACAATTCTACTGCTGTAATTTAGGTTTAGAGATCAGTTCAAAACCCAGTACTACCACAACTGGCATTGGTAAAGAAAAGAGGATAAATAAGCTAGTAGTTTTTCCTCCTTTGAAATTAAAAAAATGATAAATGTCAGGTTTTTCAAAATTACAGGAAAATTCAGTCTGAGGGATTTTCTCAGTTGGCTTCTACCGTCTTTGGATCCAGTCCTTGGAGACAATACTACTTCTAGAGCAAAATATAATAACAAGGAAGAAGATAACTTAATCTCATAGCCACTGTAGAGCAGAATTAGATCTTGCTACTTTCCTGTGGAGTTATATACTTGATCAGAATAGCTTTTCAATTGAACTCCTTATTCTCTAATCTCCAGTTGTGCCTGTATTACAGATTAGGGGAGTGGTAGGGCAGGCTTGTGCCAGGAGGTGGTGCGCAGAAGCAGGTACATCACTGGGAGAGGAGAAGGGCAAGGGAGACCCAAGTTCAAGTTTTGGTCCAAACAGTTCTCTTTTCTACCACTGATTGGTAAATCATCCACTAGCATCTCCATAGGCCAGCCCACTAAAGAGCTGCATGGAAATCTTCCATGGTAACTTCTTTCCCACCAGAAAAAAAATGATAATTTGTTCAAAATAAAGGGTTTCATCTAAGTGGGGTGATTCAAAGAGCACTCATTTTGAAAAACAAATTTTTAGAGAAAGGCTTCCAAGAAGGTCTCACCTGAACTTTCTGGAAGCAAATGTTTCAGTTTTTCAGTTTGAAAAGACAATTATACCAGGGTTTGACTTTTATTTTATAGGAAAAAAATTTTTTTCGAAGTGGGGCAAGAATGATATATTGCCTTTTTATCAAAATTAAACATTGAGAGCAGTTCAAAAAGGGTTTTTTATGGGTGTTTTTGGGGAGTTTAGTTTGGTCTCATAGGAAATTTGGGAGGAAAATGGAGTGCTTTTGTTCCATTCTGAGAAAGAAGAAATTTTCAAACCCATTGCTTTATCTGTAGACCCAAAAACTCCGTCTCTCATCCATTCTTAATACTTAGGAGCCTGTACCTTTGCAGTGGCAGTGCTGGAGTTGTGCTGTGGGTGCTTGGTGGGAGCACAGCCAAAAAAAAAAACCACTGTGCTGTCAGGGGAACAGAATCTTCAGCTAGTGGGTAGGAGTGGGTGACCCTGCGAATTACCCGTGCTCGTCTGAAAACTGGCAGCCTAGCTGGAAAGCATCCAGGATCTCCGAGTGCCCAGAGTTTACAGGCCAGCCCAGGAAACAGCCTGCTTTAACAGCCCTAGGACACCCGGGAGGCCTTTTTTGGTTCAGTGCAAACCTTTACTCACACGCACATGCCCCACCTTAAGCAGCAATCCAGTCATTCTCAAAGAATGTCTTAAAAATAATTAAATGACTTTACATCATGTTCCAGGAGATTAAATTTTTCTGCCTTGCATTTCTTAAAGCTACCGGCTTATAAGGTAGCACGTCAAAGTAACAAAAGGTCATACGTGGCATTACTTGCTGCCTCCAACAAGGAGGAGCAGCTTGGTGCCTTATTACCCCTTTTATT
The DNA here is from genome assembly GCA_013400135.1 of Rhinoptilus africanus. Lineage (NCBI taxonomy): Eukaryota > Metazoa > Chordata > Aves > Charadriiformes > Glareolidae > Rhinoptilus > Rhinoptilus africanus. Next base: position 26,818 of record VXBO01002536.1, on the reverse strand, counting down.
TGCTAAGGAAAGGAAAGAAGAAAACTGCAACAGTCCTGGCTTAAGCTGGGTGGTGTCCCCTACAAGTGCAGGATGGAGCATTTGGGATAGTTTTACCTCCTGTTAAGTCACGGACGTCTTCCCAAACAGGAGTTGAACATAAAAAAATAAGTCCTCTTCAGGTGGAATTTGGGGATTCCCTTAATTTCTCCAGTATTTGTATACACTGACTAACTAACTAACTAACAAAACCAGATTAAAAATGAGGAAAGGCTCTAAATAATGCCAGTGTGGTATCACCTGCTGGGCTTGGGGGGCTGTTTTGTTTTTCTTTTAAGTTTTTTCACTTTCGTGAGATTTAAATATCCATATTTTAAGACTATCAGTGCTGGAGAAAAAAAAAAAAAAAACAACCAAAAAAGCATCATCAGGAATACGTAGAAACAACTGCTAGAAACAGTTCTTGTAATAATGCATTGCGAATAAATGAATGCCTTCACCTCAGAGTGAGATAGAAAGGAGAATAAGTGATGGGGCAGGTCAGCTGGTGCCCAGAGCGAGGTGCCCTTGGGTCAGGCTTGGCTTGCACATGGGCAGCGTGGCCATCCCTGCCCAGCCTGCCCTTGGGCTCACTGGTGGCTCAGACACCCTTGCACCAGTGATGGTGGGGGCACTGAGTCCTGGGTCACAGCCCATCTCTGCCGACGGTGGCACAGGAGTTTGATGCAGCCCTTCCCTACACTTCTCTTTACCTTCCTGTTACAAGCTTCTTTCTTAGGAATGCTTTTCAAACCAGCTTAACTGTGATTCTTCAGGGAATCTCAGCGTTCTTTTCATATTAGGATAACAAAAAATACGAGTGCCATTGCGAGCCACTACTCTACATCGCACACACCGTGTCTTATTCCAGTCCCTGGTACCCTAAAGCTCAGTACAGATGTAGCTCTACTAATAACCTCTCCTGGGCAAGCTGCTAGTCTCCTCAGGTGGAGAAAGGACATAAAGAAGAATAAATATCTCAGGATAAATGAAAAAGTTTTCAAAATTTTTCTCTCTCTTCTCAAGCGTTTGATGAAAATTTTATCGAGGAGGAAATAGGGACTAAAAGAGAAAATGACAATCTATAGGCTTTGTGTCAGACTCAGAATATGAAAGATGAGAAAGGAAAGAAAGAGACAAAAGCAAGGCGAGAAATAATATGAAAATGAATGAAAGAGAGGAAATGGTCAAGATATGAAAAGAAAGTGAGACACAAAGTGGCTGAGAAAAGAGGGAGAAGAAATTTTGAAGGAAACGTGAGGCTGCAAAACAGTAGCTGTACATGTCTCTAGTGGAAAATAGTTATTATAGGGCATGTATAAGCAAATATGACATTAAAAATTACACAATAGCAAATAAGTAAAGGCTGTGGGTAGGTCTGGATAGTTCTCCTCCAAATAAGGCAGCTGAAAGTCAGTGTTCCCTTACTGCAGCTATTGTGAAGCTAAAGTTCATTTGTACTGAAATGTTTCCTTACTTTGTATCATAGTCTGATAAGTGATTTGTTCCACTGGGAGAAAACCTTTTATCACCACGGCCCATGTGTGTTTTGTTGGCACAGTATCTGAAGTCCAATTATTCAATATACTTTTTCAGCTGGTTGGTATTTGTTTGAATTTTTAACACAGGCAGAGCAATGCGGTGTTTTTTAAAAATTCTGTTTTGTGCTTTCTCAGCTCTTCTTTGGCTACTTTTTCTCTCCATCTACAGCCAAATCCACTCCCTAAAGCACTGTGGCACTACAGCCCTCAAATCAAAAGTCATTGAGTGTGTGTAATATACCCTACGCACCCACAGACATACCGCTTCTTCCAGTGGCTGTTCCCACTGCTGCTGTGCTGCCGCTGAGCTGGTGGTCTCTGGACAGGCCGAGCAGAGTCAGTCACATCTGCTTCCATCGAGGGACCACTGTGGGGACAACACGCATAGCAAAACCAAGTGCTGTAGCTGAGGCAGAGCAATGGGCTCTCCCGGCTTTGACAACATTCTCGCACTTGTTAAATTCCGCCTCTCCTTGATTTCATATGCTGAATGGTAACCAAAGCCATAGTCTGTGATCGTTCTACCTTACAAGCATCCTCCAGCCATACAGCTTAACAACCAGGTGTCCTGTTACAACTTAAACTACCTAGAAACGGCACAGAACTTTTTCAAAATGTGCCATGTAAATATCATGCTTTTTTCAAGATTGCTTTTTTTCCCCTCCCACAGTAACTTTTACACAGTACATAGTAACTTTTATTTTGCCAGACTTTTTTCTCTTCAGTTCTTGAATAATACAGGCTTTACATTTAGAAAAAATTATAACCCTTTTCTTTGCCTGTTCATACATGTGTGCCTCTATCTAAACTGAAGAGCATCAGAACCTTTTCTAGTATAAAGCACCTGATGTTTTATGGTAATAGTACATGTGACTATTTTGACCAATGGTCGCTGCAACTGAAAAGTACATATAAGTTAGGCAAAGGTTAGGCAATATGTAAACATTATGCATCAAGAGAGGCTAGTAATAGCTGCTATAAATCACAGACTTGCTAAAAGCTGATGGCGGGCTAAGCTCCCTACGTTCAATACAGAAACAATTTTCTTTCTTTGCACCCCCAGCGGTCCCTCCATTTAATGGTGGCTGAAACAATCAATACCATCCCCAAGCCACTGACCGCATGTCTTGAGATGTACCCCTAAGGATCTCCTTGGAGACAGGTTGCATATCGAGACTTGGGAGTGCTGCTTGGCTGCAGCTCTATTAAAAATTAGTCAGACAGTCAAAGTAAGGAGAAAGCAATCATACAGCAAAAAAGAGTGTGGACCTGGGTAGAAACCAAGACCCAAACCTTCTTTTAGGCAGAGAACTTACTGAAAAGTCCAACCATCATTTCCCAACAAGGAAATGAACTTGTTGTTTGTTCCCACTGGTCCAGGAAGAAAAACAATGCAGGATAAATAAACAGGATTGCCCCAAATAAATATTTGTCTCTGAGTATCAGTGTCAAACTAGCATCATTCTGAAACAAACTGGCAAGATCATGAATGTTGTCTCTTTTGCTGGGATGAGGGAAAAATGCATGCAGCCACTGGAGAGCATGAACACAGAACTATGGAACTGGGACATTGTAGTGAAGACCTGTCTCTCCTTCATTTGCAAAAATCCCAAGGTCTGGATAGGAAAATGCCATTGAGAGAGAGAGAGCAGCATAAGATCAGTCTCACTTTTCAAGGTGACATGCCTTCCCCTTTATCTGTGCTCTTGCCCTGTTGAGCTAGCTGAAAGTCAAAGGGAGTTTTGCCCTTTGAAACTGTTTACATTTCAAACAAAAAGGCTTTCAGATTTCCTACAAAGTGGAAATTTCATAACTCTGTCAGTTATGGAATATACTTAGTGTAGTATTCTGAGACTTCATTTAATCTTAGTAAGTTATATCCTAATGCACGGGGGTTCATGTTTTGATTGATTAGAGGCCTGGCAGCAGTGGACATGACCATGGACCGCTAGCAATCCCTCCGAAACAGCTCACTTATAGGTAAGCACGTTACAGTCATCTCAGAAAAGCGAGAAGGATCAATATAATGTGCCAGCAGGCACAATGGGGTGATGGCGTTGCACTGCTGAGCTCCATTCAACTAGGGGGCACTGTGAAATCACAGTGCTGCTTGGCGTACAAATTGTAACCCAAATTTGCAGGGACGCGGAGAAAACATAGGAACACAGATTAACTGCAACTCCTCCTGTACAAGCTTGGATTTTGGCACACCTTTGTATCTGCTCGCTGCCCGCTTGCATAATAACCCTTCTTTTTATCCAATGATTACATTTTAGAGGTACGAAATAGGAAAAGATTTCTTGAATCACCTATCCCCCTCCTACCACAGGTGACCACATCCCATAAAGATCTTCAAAAACCAGCTCAAACTCTACCTTAAAAATGGTTTTGGAACAACATTGCTTAACACAAATATTGAAAGCCATGGTCCTGATAACGTTCTGACTTCAAGCTTTGAAGTAACCTTCGAAAGCAGTACAAGAGGGTTATTTTCTGCCATCAGATGATACGTTATTCTGCAATGACATTTGCCTTCTTTCTGAGTGTGGCACAATATGATTAAGAAGTGTGTTGCTTATCTTCTGTTCACAATCACTTGTAAAGATCTTAAATACCCATGCCACATCACCAGCCATCCCTCCTATTCTCTGCTACGTTGTCATTTTGCTTTATGGTCGGCTTAATGTTTTTGAGCCAAATCTGAATGCGTGGGACAGCATCATACTTGTTCCAGACACGTTCAGTGAATGCTGAGGTAGGATTTTATAAGCATCTCTGAAATCCCGTGCTACATTCTGTTATGATCCCTCCACCCAGAAGTTTTATGAAACAGTCAACTTTCAAGGCCAGGAGTTACCATCATGATCATCTACTCTAATCTCCTGCATAACATCTGCAGTATTTATTCCACTCAATCCCTTAATACCCCTAAGGGAATTACTGTTCCCTCTTATGTGAATGAACACTCCTGAGCCAAGTAGCTTCTGTTTAAAGTAAAAAAATTCCTCGAGAAAAAAAAAAAAAATCCAGTCTTGCTTACATCACCTTTCAATATCAAATACCTTCTCTTTACATAAAATCTAATAAACTATGAGCAAGCCATCTGCTGACTTCATCAGTAAGCTAAACAAATGGAGCTTCAACTCTGTCTTTGTGAAGCATATTTTTTTCCACATATCTAAGGTTTTTTGCACACCCTCCTTGAACTCTCTCCACTTGGTCACATTCATTTTGAAGAGGATGCCAGAGCAGACACAGCACTCCAGAAAAGGTCTTGCAGTCTGGATCAGACCAGATATCCAAAATACAGATTATTGCCTAGGCCATCCCAGGGGTCAGAGGTCTGCTCTGGAAATGTGTAGCACAACTTCCCTGTGCTGACCACCAGGAGCTGCTTTAGGGCCTGGGAAATGCAAGCCATTTCTTTGAACCTTCCCGAGAAATCCAGGTAAAAGTCAAAGGGTCCAGACTAAAGCTCTGGGGACGGGATCATGGGAAAGAACTTGATTTTGAGGATATTTCTTTGTCATCAGTCCTGACACAGTTCACTGTTTAAGAGGTAGGTTTTTGTATGTACATTGTCACAGCATTAAGGAGCTGCAGTTCAGGGTCAGAGCCTTGCTGTGCTGGACATTACAGATCCAAAGCTTAAAGCTGTTCCCTGCCCTGTGAACAACAATTTCTATAATTTTTTGCTACAGACTCGGAGCGCTCATAGGACTTTTGTTTATTGTTTCTCTCACTGTGATTCAAAGTAATGATCCACCTAGTTCTCCTGTATTTTTTTAATCAGTGTCTTATTTGTTTCATTTCAACCCTCCAGGAGTGTTTCCAGTAGTTGAAAGGGCTCATAAGCTAAGACATAAGAAAGCACGTCATCAAATCTAGCAGATTTGTGTATAGTAAAAAATAATAAAAGCTTCTTTTTTTTCCTAAATCTTTTAATTCCTAACCTATATTAAAAAGATAAATACAAATATTGATGCTACAAGCAAATCAAGGAGGATCAGGAGCTTTCTACAGGTATTAAAAATAATAATTTATCACTTAATTAGATTTTACTTTCCTGTCTGATTCTCAGTCACAGCTCTACTTGCCATGCCTGACTAGTAAAGGTGTTCAGTAAGGCAACTGCAGGCAAACTCAAGGGGAAGCAGTTGTGGAATACTTTTACGACAGAACAGCTTTGTGAAAGTAGAGATTATATTCATTGTTTTCACCAGGGAAAAACAGTGCTGGGATGGGGATGAGGAAAAATGTATTGACATGTGATGTTACTCCTCATTTTATTTTCTGAATAAAAACTGAGATGAATTCAAGCCATGTCATTCAACCCTGAATTTGTTTAGAAAAAGGTCAAGAAGTGAAGGAGATGGCATCCCATCTGAGGCTTGACTTGCATTTCATAAAAGGATGGGGACTATGTAACTGAACTTAATTCCTACTGAATATAGAGGATTTTCTTTCAGTTGCTGTCTAGAAATAAGAATGTTCTATCCTTATTAGAAATACAATATTTCTTTAGAAAATAAAAAAGGTCTATCCTTATTTAAAATAGAAAGGTTGTGATAAAAATGATGAAAAAAGAGGTAGAGGCTGTAGTGGGAAGACTCTGGATCCTGATGGCCTCTCTTGGCTAGCTACTCTCAAAACTCTCATTTTTACCCTGTGAGGACTCAGCTGGCCTTGGACGTGACTGCTTTTTGTGATTTCACAGAAGGATAGTGCTGTGGCTAAAGCAGCAGTGCACCATTCGGGAGGAATCAGTACAGTTTCACGCTCTGACACAGACTTTCTCTGGGATGTTGAGCAAATCATCTACACAAAGAGAAATCAGAAAAGCAGAGAGACAAATTCATTCAGGTCAATGCTTAGACAGTGGAGATTATATCATTCCTGCTTCATAAACTGTATAATTTTTTTAAAAAATATAATTTTTAAAAAGAAACATAACATCAAAATTTCCCCTCCAAATAACAATTTGTATAATTTTGTTATTAGTAAAACCAAGGTTAAATCCTTTAAGAGCAAAAATAGCTCTGGCAAAAAAAAAAAAAAAAGACAATAAGTGTATGTCATTAAAACACTTCAGAAATGAAGCCCATCTGCAACCTGTTCTCTGAATCCACTGAGCTAGTGTGGGCACACAGACCCTCAGCGAAGGGAGAAGAAGAGGCAGCAGAGGAGAAATGGATGAAAGGCTCAGCAGATAAAACCCAAGGGCAATGCTCAATAAAATGGGTGGAAAACAGCAAGTGTAAAGGTCAAGCATGAGTTAAGGAAACACATTCAGTTCATTTTCCTCAGCCTGGAGGCAATGCTTGGCTACCCATTCAAAGTGAAGTGTTAATCCTCAGGAAGTGTGGTCTCCCCAGAAATTGCTCCCTGCACCAGAAATTGGAAGGTCACCTCTGACAACCCAAATCTTAGGACCATTTTGTCACATTGCAGAGATGCACAGAAGTATCTACCATCCTCCCAGGCACCATATGGACCAGAACTTGTGGCTCTTCTCACAGGATTCAGAAATGATATTGTCATGTTTCCTCTTGTTTACTGGAGGGAAAGATGCTATGAAATTTTAAAGGACCAAGTGGAAAGTAATGGAATAAAAGGAAAAGGTAGAGGCTCTGAGAGCTGAATTACTGAAGAATGGAAGGAAAATTAACCCACCTTCCAAACCTTGATCCCAGCAAGAGGAAAGAGCCACCCAAATGCAAAAAGTACAGGGGAAACAGCAGTGACTTCTAAGTTCTAAACTTTTTCCTCTGTGCTGTACAACGTATGCATTTTTGACCTGTGTATATGTGTGTATATACTTACAGAGAGAAAGCAAAATATCATCTCTCCTCTGAAAAGTTAAATTACTAGAGAGCTTAGGAACAGCAAAAAGCAAATAATATGGGCCTCGTAATCACATAATCGGTAATGGAGATTACAGGACACATTCTCTGAAGTTTGCTCCTATTTTTGCAATGAATTAAACAAGTCAGAGGAGATGCAGCAGCTCCACTTTTCTTCTGTAAGACAACATTGGCACTTAAAAGGGCATGATGGCCATGGAGAGCTTGTTTTTCATGGTGATTAAGTGCACCTGATGAATGCCAGCACCACTCCTGTTGCTCTGTAGAATACAAAAAATTCATAGCTCTCACTAAAAAGAATGTCATGTAGAGGTCCAACCCAGAGCCCCCAGGAACCAGTGGAAGGGCTGTGAAGTATACAAGAATACAAAACTTCAGTTTTCAAAAAATGTCTTCTTAATGTGGAAATATGAGTCCATGATCAAAAATGACCTGGACTCTCAGAATTGTAAATCCCACAGAAAGTCACCATAAAAATGCTTCTACAGCTTTTGAAAATGCTGTGCCCAAGAACAAATGAGGACAACCCACCTTGTAGAAAGTGTACTGAGGGAACCGCAGACTCCTTGAATGTCACTGAATTTAGAAAGCAGATCTTCTAGCCACAGAGTGTCCCCGACTTCCTGCTTACAAACTGCTTCAGCATTGACTCAGTAGGAATAACACCATCCACTGAATCACCCACCCATCTGCAACACCTGCTTCTTCCTTAGCTATTACGCCTTCCCTGAGATGACTCAGTTTAGCTGCTCTGAGCTCGTGAGATGGGAGAAGACCATACCTCAAGACACATGGGCTGAGGGGTATGCAAGGCCCCCTACTAATTAGTGGCTTTCTGCAATCTGGGATGCAATAATCCCTTGTCCACTCCCTGTGACTCCACGCCGCTGGGGGTTGTTTTGTAACTTTTCCAGCCCTGCCTATCTGGAACACTTTCCTGCCGAGACACTGACTCACTTCCTCTTTAGGAAGCTCACCCAAAATCCTTTTCACTTTAGCTTATAAACTATTATTAACTCCATCTGTAAAGCAAAACTTTACTCATCAGTAGAACTAGCTGGGAATTTTCCAGCGATATACACTTTTTTTGTTGGAAGATGTTGATTTGTTAAAACATAAATCTTTTTTAGAAACACACCAATTTTGCTTAGGCTTTCATCAGAAAAAATTGCTTGCATCCGAAGAAAGAGAACAGCTCAGCTTAGCCAAGACACTAGTGGTTAGGACATTGACATAGCAAAACTGTGTTTTTTTGGCAAAATAGTGACCTGAATCTAGTTCCCTTTTCCTACACAGTGCCATAACAACCATCATCTCTTAGGACAGAGCAAGTTCATGGCCTCTCACTGATGCTGTTTTATTAAATGCCAGTCAGTTGCACAAGGACTTGTTCCTGGTAGCTTCTCCATTTCACACCAGTGTTTAATCCTTAGGCAGTTGGGATTAAGTTCCATTCAGGAAACCCTCTGGTCTTTTTCTCATTTTCCTGAGAAACTTCAAAAGTTCTCAGGTTGTTCCCACTGAGAATCAGGATTTTTAAAATCTTGAAATTTTTCACAGAATGGGAGAATTAAAAAATATTCCAGATCAGTTGTGCTTACTTTTTTTACCAAGAGTAGTCCCAAGATCACTCCATTCGCCTTACAAACACACAATGTGCAGTGTTTTTCTTAGGACTGGTGGGAAATTTCTTTGCATGTACCTCCATCATTTACTAAATTTCTGATGAGTGAGGTGAGTGTGGCTGATGGGCATCCCAAATTTGTCAGAATATAAGCACAATTTCACATTTGGATTTTGCTACAGATAAAACCTGGTTCACCACCCATGTGTCTATGTTTTTCATGGGCTGAAGAAGCAAGACTCAACTGTTAAGCATGGCTCCTTTTTCTTTATTTTCCGGGCATGTGTCAGGGTGAACATCTTTCAGAAGTGGCTTGAGATATTTACTGAAGATAAATTCTGATATTTAGATACGTATTCAGGAGTTTATTCTACATCTGTATTTCTGTATCTTTGAAAATGTGCCTTTGTGCAGTAAGAGGAATGTCGTTATCATCTGAACTACATCCCTATTTTGTATTCCTATAGTATTGTTCAGTAGGAATCATGGGGCTAATGGAACTATTCCCACTCATTTTGGTTTTGTAATCTGTTATTCATCAAGTGTTGAGCTTCTGGGCATCTTACAAACTACAGGTTGCTTCCCATCTAACAGCCAAGAAGTCCTGGAACTGCTAACCACCATGGTCCAAGGGCAATCGTGTGCTGTCCAGCACAGCTGCAAGCACCCATTTGATCAAACTAACCAAACAGAATGGTATACATCTTTCTGGAAAGCAAAGGCTTTGGTTACTATTTCGGCTGGAATACCTCCTGTATGAGGACACGCTTTTTTCCGGTACTGTTTACTTAAATGTGAGAGTCCGTAGTGAGAAAGGGCTTCTTTCTTCTAGGACTTCAACACCGAAGAGTTCTCATTTCTAGGGAAAATGATTGTCATCTATTTCTAGAAAAGACATTCTTTCAAGGAGGTTTAGCCTTGGCCACGTCTGCTTTCCACATACAAGCTGTGAACCCATGTTTACTGCTAGAACAAAAGGACAGGGAAAGGAAATGTCTGTGCGAATGAAAATTTCAACCCAAGAGTAAAAATCTCAAAGGGTTTTGACTGCAAAGGAACAGGAAAGAAAAAATCCAAGCCAATCTGCCTTTTCCACCCCCTCTATTTGTCAGTTGCTCCCCCTCCTTTAGACTGTCAGATTTCACTCCCATTCTACTGTATGGGCACATAAATCTTGCCAGAAATGCTTCACTCATTTAACACCTACCTGCTGGAGCTTAGATTCAGAGAGGGGGGAAAAAACAACCTCAAACCCTGGCAATTCTTATAAATCACAGTGTTGCTAATCTCTTTTCAAGAGAGTCAAATGTAAAGTCATGTTCCTTCTTGTGAAAACATTACTAGCCTGTGGGTGTCAACACAGCCTTCTTTTCCAAGAAATCTGTTGCATCCCACAGTGACTCTAGAGAAATTGCACTCTGATGACAGTGAAGAGAGGCTGCTAGAAAAACATCACACGCCAGTTCCATACAACAGCAACCTCAACAAGCACTTGTTTTTGTAAGATCAGCTCTCCCTAGTTTCACAAAAAGCAGCACTGAACTTCACCATCTTACATTTTAAGGGGGTTGTTTTTACAGCGTCATTGTTGCGAGCTCTTTCATCACCCCAAAATCACATTTTCAGCTTCCTTATTCATTCTGTGCCAAGAGACACTACCCCATTTCTTTGCAGGTCTCATGAAGCGTAACCAACAACTTCAGCCACCTGGCTGCTACTTTTACACGTTCTTCTACACCCCGTCTTCTAACAGTAGAACTATGTCCTCCTCTGGGGGGACACCTTTTCACCCACCAAGTGGGTCAGCCTATGGCATCTGCCCTGTTTTGATAAAGGTCTTGTTCCCTCCTGATGAGAAGACCATCCACTGTCTCTCAAACCCTTACAGAAACCCATCTACTCATGAGATCTCAAGGAGATCCCATGCTGCTCCCTTGCTGCTTCCCATATTAGTATCTGGAAGGTGTCCATAGACCACTTGCAGGGAAAGAGCCCTTTCCAGCAAGTATTTTTACAGCTAAGTAAAGGAAATAAGAGATGCTTTATGAAGGGAGGGCAGAGTTTCAGGCAGTCAGCATCTAGTGTATTACTGAAAGACAGCACCCATGAAGTACTGTAGTTGCACTTGAAGTCTCATGGAGTATAGGACTCTTCTATGCTAGAAGTTCCTTATTACCAGAAGAGGAAGATGGTTTGAATTCATGTGCATAGTGAGTAGCACCATAAACTGACCTTCCAGTTCCTGCATTAATCAGTCTGAATCATTGGGGTTTACAATTTTTGTTGTGTATTTTGGTTCATTTGCTTTATGTATTCATTTATTTGGGTAGAGAAAAAAGTTCATATATCTATGTTGGAGTAGTGTCTAGAGATCAGACCACAACTTTGCCTTGGCCGCTTTTCTGTCCAAAATAATGACTCGGCGTGTGACAAGTTCATATGAAGTCATGGTGATGTCTGAGAATGCTTCACTCCAGACGATACTTATCCTTTCCGATCCTCCTGCTTCCTTCTCAGCAGTTACCCTGCTGCCAGGGTGAAGTAGTGATACCCCCTTTTCAGACCACCCTGAATAAGCAACAGCACATACTGCAGTCTGTGCCTGTCAGCTGATGCACACACACCTTAGGCATGAACAGGCAAAGCTTCATGCCTCAAAGCCCTTAACAGGCGTGTTCGCTGGCTGACAGATCTACGTGTCACCATGCAATACTTCATTACAGGAGGGTTTGTTAAAAAATAAACAAACTTCGAGCTACCAAAAAAAAAAAATTGTTCAAATCAACTGTTCACATGGAAATAAATGCCTGCTCAAGAAAACAAGAGTAAGCAATGAGCTGGTTCCACTCTTCTCCACTGTTCTTCACTTTCACCTCCCAAACAGCAGGAGGGAGAGGCCATCTCCTCCTTCTAAAGGAAGAGACATTCTCACTTCATTACACAGTGGTGAGGCCTGGGGAACTGCTGCTCAAGCTTTGGTAAAATCTCCTCTTTTTCTCTCTCCTTGTTTATGATTCCCTCTCTCCCTCACAGGTTGTATCCTATGCTCTCAAGACTCAGAAGAAATCAGCACAAGAGCTGGCTGTGCAAAGTGTCTCAGAGCAGTAACCTCACAAGGGACCCCACCAGGGACCCTACTATGGACCCCACCACAGTCCCCAGCTCTCACTGGCCCCACTCCTTGGTCTCATCTCAGCCTGGCTCCCTCTATGGTGCATCTGTCTCGCAGTCCTCTCCCAAATCTCTTTCTCTTTTGATGATCTAAAAGTCTGGGAACATCTGAAAAACCTTATCAAAACCCATCAACAATAAGGCAGGAAAAGGGAACAGAATGAAAAGTCACTGGAAAGCAAAAGATCCAAAAAAACAAAAAAAAAAGCACTTACATGTTTTAGAATGACTGTTTGAGGGATTGGAAAAAAAAAATCATTTTTCTATGAATTGTTTCCTATTAAAATTTTGTAGCGAACTGTGATCCCAATAAGAGCATTGGCAAGCTGGCATCTGTTTCATTCTGGTTCATTAATCCATTCCGAGATGTGACAGCCGATACCGTGATTTCTTGGCAAGGCAAAGAGACAGTTCTTTGGGTAAATTGTCACATGGTACCGTGATAATTTACACTACACAAGGGCCTATTCCACCTTCTAAATTCCCTTGCCCATCACATTACACTTTGTATCCAGGACAGCTTTACTTTTATGGTTAGCATCCTCATCATTTATTATTTACACTGTGTCAGAAACTTGACGTCACCATCAGGATGCCATTTGCACAGTGTTCGATGCTGTGACAGCATATGCAACACCATTCCAAAGAGCTTTTGTTCTTACTCTGCTGCTATCTGACATATTCCTACACTGAGTCCATCCAAATAGATTTTCACCAAGTGCTTAAATGGCTGAGCTTTGGCCAAGAAGTCACCATGGAATTACTCACAGTGGCAGGCTAGATGAAATGTAAGCATCACCAATTCATCCAATTATTTTTCAATAGAAGCTAGGGCCAGAAGGGACTTTGTACATCATTACTCTTGATATTCCAGACATTCTTGTTTGGAGTTTGTTTCTGCAGAAAGAAATAATAGTTTGTTTCATTGACAGCAGAGGACAAGTAAAAATTAGCACATTTTATGGGACATAAAAAAGTCCATTAGAAAATGATGTTTAGTAAGAGAGATTTTTTATCGTGCAGCACAAACCTTCACCATGTTTCAAAATAAAATATTGATGAAAAGCATATGACTGTGCTTATCAAACATTATTTTTGAGTTGTCTATAAATTTGGAGAGATTATAAGAGAATAATATTGGTATGTGACGGAGAAAAGTAGGGGGAAAGTAGTAGTAGTTTAAATGATGTCCTTTCTTTTGGCTCTGTTCACTGAAGAAGTTAATAATGGCTTACTGTAAGTTGATTTTAGGAGTGATTCACTTCCATGCTTTAGTTCACTTATTGCTCCTGTAAAACTGAACTTCAGCCCAAATCCAAGCCATAAATACGGACATCTCAAGAATCCCGGATTGCTTGAGATCTGAATCCAGATCTCAGTTCTGTATATGGGCCAGGACAAAAATCTAGATCTGAATGCCCTCAAATGCTACTGCTCTAATTGTGGGTCTAGACATCCTCAGCTGGGGTTTCTCTCCACTGGAAATGCAGTTATTACCCAGGGAACAAGTGGAGAGCAATCTCTTTAAAAGTACTTACAAATTTGCAGTTGAACAGCTTAAACTCTTTCCTGAACACATGCGGAATCTGCCTGGAAGAGACTCTATAAACAGAACTACCCATGAATCCAAAATCTCTTTACATTTTTGTTGTAACTTGAGTTAAATTTCTGAGTTATTCAAATTTATGTGAAATTGAGATAAACTTCCAAGATTCAGTCACTTTTAATAGCATGGGATACAGACATGTATCTCAAACCTGCTGTGAAAGCTAAAACCTGGGCCAGCTTTTCATCCACAAGCTGAACTTAACATCAGTAAAAAAGATGCTGTTCTCTTCTCTCCTCTCACTTCCTATATGGATTAAGAAAAAAAAAAAACAAAAACCACAAAACAGGAATATACAGGACAGCTAGAAAAATTGTTTCTGAAAAACACAGTTCTTATGCTGGCACTTCCAGTTCCATAAAATGCATTGTTTTATACATGCACTAGCCTGTGAGCATATGTCAAATCTGCATGGGAGATAGACAGTCTCTTTACAAGCAGGGATAACTTCAGGGGTGACCCAGGAACCTGCTCAGCAAAGCACTTTTCTGCCACCTGCCAGAGGCTGAGCACGGCTGAATTGGCACCTTAACCTATACCAAGCCACTGCTGCCAACGCAGGATTTTTCTAACTCCCTGTTCCAAAAAAAAAAAAAAATCTCTCCAGCCAAAATCTCCTCCTGGCCCTGCAAATATGTTCAGGCATACACCTCTGTGCTGTAAAAGAAATAGCTGGCATATTGCAAAACCATACTGCAGGAGCCAACAGGAACAGAGCAGAGCTAGTGCTGGGAGAAGGTGTTTGAGCTGTTGAATTTAGTGACTACTTATATGTCATATCCAAAGGAGCATTACACGTTTCACTTTAATAGTCATGTTGGTGGGTATGAATTTATCAGCTGGTCTTTTGATGTCTGATAGCAGGTATTTTGAACAGAACTTTGCTAATTGCCTTATGTGGAGGACAACTATCTGTCTTCCTGCTTGCAAAGGAAAACAAAGCCCTTGTGCCATCCACTGACTTCAACTACAAGGGATACAAAGGACTAGAGTTGTCCTATTTATTTCCAGTAATATAGTTATTGTGCCCAGACCACATCTTTTCAAGTCCCGGCCAAAGAAAGCAGGGCCAAACGTTGAAATTGTTAATGAACACTGTTCTAAAGACTGCAAATTATACATGCCTTTGGATACACAAAATGTATCTAAAGCAGTTGGTATGAACAGTTTAAAATTTGTTATGTTTTTTTCTGCTTTCTAGATTTCGGCACTTTTTAAGGGGCCACATTAGTAAGGATAGAGAAAAGGGAGAAAATTAAAATTAAGTAGAAGGGATTTTGCATGTTTCTTAATGAACACCAGAGAGACTGAACACCATGCCTTCTGGGGCAAAGAAAAGACCAAAGCAAGAAATCATAAGCTTTCATCCTAAGAGTTAGTTGGTACTGAGACCTGCCTGAGCCAGAGACAGCAGTCTGATTCCTGATCTTTGGTATACATGCATTCAGTTTTATTCCAATGTATTCCAATGATGTATTACATAAAAGTAGCATGAAATAATGAAGTAATCCAAAATTTCCTCAGCTAGCAGTAGCAGAGTGTCTAGAAGTCCTGAAATGCAGTGCAAGGTTTGTAAAGAACTGTATTGAACCTTTACTGGGAAGAGTTTAATATTACCGTCATCTTCCCACAGATTTTACTTTGTTAAGAATTCAGCAAAGAAAAGCAGAAATGAGGGCTGGATGATTCCTCAGGATCATTGGTCTATTGTTTTCTATTTTTTTAGAGAGGGCGTGACTCTCTACACCCAGTAGAGATCTGTCTGATCTGGTAACAAAAATCCCCAGTAATAAAGAATCTATTAAACTCTTGTGGAACTCAGCACATGGTAATGCAAATTGAGTTCATAAATGTGAAGAACATCTGCTAGGCCCTGCATGCCTAGGCATACACAACGGTGCAACAGAGACGGCACCTGACCATGTAAGACACGAGGGTCCTTCCTAAGAACAATTCATACTTGCAGCTGAGCCTTGCAGGCAGCAGATACTCCTTCTACTGCATCCTGTACAGGCAGCTCTTCCCCTCTCGCAAGCCTGAGCATGAAGGAAGGAAAAAAGCTTTTAAGAGAGGAGAAAAGCGAACACAGCAGCAGCTTGGGAAAGCGTAGCCACTCTCTGCAAGAATGAATAGCAGGCTTCCCTGGGCCAGCAGTCTGTTAGCTTAATTTCACACTTTCCATGTGTGTGTGCCCAACAGGTGAAAGCAGCTTCTACACACCATCCATGTGCACCTTCCCATCTTCCAGTGCCCAGCAAGCCCTTTGACACTCATATCCACCTTCCCAGTGGCCAGTTCTCCCAGTGCTCAGAGCTGGTAGGAAGCTTGTATGGGCTCCCTGTTGCTTAGAAAGGAACTATTCCATCTCAGAAGGTTTTTGGACCCTACTGTAGTCCATTGGAATCTCACTTCTAGATGTGATGATTTGATTTCCCAATTGGCCTGCAGTGTGCTGATGTTTGCCTGTGTAAAGTCTCTGCATTTGGGCTTTCCCTTCATTCACCAGCAAGGGGAGCAAAGGACAATTTTCTTCTTGGAGCTCCTGTCTGCAAGATTTAGTCTGGGATCTGTCTGGGGTTTTTTCCTCATTTGGCAGCCAGGTCCTTTGGCACCTTAGGTACTGTGCCGTCATCTGGGTCCCCAGGGCCAAGCCTGCTGTTGTGCGTTTTACTTGATACCCAACATAGAGAACTTTCATGGAGAGGTGGAACAGCTTCCTCAGGAGAAAGCAGGTTGCTTTCTAGTGCTTTTCTAAAATCCTCAAGCAGCTATTGCCAGATCCTAGGGCAGACTGCAGGCCAAGCAGGCATTGCCCTGCTCCTCCCTGACTTTTTGGGCTGTAGTGTTAGAGGACAGTGAGGGACAAGCTGCTCCCTTTGGAAGGGCAGCCGGGAACCCAGCCTCATAACAAAGCATACACCAACTCCAGCACCCATTGGCCTCACTGTGCAGTTCCCTGGACAGGCAGAAAAATAATCTATCAAAAAATAGAAAAGCATAGTTTTTTGCTGACCAGAGGAAATCAGTTAATACATTTCAGTGGATGAAGAGCACAAAGGAAGGATCAGGATGATGCAGACCTGGGGTTGGGGTACGGCATGAGTAGAAGAGGAGGGAGAAGGATGCAAGGCAGTGTTCTTGAAGGTGGCAAACCATATGTCATGATTTGGTTGGATTGGCCAATCAGAATGACAGATGGCTCTCCCCTTCCTCTCTCCAAAGAGAGGAGAGGAAGAGATAAGGAGATTTACAAGTTTAGAAAAAGAACTAAACTACTTTAATGAAAAATAATAATAAATAAGGAAATAGCAAATAATAATAGAATAATAAAAATAATTTTTAAAAGGTATACAATATATGCAAAATCGTGTCCAGCTCCCATGATGATGATCGTGTCAACAGCAGACACAGGACAAGTCCCAGACTGGAGTCAGCGATGGACAGGAGATAGAGAAATTCTGGATCTGGAGATAGGAATGCTAGTATCAGGATCAAAGGCAGACAAACAGACACAGTTCTCCTCAGACTTTGGCCATTGAAGAAAGAGAGTCTTGGCCTTTTGATCCCTTAGCTTTTATACTAAACATGATGCATATGGGGTGGAATACCCTGTTGGTCAATTTTGGGTCACCTGTCCTGTCTGCTCCTTCCTGCAGGTGTGACCCTTCTACACTTCTCTGCTTCTGACCCTCTAATAGGGCAAATAACAAAATTAGCTGGCCTTGGTTGCTATAGCAATAAGTATAAGCAAGAGCCTCTATGCCTACCATTCCTTGGTATAACCAGGTCTTTTCACTCTGAGAGTGAACAGTTTCTGAAGAATATGCTGTTAATTTCAGAGTTTAGTCAGTTAGAAGAGGTCCAGCTAAAGAGTAAAATTCCAAAACAGAAAACTGGTTCTGTTTTACCTCAAACCAGGACACCATAATATTGTTTCACTTGCTATAGGTGACCACACATTGAGCACCCATTGTGCTATGCAGCAGGAGAAACCCTGGCTAGCAGCTCTGTGGAAATGGGAGCTGCACGTCCTCCCCTGTTTATTACTGTGTAATAGCAAGACATCGCTCATCTTTGAAGCATCTTTGTGCTTACAGTTCGATAAAAAGCAGTCCTATGCTTGTTCTTTCCCTTTTTACCTACGGATGGGAGTAAAGAGCTCCTTACCTCTCAAGCTCCGAATCATTGATCTTACAATAAATATATCAAACTCCACTTTGAGAAAATGCAAGACATAGGAAGTGTTCACAACAGTCAAGAGGGACAGATTATCACATCAAACAGTCTTGGCAATATTTAAAATTTTCCATGTACTTACACATTTCATGTAGTGATGTAGACTTACTATACAACCCAGAGAAAACAAGTTGGCCCAGCTTGGAAAAATCTCTCATGCTTCAAGGTATTTGTCTAGGCTCACCAAGTTCATTTTTGGTTTTGCTTTAAAATTCTACAGCAACACAGAACTAACCACACAGCAGCTATTTCAGACAAGGCAATGGGGTATTTAAAAGTTTAATACTGTAATCTTAAACCTGTAGCTTGGGCCTGCTCACCCTAATGTACTTTCCTTGGAGCAATCTTTTATAATCATCTTTGGGAACTGCATATATGCTGTACATGAATCTTGTCCTTAATCTTGTATTTTCTCTACAGCGTTTAAAAATCTAAAAAAACAGGTAATAATTTTACTTGTTTAAGCACAATATAAAAAACAAATATATATTAAAAAAAACAAACCTAAAAAACTGCAGCAAAATATGNTAAAAAAAAACCAAACCCAAAAAAATGCAGCAAAATATCCAAGCAGATGAAAAACACCAACATATATAGAAATGAGATAATGTTTTCAGTTTATTATTTTTTGAAATGAAACTGTTTGGGTATGAGAGTACAGGTAGAGGTTTCATACTCTTCCAGACAGGTTTTATGCTTTTTCACCCATAATTGACAAAACTATCTTTTCAAGAGAATGAAATAAAAGCTACTTTAATGTTCTCCCTAGCACAGTCTCTTTATTCTAGCTAAAGCATATTACGATGAAGAGTAAATGCTTTTGTCTGATTACTTGGCCAAGTTTGCAGAGAAATGTGGATCCTGACCCTGACAGTTGAGTTTCTGGACCTGCTAGGGTCAAGCCCCCAGCTGATGCAGAGCGCTAGAGACTAGTTATATTGTAGACAGTCGCTGCCTTGTTCCACTTTTCCAGAACAGCAGATGAGTACCTACAGAGCTGTGGCACGTGTACAGTCCTGGTTACATCCCCAGATGATTTTCTTTGGAGCTTGCCTAAGGAACTGTCTGTCTCCTGCCCTGCCTCGTCTCCCCTCCTCTTTTTCCTTCTCACCCAAGCCCTGATGAAGCACGATGTTTCTGTGCAAAACACGTTCCCATTGCTTCCCCTGTAGTACACTGAATGCAACATAATTCACTTCTCTGATTCGGTTCAGGAAGAGCATCAAGCGAGAGATTTGAAGAGCTCCATATGTTTAGCCTGTCAAGAAGAAGATTGAATACTGTTTTATTATAAGTACCTTATGTACTTTAGTCGAGCAGAAGCCAAACATGAATCAATATCTGGGAGTTAAATCTGGAAAAATTCAAATGAGAAATAAGGCACGATGCTTTAAGATAATGATTAATTATTTGCACAAACTACCACATGAAGAGGTGAAGCCTTTATCTCAAGCCCAGGTGCCTTTCTGGAAGACATGCTTTAGGCAAATACAAGATGTTAAACCCAGGTTAAGTGTAACTGGGTGAAATTTTCTGGAAGTCAGATATTTACTAATCACCTGGTTTTTGAATGTATTTAACACAAAGGATTCAAGGCAGAAAAATGTGCTAGAAGATTAAAAAGTCAATCTGTATTTTGTACCATTCAAAACTAGTAAGCCACAAGAAAAGATTATAATATTCTCTTCACCATGGAAACACAAATACGATGAAGAAATCAAAATGTTGGTTGTTGTGTGATAGAAGACAAAATGGGACACGAGGGCTGTGAAGCGAATTGTTAAAAACAAAAAAAGAAAAAAAGGAACACTTGAGGAAATCTGGATGACTTTGTTATAGGCAGAGCATATAAAGACCCAAGGACCCAGTTTGCAAAATGCATCCTGTAATCACAATGGGAAGAAGGCAGCAAAAGACCTATTATTTGGGAAAGATACTAGTAAACCCCAAAGACCATACTCAGAAAGCCAGGCATGCAAGAGCAAGTCAAGAAGGAAGGCTGTAAGGTAGCATGCCAAGATGGAAGATCATGAAAAATAAAAATCAAGCTACCCAAAAAGATGGTTCAGCAGTTATTAGATTTTAAAACGTATGCCATTTCACAAGGCTGAACTGATTTTGAAAACATTCATTTCTCCTGTGACAGTGGAAGGCCAACAGCATGAGGTTGTTGGTGACCATTTTTCAATTTAGCAATGTTTTCTGTTGCTAAGACACAGATGTGATTTTTCTGATTGCCTGAACCTGGTTATCAGCGAGTATTTTATTATAAATAAATGCATAAACTGACTATTTCACTGTGGATACAGAAATCAATGTCACTAATATGAGGAACTACATACAGCTATAAACTCAGAGCTACTGTTCTGGTTTCTGGGAGACCAGGGTCCCAGCTCCTGCTCCAATCCCTGTTTCTGAGTGTTCTTAAGCAGAAGTTTTGGCTGGGAGAGTGCAAGCATCTACATATGAGAAAATTATTTGGATTCCCTTTACCATTGATGGGGAGACAGGCACTGTGGCATGTCTTAGCTTATTTACATGCCTGAAAAAGTCATAGAATCATAGAATTGTCCAGTTTGGAAGGACATTTCAGATCATCTAGTCCAGCCACCAACCTAACACTGACAAAAACCGTCACTAACCCATATCGCTATGCACTATATCTACCCATCTTTTAAATACCTCCAGGGATGACAATTCCACCACTTTCCTGGGCAGCCTGTTCCAATGCTTGACAACTCTTTCAGTGTAAAAATTTTTCCTAATATCCGATCTAAACCTCCCCTGGAACCACTTGAGGCCATTTCCTCTTGTTCCTCTGTTACCTGGCAGAAGAGACTGAACCCCACCTGTCTACAACCTCCTTTCAGGTAGTTGTAGAGAGCAGTAAGGTCTCTCCTCAGCCTCCTTTTCTTCAGGCTGAACAACCCCAGCTCCCTCAGCTGCTCCTCATGAGACTTGTGCTCCAGATCCCTCACCAGCTTCGTTGCTCTTCTCTGGACACACTCCAGCACCTCAGTGTCTTTTGTATGAGGGGCTCAAAAGTGAACATAGTACTCAAGGTGTGGCCTCACCAGTCAGACAAGTTGTGCCCAAGAAGCATCTCTGTGGCTCTGCTGACTCTATAATCTAGACACATAGAGTCATGCAGGATGAATCCTGCACTTAGCATCTGTGCTTCAATTCCTCAGACAGACCGTATTTCTATATCTTACTGAAATATCACTAGGATAAGTCCATTAACAACTGTGGGAATATTTCTGAGCTGTGGCCTGGTGAAGCAGGGTGCTGCTGACATGATGAGAGGAAGGAAACTAGAACTAGTGGTTCTCAGAAAGAGATGGATCACTACCTGTTCATTACACTCTATGCCTGAAGTCTTTTAGACTATAAATGATGAAATTGTACAGTCTCATTTCTCTCCATCCACTCCAAACTTCCAAAGGAAGCTGATGGCAGCTACAATAGTCCTCCATTTCCAGCACATTTTTGCTTTCCCTTACGAAATATTTTTCCCCTTTGCACAGATTATCTTTGTCCTCTTGGATACTGTTTCTTCTCTCCCTGGAGTAAATCAGGAATAAGCTGTAGTAAGTAAGGGCGGAGGACCGTTTTGCTCGCAGCAGCTTCTGGGAGGGCTTCCCAAAGTTGCAGGACACTGCAGCCTGTCACTGAGGGATAACAGAGATTAGGTAACTACCTTCTGCCTGGCCTTTTTTTTCTTCTGAGAAAAAGCAGCTTTTTTTTTTCTCAAATCAGCCACAGCAGTTAGCCAATATTGGGTACCTTGGACGTTGTTTCTATTGGGAAATGAAGCTGGTGTTGGAGCTCGGTGCTTTGTGCAAGGCTGATTGTTGAAAGAGGATGTCAGGAACCCTATTTCCTTGAACTCAGCATGGACAGACAATAGTACGCAGTTTCTATTTCAAGACTCTTTTCAGACAACATAGTTCATAACACAAGTTCTTTTTTCCCTTGGTCTCTCGCTCTCTCTCTACACAGCTTTATCTTAACAGCAGATGGCAAGTAATTTTTTGGTGCGTCCTCATTTTCCGTCTCCCTCTCTATTTCTTTCCTGCAGACAGGACATGCACATTTGGCTGGTATTAATTCAGTCCATAGGTCTTTTTGTTCTCTGTGTTCTTATTCAAGCTACCATTTAGATAGGTTTCTCCCATCAGGAACAAAGAGGGCATTAATTTGTCCACTGTTTCACTGACTAGAAGGTATTATGCTCAGCAGATTCAAAGCAGAGAAGTAACTGTGCATATGGATTAAAGACACGATATGCTGAGGGCCATTCACTCATCAAGACAATAGTACCTCAGCTGTAACTTCCTCAGCCTCTACATTTGACTTGCTGGCACGTGCAATTGCAAACCACTGAGGACAGGTTTGTTTCCTAATACAAAGGAGTTCCAAGCCAAAAACTTAATTTTCTGAAAGCTGTGTCACACAAGTTTATGTCCGCTCAAAATGCAACTCTCTAAGGGTGCAAAGTCAAAAAAGGTAAATAGTTGTCCCAAACATCAAATGGTGTTTATATGAAAATGCTGAAGTACTTCTACAGTTCTCTTTCTATACCAAAAAGACTACTTTACTTTGGTTTTAAATTACTTTTTCTTGTGTGGTATGGCTTATGCTTGATTTCAAGCTAAACCACATCCTAGCCCGCTGTTCTGGAAGGCTATGCGTAATGGACAGGTGAACAGTGAGTAGACCCTCAGCAATTCGCAAGATAATGTGAGACATAGTACACAAGAAAGCATATGCAAAAGCTTCAGTACAGTTCCTATCAGAAATCACTGCTTTGTTTATTACTTATTTTCCAGGTTGGTTTGCAAGTAGGTTGTTTCCTGTCAAACCGAGCATCCACATTTTGAAGAGCTTCCTAAATCAGACATGTGACAGAATAGCATAAAAAACTGAACTGTCCAAATACAATTTTTTAAAAATCAGGTCAGAGAAATCCTGGCTATGAAGAGGGTCAAACAGTAGAAAGAAGAGGAGAGAACAGAAAAGAAAAAAAAAAAGTATGGATGTCTTTCCTGTTCTCATTTAGCCTGAATAAGAAATTAGGGAGGGGAGGGGGGAGGAAAGAGGAGGACAGAACTAGAACAAAACTATTCCAGGCTTCTTTATGACTGACAATCTTTATTATTTACATATAAAACCAGACTGGACAAAGCACTAAAAATACACCGTATCTCATTGGGAACAATCCTATACCAGCAGGGAAACGTAGCAGTTGACATAAGTGGCCTTTTTCTATCATTAGCCTCTGTCATTCCATACCTATTTTATCCACAGCATGTATGCTTCTTACAAGTCTCTCTGTAATAATAGTACCAGAAATACAATCCACTGCAGGGCTCGTTCTCTACACTACTGAGGAACTGGCACTTTTTAATGCTTGTCATATTGGTATGAACACTGATGACAGACACCCTGATGCTCCTCTCTATTCCTCCAGTTTTATACCAGCATAATTCAAGCAGAAAATTCACACAGATATTCTGTACAAGCAGAATATCTCGTGCAGGTTTTGGGGTGATTTCTACAGACAAGAACAGATGACACATCGTGCTACAAAACTCCTGGAGAAGATGAGCACTCTTATCTGCCATTGAGATACACACCACTTACTTATCATCCACTAAACAACTGCCTTGACTTTTCCACTTTCTCCCAGTTCTCCAGGTCTGGAGTTATCAATCATGATTGTACTAAAGGTGTCTTGTCAGTCTTGCAGAAGAAACTATTTTTACAGGGCAAATTCCCCTGACTTGATAATTATAGGGAAACTTCATTACCAAAAGTCTGAGTCCTATGAAGAGTTTCAGTTAATACCAGATTAGTCCCTAAAGCGCTCTCTGGGAAGGTAGAAAGCCATACAGGGGACCTACTATAGGTTTTGAACCGTACCCAGCACTCGAATATTGTTTGCTGTCTTTCAAGGTCACCACTTCGCAGGAGACTCCAGCTTGTTTAAGCATGTGAGTACACTAACTGAAATCAAAGTACTCAGGGACTTTTTTCAGTCAGGTTTTTGTCAGGGTCTTCTCACTGAGGTTATCTGAAGATCACCTGTGATGTGGCTTTCTCCATATTATTAAAGAACTGACCCGGCCCGGCATGCAGGTCTATGCCAGGCAAGTATTATTTAGGTTGACATTCATCTCCACACATTCATCTTCTCATTGCAGGCTTGTGGCTTTATAATTTGGTGTGGCTAGTACTTAGGGAGAGAGGCAATTTTTGGCTTGGCTGTCCCACTTTTCTTACTGACGATGCTCTTGTAGCATATTGTGAAGTCCAAAGGATTTGTGAATATAAATTATTATCTTAGGGACATTTCTAATTCCAAGTCAGCATCATTTCAACTCATAGAATAGGTATGTTCCATGCACAGCCCAAGATTTCATTTAGCCCCTTTTTTCAACTGGGAAAGTGTGACTGCTATGTCAGAATTAGAGTAGGTTGACCTTAACACATTAATCATGAACTCACTTCGGTTGCCTCTGATCCAGCTGTATCAGTTTAATGAGAGAAAAAAGAGTACTCCTCACAAAAGCATATACTTCCTACTCAAGCTGTCTAGTCTGTGATGTTTAACATTCAACTTGACATGATTATTGCAGAGCTATGTGCATAGACGGGTGTATCACATGCCTGCTGCTTTCCTCCACTTGCATTTTGGATTCCGGGCACCCTTCATGCCATGGCTTAACAGCTGGAGCAGCAGCCAAGGCAGCTTGTGCAAAAGTCCTGAAATGCCATGTTTTACAAGCTGAAATATGAAGTGATAACTTCAGGAAGTTTGTTCATACTTTGGATAGGTGAATGAGGGAGGAAGCAAGCGCATGGGTATGGAATGAGTGAATTATTTAAGCCAACAGTCCAGAAATGCAAAGGAGGGATGTCAGGTCTCTGGAAGAAGCTGAACTGCACTGTACTCCTTCACCATCAACAACAGCGTGGGTGTTCTAAACGCTACCAAGTCCTGGATTTTGTCATGAAATCTTAGGCCACCACAAAAAAACATCTGTTCAAATTCAACTACACCAACACTTCCGTAATTTAGCAACTTGCCAGATGCATAATAAAATGAAACTGGGCATATTGCCTTACGTTTGGCACTTTGGTTTATTTGCATTTTGTATAGATACCCAAAGATCATCATGCAACGATTGATGAGAAAGTCACACTATTGCTGCAGGTTCTAAGATTATTAGGCATTCTTGGACAACTGAGATAATGTCACATTAAAGGTGAGAGCCAGGGGGCTTTTTTAAACATGCTTTTCTAAGCTAATGAGGTTCGTGTATTTCCACTGTATGTGTATTTTTAATTATGTGCAAATATGAGTACCTGGCAACATTTTTCAAACCTGTTCACCAATTTAAAAGAAAAAAAATCTAACAGGAAGAAGGGAAGAGATGTCAAAGATACAAATTTCAGCCAAATTCATTAAAACAAGCAGAGAAAGAGCTAATTAAAATCTATGTGAGAGAAAAGAAAGGGCAAGAGGGAGAGAGAGAACGAAAGAGATACTATGAATGTCTAGCTATGAGACAAACTTCAGTTACAGTTCATATTTTTATAAAAATTAAGTTGATCAAACTCAAAACAAAAACCACAGCAAACTAGGCTTTCTTTATACCAGTGTTTGGGGAGTTCCTTGGGGTTTTGGATTCTTTACGCAATGACATTTTCCTGCACAGTATTCCTTACACATACTACTCAGCTACATATAAAGGGGCTTAAACAATGGGAGGCTGGAATATTTAATGGATAAATTTAGAAGTGAGGGAGGGATACTGCTATGCCAATTGGACTTCACCATCTCCCTTTCCTTGGCATCTAGAGAAAACTCCATTAGAAAAGCAAGAACGCATGACAAAGTAAACCACAATTTTTTCCCTACTGAGAGCTTCAGACATACAAATGAGCTCTTGCCAGATAGCAAGTGAGATTGTGTCATTTCCAAACAACTGATTCAAAGGAAAAAAAGAATTGCAGGCACCTCAAGAGTCCTCTCAGATTTAAAATTGCAGAGATCATTTTGCAGAAGTGAGCTTTGCTCATGGATTACAAATGTTTATGCCAAATTTCAGTTTCAAATGCTTTTGCCTGTGAGTATTTGTGAAATTATTAAACCTTGAAAGCAGGGATTCATAATAATGGAGTTATTGACATTTTCTTGGCTCTAACTCTGCAGATGTGATGCTAAGGACAAGAAATATTCCCACTGTTAGATAAAAGGAGTTCCTAGGAAAGCCTAGCAGTAATCATTCCTCAAGCAGAAGATGTTTTCTGTCATCTGGTTCTTGACAACTATAAATAAAGGGCACAATGTGATTTTTATGCACAATTTCTACACTATAAGAGACGTAATGATATATCACATGGTTTGTAATGTAATCTATATACACAGTGATGAGGTTATAAACAAAGTATGTATGTACTGCAAGTGTTTGTGTTTTAAGAAGAGCTGTGAAGTAGGGGTTCACAACTGCACTTGTTGGCCTTGGTTAACACAGAAACTCCATTTGTTATGTTATAGCTAAAGTGTTTTAGAGACAAATGTTGATACACAGACAGAGGGTGAATCCAGTATTTGTTTGTTACCATAATAGAATTGTTATTAAAATCTACCAAAGTGAAATGCTGCCACTTTTTTTTTTCTTCAGCAATGTCAGATTAAGCTATTTGAAACCAGAAGTGCAGACAATACTTTCCCTTCCCTTCCCTTCCC
>VXBO01002535.1:1527-13238 GCA_013400135.1 Rhinoptilus africanus | reverse complement strand
GGTTTTGCATTGTGCAGCATCTGACCTTTGCAGATTTTGACACGTTGCCTAACACATTTAGGACTCTGCTACATATCATTTACAAAAATAGATGTTCCGCTTTTGTGTTTGATCTGTCCTGTTGTTAATTTGTATTCTCATTTCAGATGGACACTATTTTACTGGTGGAAATAATCAAATCACAAATTTCTTGTAGGCATTCATTAATTCTAAGATGCTTTCAACATGGGAATTAATTATTACAATAATGAAAGTCTTCTTTCACATAATGAATTTTGATGTTATAAAATGCCAGACTGAGGTGCACAGCTGTGCAAGTGTAGTGATACACCTGGTATGTGCCAGTAGCTATTTTTACCCACTGAAAAGCACTTCTAGACAGATATTACTATATCAACTTCAGCTTTCTACTTTTTAAAATTTGGGCTTTCTTTTCTTCTACAGTTTTCCTAAGCTGGCTTTAAATATATTCCAACAGAATATTTAACATATTAATTGCCAAATTCCTAGAGTAGTGGCCCTTTTGTATTACACATTTCACAAGCTGTGGAACTTGGTAATACCTATTGTGCTTGAATGAGAGAAGTGCATCGCAGATGGCTTATGCACCTGCAGCAGACATTTATCAATACTTTGAACCTCTGCCTCTCACTAGATTGTTATTTGTGCTTTTACACAACAATTACACGTGTAAGACCCATTATTTCTTAGAATAACATTACCATTCTGAATGTATGGCTGAACCTATTTGGTCCAGGATATCCAGTTATACTTGGCCATTTTTAATCATTCTGTTTTGCTTGAACTCCTAAATAAATCATATAATTCTGTATCTTTATCTGTTATTTTCGTTGTTATCACATTGTCTACTCTCTCATGTAAAAATTGTGCATGTCAATGATACATACTGATGATACAATAATATAGGTTATAACTGATCTCTTGGGATCAATATTGAAGATATATTTGTCTGGCTAGTAAAAGATACTATTCAATAAATAGACTCCTGTCACTTGACCATTTATTAGTCCAGTGAAAGTGCATCATGTTGACTTTCTACTGTCCTCTGTTTTAAAGAATCAATTAAGCCAGACCAAGTCCAGTGGAACTGTGAAAGTGTTAGAGTCATTGTACGAGTCACCTGGTAGAACCTTGTTTGAAAAGTGTTTGGACAGATCTGGCCATTGCTCTTCAATGAAAATGAGTTCAAACTGCAACAGCTTCAGGGGAAAACCACTAGTATGACTGAAACCATGAGCAACCATACAGGAAGGAATTTTTGATCTCAATTACTCAAGTTAGCTCAACAAAGCCAGAGAGTGCTTTTGCCTTGTCTTTGATTTCACCCTATAAATACAGCAGGTGACAAACAGAGAGGAAGAACTGATCACACCAAACAATAACATTGGTACTAGAAAAAAATGGATATAAGCTGTTAATTAAACTGGGAAAGAAAGTGGAAACAGCTTTCTAACACAAGATGAATTCTGAAATAGTTCAACAAATGAAGTATTGAGAGACAAAAAATCCCCTAACTATACTTAAGATGTAGCTTTATCAGTCTGTGAACACTGTAAGTAGCATGCCAGTTAAAGCAAAGAACTTGACTCGGTAATATAGCAGACCACAAGTGACACAGTGCTCCGAAGCAGTTTATAAAAGTACGTAATATTGACGCTTTCACCTTTAGCAAATTAATTTGCCAGAAAGCTCTTTCTCTTCTTAGGTATGTTTCATCTGAACTCTTTCTGTAAGTTGCATCTCAGACCCAGCTACATAACTGCTCCAGTTACATTAAAAAAAATGCATTTAGTGTGTAAGCCATTTTCTACTGAAATGGTAAAAAAGGTTTTTAAAAAACCCAACCCTTATTATCTTCTCATAGCTTGCATTCCTGTTTTGAATGGCATAATACATGGCATGGCTTTTTGAATGGCATAATGCATCTTTATTCTGTTATAAGTAAGTGCACATTAAACAATTTCAGCAATGCTTATTCATGCTTCTTCATGTTGGTTTTGGTGCATGCTTCTGAAAATTGACTTTATGGGATGGGTGATAATTTTGCCCCACAGAAATAACTTGCCTAATGTAGTAGATATTCACAGTAATTTTATTCCTTTATTTTCCACACTTATGTACGAAAAATAGACTCCTTAGTTAAGTTGTAAGGAACAGTTTAAAAGGAAAAATATTTTTTTCTAACTGTTGACAGATCTTTAGGCTAATTTCTGCAGAGTTCTGCATTTTAATGACACTTGATAAGTAAAAGTAGAATATACAGTGATATGGTTTCCACAGACAAGGATTTTGACACTGGTGGGGGGTATGTAGTGTCAGTTCAAGATGAGAAGTTATAACATCAAAAGAAATTCTCTTAACATGAATCCTTTGGTACAATTGATGCACTGATTTTCTGTGTGGAGAGATGACTTAAAGACATACTAATAATGAACCACTGAATTGCAAAAAGGAAAAAAAAGGGGGGGGGAACCCACAAAAACCCACAAAGAAATGCAGATCGATCTTACATCTTTCTGCCAATTGCTAGATTTAAGGAAAAATCCCGAGCTCTTCAGCAAAAATCTTACTTAAATGAGTCACAGGTTTGCTTAAGTAAAAGGAGTATAAGTAAGATCACAGTTAACATACATCCTGAAAAGCAAATGATAAAGTTGAAAGTGAAGCTGAATTTTACTGACAGCTGGAACACATATAGAACTAGAAACTACATATATTTTTCTATTATATTTATTACTATATCTAAGAGAGGAACTTTATTAATGTTCCATTAAAATTCTTACTTTTGCAAGCTTTTGTTTAAAAACCCCACAAATGTCATTACTGAAAACTTACTAAATCAAATTACATTCTTTTTTTGGGAACTACAATATTCAGTGAACCACTTAATTGTATTTACTTATTGCACTTGTCGCTGGTGCTAGACTTTTTTTCTAAGACAAAGCCTATGTATTCTATATTTTTAAAAATTTATAATTCAAAATTAAACAATGGCATGGTTTCAGCGGGGATGGTGTTAGCTTTCTTGCTAGCAGCTGGCATGGGGTTATGTTTTGTATTTGACATGAAAGCAGTGTTGATAGCACACTGATGGTTTTGGTTGTTGTTAAGCAATCAAGGTCTTCGCTGGTCCTCACACCACCCCACCAGCAACTAGACTGGGAGCGCACAAAAAGTTGAGAGGAGACTCAGACAGAACAATTGACCCCAACTGACCAAAGAGGTGTTACATGTCATATGACTATACGCTCAGTATATAAAGCTGAGGGTGAAGAAGAGAGGAGAAGACAACCAGAGTCATGGTGTTTGTCTTCCCAAGTAACCATTATACGTGGTGGAGTCCTGCTTTCCTGGAGATGGCTGAACACCTGTCTGCCCATGGGAAGCAGAGAATGAATTCCTTGTTTTTCTTTGCTTGCGTGCGTGGCTTTTGCTCTACCTATTAAACCATCTTTATCTCCACCCACGAGTTTTTTTCTCGCTTTTACTCTTCCAGTTCTCTCCCCGATCCCAACTTGGAGGGAGTGAGCAAACAGCTGAGTGGTCCTAGTTGCTGGCTGGGGCTAAACCACAACACACTTCTTATCTGTTTTCTTGGTATGCATCTGTGAGAGAATGTTTCCTCTAGAGTATAATGATTAATCCTGGGTAGACTTGCATATGTTTGCACTGATACTCAGAACTACTAAAATTACACATCTACATTTACTAGTGCTGAGTTCCAAACTTATATTAATTTCTCACTGCTTTGGACAATCTCACAGACACACAATTCTGGAATTCAATTCACACAATTGTGGAAAAGCAAAATGAGACTGATTTTTTTTTTTTTTAATGTAATACTCATTAGTCTAGTGGACTTCAAAACTTGTATAAGAATAAAGACAAAGCAGACTTTAATTATGAAGACCAAGAGCTCCACCCCTTGAAATTTTGCTGACTTATTAATATGCCTATGGCCTTCATAGATCTTTTGTCACCAGTTAAAGGTACTAATATAATCTCACAGATCAAGTAAGAACTTTCAGACTATCATTTCAGACAAATGGAAACAAGACGTTGAGCTCTGATATAGTAGAACAAAGACTGTCCCACAAAGTCTTACAGAAAAAATAGGACATTTTAAGTCCAACTTTAGCCAAGTCTCACTATAGCTCTGCCATTCAAAAAGTAAAATGCATTGCTAACATTCGCTTAACTAAAGTGTATCTATTTTATGATAGCAGTATAATTTAGATGTAATCAAGTCCCCTCCCAAAGACTAATTAATGTTAAGACACTGGTGCACAGATGCAAGTCTCTGTCTTCTCAAAGCAAGCAAGTAGCCTTTCTGGTGATAGAGGCATGCTCAGCCTTGAAATTGCTTTTAAAAGCAATATGTCTTGAATTCTTGCCTAACTGGTCAGGGCATAAATTAGAGAAGTTGAGAGCATCCTAGTGCCCATGCATGCAGGCAGGCACTGCTGGGGTTTGAGGAGTGGATTTGCATTTACTTAAGCAGCGAACCACCTGAAATGAAATTACTTCTGTCTGAATGTCTGTATACAAAAATGTTATTATACAACCTGAAAGCTTCCTCCTTTAGCTTTATCAGAAAACACTTCCAAGGACTGAACTCCAGTCGTTGAAAGGCTGTCTAGATTGTAGATCCAAGTAGATGGAAATGCCCTGCGGCAGCCTGAAGTAGACGTCTGGGAACACATTAGAGATTGCTTTTACCCCCAGTGTTTTGATTCTGGCTAAATCTTCTGTGCCAGATTTAGGTAGTGACCCTTAAAAATTCAGGTATCTCAAACAAGACATAGAAGGCCTTGTTACTTATGACATTTTAAAAACATGTTTAGATTCCAATCAGTGGTCATCATCTAAATCTTAGGATCATCTAATATAACTACTGAATAATTTATAGGCCTTTATAAAGTCATCACTTGTAGATGTATCGTGGGCTGCATCAAAAGAAACGTGGCCAGCAAGTCAAGGGAGGTGATCCTGCCCCTCTACTGTGCTCTGGTGAGACTCCACCTGGAGTACTGTGTCCAGCTCTGGAGTCCCCAACATAAGAAGGACATGGACCTGTTGGAGTGGGTCCACAGGAGGGCCACAAAGATGATCAGAGAGTTGGAGCACCTATGCTATGAGGAAAGGCTGAGAGAGTTGGGGTTGTTCAGCCTGGAGAAGAGAAGGCTCTGGGGAGACCTTATAGGAGCTTTCTAGTATCTAAAGGGGACCAATAGGAGAGAGAGGGAGGGACCTTTTATGAGGGATTGTAGCGATAGGACAAAGGATAATGGTTTTAAACTGAAAGAGTGGATGTTTAGAATAGAGATTAGGAAGAAATTCTTTTCTCTGAGGGTGGTGAGACACTGAAACAGGTTGCCCAGGTGTCGCGTTAAGAGGACTATATTTTCAATATTTGTCTGTCAGAGTCCCAGGATTTTCACTGATCTACTATGCGTCCCACCAAAGGACTTTCACTGAATCAGATTCACAAATATTCAAAATTAGTTATTTATTGAGAGCGACAGTTGCAGATTCGAGATTGCCGTTGATAAATTCACTAGCTACAATAGCGCTAATTAATTAAGGTTAATATTTCTAGCAAAAATAATGGTAGTACAATAACCCGGGGTAACATTCACCAGAGGGTGAAAGGCGCTGCGCTTACCCAGAAAGGCGTCCCTGCCTGGGGTGGAGGAAGAGAACACAGCCCATCGACTGGTCCGTCAGGTATCAAGTTTCTTCTCTCCCAATTTAACAGTCATTCTCTCCATTCTTTTATCCCCAAAATTACGAGGTTTCCCTCCCCTAGGTGACGTGTAGTATGATTTGGGTGGAGAGACGACTGCTATAGTCTCTGTCATCTTGATTTTACTGTCTCTGCTGACAAAAAGCAGGGCTGTCCTGGCTCCCCAGGACTACCCCGTTGTTTATGTATCCTGTGATAACCAGGTAAGCCTTCACTCCCCTGGACTGCACAAGAGATAGCAAAGACAGTCTTAACTGCTCTTTGAGCACAGAGACTTCACCTCATTATCCAAATTCCACACCAGGGAAGTTGTTGTTGCCCCATCTCTGGAAGTGCCATGTTGGCTGGTACTTTGAACAACCTGATCTAGTGGGAGGTGTCCCTGCCCATGGCAGGGAGGTTGGAACTAGATGATCTTTAAGATCCCTTCCAACCCAAATCATTCTATCAGCCTATGATTCCATAAGAAGGACAAGGACCTGTTGGAGCAAGTCCAGAAGAGGGCCACAAAAATTATCAGAGGGACGGAATACCTCTCCTATGAAGACAGATTGAGAGAGTTAGTCAGCCTGAAGAAGGTTCCAAAGAGACCTTATTGCAGTCTTTCAGTTTTTAAAGGGGGCTTATAAGAAAGATGGGGACAAACTTTTTAGCAGGACCTGTTGCAATAGGACAAGGGGTAATGGTTTTAAACTAAAAGAAGGTAGATTTAAACTAGATATAAGGAAGAAATTTTTTACAGTGAGATTGATGAAACACTGGTACAGGTTTCCCAGAGAGGTGGTAGATGGCCCATCCCTGGAAACATTCAAGGTGAGGTTGGAGGGGGCTCTGAGCAACCTGATCTAGTTGAAGATGTTCCTGCTCATTGCACAGGGGTTTAACTAGATGACCTTTAAAGGTCCCTTCCAACCCAAACTATGATTCTATGAAGACCCACATGTTTTAAAGATGATGTTTAAAGACCTATTTGTGGCTAACCTTTTCATTTGTTTGTTTTCATACAACAAGCTTCAGAAAGTTTTCTCCAAAGGGCACCTAAGCAAAGATGAATCAAAGCCACAAACTGACAATTCTCATCACATGTAAACAGCAGAAAAACTAAACAAACAAACAAACAAACAAACAAATAAATAAATCAGAAAATTTATTCAAATTAAAAAGTGTCTCTCCAAGGCCTTGACATAGAATGATTGTCTCCCGGGTCCACTGTTGTCCCACTGCACTATTGCAGAGTGGACAGGGAAACGTTTGACTATTCCCAGCTCTCATAAATCCTCCTGAAGTAGCTGTTTTGAATAGTGATTAACAGAGTATGGGAAAGAAGCTTTTCCAGAGTGCTTTGTTTGTGGTAATAACTCCACAACTACATTAAGTATTCAATTTGGAGCAATAGTACAAGTTTTTAGCGAGTCTCCTGACTGTCCCCAGTTGTGACAAAGCATTTCGGTTCGGTAGAAGTTTTGGTGTACTCCAGATAAATTTCTCTAAGCAGACACTAAACCATACATTTTTCTCTTGGTTGACACCGAATGCTCTTTAGCCCCTAAAGGGAACATAGGGGTCAAGCATTCATTGGTCCTTTGGTTACATTTGAGCCATGTGCATTGTGGGGACACTCAGTACAGGGGACCAGGGGACTGATCTGAAGTCTTGAACTTCATACACTGTAGCTGCAGGGGTTACTTTAATGTACTAATCCTCTGCCTTGTCCTAGAAAAAAACATTTAAATTCTTGGATCCAAAGTTCTACAGAAGTATCATAGACCAGGGTCTTCAGTTAAATGAATACTGGTTTTGTAAACTGGGAACAGTGCACTGTGAAGAGGGATGTGCTTTACCTCTATCAGTTCTACTCTTCACACTCTGTTCTTCAGATGCAACCAGCCATAGTCCAGGACTATGACACCCTATCTTTCGACTTTGTCAACAGATACAATAAGAAGATTTGGAGTAGGCAGCACTGGATCGTGGATTGGCAATTTGGGTGCACATTGCCAGTGAGTGTGTTGCCTGTTTTACTTGCCGTTGAATAGGCACCTGTGGAAGATAACAAAGATGTGAGCATAACTGCACATATGCATGAACACAGCAATAAAGAACAGTACTTAAAAGTTTTTCTTAACAATATAATCACAGGCTTATACTGTGGTTTTCTATGACCTAATTGTAACGATTCAATCTATTACATTTAGAAGTCGTGAAAATAAATTTAAATTAACAGTAGATAATTATTCACCTTCCAGAGACATTCTAAATGAAAGAAACAGTTTATTTCAAAGAAACAATACGTTAAGACTACCTACCTTCCTTAAATCAATGAAACAGCTAGTATCCAATTATTTTGATTAGAATCACAGCTAGTACCATTCAGAAACCTCACAACCTTCTTGTGAAAGGTTAAAGTTATTAAAAAGAAAGAGAACTGCATGGATGTGCTAATTTTCTTATATTAAGAGAACAATGTCTTCCTGCAATAAAGGAATCTTATTTTGCTTTGACTAACTTATCTAGCTGCTTTATAGAGGGAAAAACATTCTCCAAAATGTTGGTTTCAATTCTTTCCAATGTATCATTTTGGCGCTGTTACCTCTAATTTCATTACAAGTTGGGGTTTTTTGTTTGTCAGGAAAGTTGTTAACAGAATCAGTGGTAACAGAATGTTGTAAGAATTAACACAAATTTTTCGACAATTTAAAGGAGTCATTAACTCAGTTTGCTAATCCGGCGGGAAATTTCCTGGTTCGAATGGTAGGAAAGGATATCATGAATAATAATGTGGGAAATATTCTCTCTACAGTCTGATTGTTTACTGTCACATGCAAATAATCATGAATACATCAATCTACTAATTGCTACTCAGACCCCATGCTGTTTTAACAAATTCATCTACTAAGGTTGTTCTGTCAATATTTAATTAATGCAGCTTAATATAATGACTGTTCCTGTTAACATCTGTTCAGAGCAAATATGGAATTCAGACATTTTGTAACACAGCATTGCTTTTCTTCACAGGGAAGTGGTGTTTAAACAGTGTTTTTCTTTACATAGCAAATATTATTGAAGACATCCAACAGTTTACAATACCATCCATTTTGAATGTAGCAGCGCTTATATAACAGCCTTGAAGCTGCACCATTTTGGGTACTATAAGTATGCATTTGAATCATTGACTTAGATGTTAAGTTTACCACAAAACTTGTGTTACAAGTTATATAACAAAATTATGTAACAAAGAACAAGTTGAGCTATGGCAAAATACAACTGTCTGAAAATTTTTGCCCATTTTTCAAAGTTATCTCAATTTGCTCATGTGGTGCCCCCCCCAATATATATGGTCAAATAAAGCCAAAATAAAAGTAAACTGTCTGTTGTGTGGAATATACTAATTGACCTTGTATTTACTAGAACTCAGGTTAATAAAATGTTAATTTTAATTAAGTTTTACAGTTTTCTTCATAGTCTGACATTTAAGGTGTAATTATATAATATCTCAGACCAAGAACTTCATATGTATATTTGCATATTGACCACATTAATTATTCACCATATGTAAGATTCTTGGGATTTTATTCATTATAATGCAAATTGACTGGCAAACCATCAGTAAAAAGCATCAGATGTACTTAATTTAAAGCATATAAATGGAATTAATAGCACTTTTTTCACGCAAAAGATAAGTGACGACAGGAAATCTTAAGGAATGATCATGGTTTGATTTCATTAAAAGTTTGACAACTGGAGAACTTGCTACTTCTAGTACATTCAGCAATTATTTCTACTCTGATTAATAGAAATGGGAGTGTTTTGGAAAGAGAAGAAAAGTAGGTATATATTTATTCATATATTCATAAATACAGAAGTTGTTTTCATTTAAATACATTAGTTATTACATATATATAATTTGTAAACCAATGAGACCTTGGAAATCTGTAATGGACTATATGAAACTTGATGCCTCTATTTGCACACCTATTTTCTATATGATTTATCTTTTTTATTGATTAATCAAAAAATCGTATTTTTATTTAATATACTGCATATTGATAATGTTTTTAATTTTTTTCTTTTTACAGAGTTTGTTGTTTGAAGAATTGAGTCACAGTGTAAAATCACAGTAGAGCTGCCAACTCCTGATTTGGAGAGAGGGTAGGAAAAATTACAGAAAAAAAATAATTAAAATTGTTGCTCAGAAAAGGGGTAGACATAGCAGTCTGTGGTAAATTTGGATGAGCAGAAAAATCACTTTATCATTGTTTGATATAGGGGAATTTCATGGTTTTAGGTTGATTCTTTTACTTTTTTTACTTTAAAGCAAAAATTAAAGAACTGATAAGGGTGATAGTGAGGGAAGGGGTGAAAGGAAAGAGTATCCTGCTGCCAAAAGTCTCATGTCACACCACAGCCCGTTAGCTTTGTCAGATGTGTGCACAATAAATACTTTCTCTATGATATTCAATTTATAAAATGCTGTGACACTCTTGAAAATGTAAATGGCAAGAAGGCCATTTAGGCTTAGAAGAATGTACCAAACTAAATATATAAATATCAGGATCATGTGTCAAAGAAGCCCTCTGGGAGAAAAAATGCCCTATCTTTTACATTGTAACTGAATTAATTGGGTTAAAAATAAAAGCAGGTAAGTAAGAAACGCTGTGAAGCTATCTTAAAGAGAGGAAGAGATTTGTTCTTGGAAAGCCAAGCCCACATTAGGGAGCTAGACTTACTGGGACAGAAAGGAGTAATTTCTCTCAAAGCTAGTTAGGTTACTGGACCAAGTAAAGAGGAACTGTGCTTTATTATTCCTTGTGGTAAGAGTAATTCTGATTTCACAATAAAAAAATAACCCTGTACTGGAATAGACTTTTCTTCTGTAAATTCAGCTGGTGCTATGTGTGATAACACAGGTTGCTGAGGAGAGAAGGAGAGACAGCATTTGTTCAGAAAAAAAAACCCATTAATTTAGGTCAAATACTGTTTTAGGTTAATCTGAGGTATTTACAATCAGGCACCTATTTGTGTGTTTTAGTAAGCAATATTTGTTTCACCTCATTTTGCAGTTGGGGATCTGGCTGTATCAACTGTTAGGTATAAAGACAACTCTATTGGTAAACATTGTCCAGTGGAGGAGAGGAAGACAGTTCAAGCAAGTTTCAAATGCCCAGAGGATACATTTTTAGTATAGGTAACTCAGATAGAATAAAACCTACCCCTACTCACTGCAGACCTACATGATGAGATGCAGACAGTTCTGCAGCTGTTCAATTTTCCAGTCTGGCAAGTACTTGTCTTAAAGCTGTATAAATTAGAATACTAACTATAACCTCTGTTTTCATTCATTAGTGTTTAATTTGTTAGCATTTTGTGGTTTAGATGCATTTTTGAAGTGAATTTCATGATCAACTTCATTTATCAGGTTTGCAATAAGAAACAACTTCAAAGGATACAAGCAGGATTTTTTTCAGAGCAAACAGAACTAGAAGATGGACTACTGGTGTGCAACTAGCACACTCCAACTACTATGGACACTAAATACACAGGACAAGTCTAGAGCTGAAGCAGAACTTGCAAAAACCCAGATAGAATAGACATTTTGTCCATAGTACTGTTTTACTCTACAAAAATTGTTCCTACAGCTAGTCTTGTTCCTCAAATGATACAAGTGGCATGTTAACATGTTCATGAAGATTCAAAGTTGGAGATGGTTCATGTCCCACAGGTTTACAGGACAGGTGAAACCCTGACTGTGATTCTCTGCCCCTTTGTAAACATAAGCTTTGAGATATCTGATCTAATGTATCTAGTATATACAAGATCTCCTGAGTGGTAAGGAACAGGAAAATGCAAGTCCTGTAGTGATGGAGACCTTAGTATTCTTGTTTGTATCACTAATTCACTTTGAATTAAAATTACCGCAGAAAAGTATTAATTTCCATTATCACTA
>VXBO01002534.1:684142-720440 GCA_013400135.1 Rhinoptilus africanus | reverse complement strand
CACATCCCTTCTGGTAGGGCTGTTTATGACCTGGCTTAAGAAGTTATCTTCAATGCATTTCAGGAGTCTCCTGGATTGCCTACAGCTTGCTGTGCTACTTTTCCAGCAGATATTGGGGTGGTTGAAGTCCCTCAGCAGAATGAGAGCCTAGAGCACATCACCTCCTGTAGCTGGAGCAAGAAGGTTTCATCAATAGGCTCCCTTTGGTCAGGCAGTAGACACCTACCACAAGGTTCCCTGTGCTGACTTGGTCTCTAATTTTTACCCATAAGCTTTCAACCTACTTGTGTCTATTCTTCAGAGACAGCTCTTCATACACTATCCATTTCTTGATGTAGAGGGCAACCCCTCCACCCCTTCTTCCAAATGAAATGAAGGGGAAGTTTCACAAACTGACGATTAGAAAAAAACCTTAACTTGGAACTTGTATAAATATTGTTCTTCAAGACAGAGCATACACAGGACACAGAGGGATGAATTTGCAGTCATATGGACTATTTCAAATCAGTAAACAGTCCAGTTTGAGACCTATATATTAAGAAAAAATCTGTTCTAAAAAGCTATTATGGTTAAATGCTGGTGCAGCTTCGCTGGAAGAATCGTGAAACCCCATTCACTGGAGGTCTTTTAAAGCAGCTAAAACAAGTATCTTTTAGGCATGTCTGGCATAATTTGTACTGTGTCAGGGTAAGAGGAGAGACAAGGAGACCCTCTATGATCTTTCTCAGCCCTATGTATTTACAACTCTGAAATGGCAAGTTCACTACAACATTCAAAAAAATTCATTAAAAAAAAAAAACTTTTATAACGTACATGTCTGCTATTTCCATAGACCAGCAATAGTGGCAAGTTCTCAAGATCTTGAGAACTATACCGGCAAGAAGTTTGTAATGATGTCACGCCTGTAGAACTGACAACTTGCTGAAAAGCGTGCATGCAAAAGTTGCTGTGCCAGCAAACAAGTGTTCCCTCCATCCTGCTCATGCAGTTTCGATTTATGATCAGTTGAATTGTCTTACTCTTAGCAATAGATATTGTGAATTCACTTGCAGGTGCTGATATTTGCCAAATACAGCAGTTGCAGTTCAATGTTCTTCTGACTATGACAAAGAAAAGACCGATGTGGGGATTTTCAGTGAGTATTTCATGCAGTTTAGCCTGTAGCACTGTACAGATAGAAAAGCTTTAACGAGAAACTTGTATTGCTTTTTTATATGTTGTACCTTCCTGATACATATTTCAGAGCTTTGTGAAGTAACTCTGGCAACCTATTTAGCTTTCAGAGTGACCACAGCACAACTCTGCTAGCTTATTTATACAGTATGGTTAAAGAAGGAACTGCTGGTCAAACTCAAGTGGAAAAGGGAAATCTATAGATCATGGAAGGAGGGGCTAGTCACTTGGGAGGAATACAGGACAGTTGTCAGAGGATGTAGGGAGGCAACTAGGAAAGCTAAGGCCTCCTTGGAACTTAACCTTGCAAGTCAGGTTAAGGATAACAGAAAGGGCTTTTTCAAATATATAGCCGACAAAACTAACACTAGAGGTAATATAGGCCCATTGTTGAATGAGGTGGGTGCCCTGGTGACAGAGGATACAAAGAAGGCAGAGGTGCTGAATGCCTTCTTTGCCTCTGTCTTTCCTCCTGCAGGCTTTCCCCACGAGCCCCAGATTCCTATAGTCCCAGAAGAAGTCAAGATAGAGGAGGAGTTTACCATGATAGATGAGGATTGGGTTAGGGATCAGTTGAGTAATCTGGACATCCATAAATCGATGNAAGGACAGGGAACTGCTTGAGAGAGTCCAGCGCAGAGCCACAAAGATGATTAAGGGAGTGGAACATCTCCCTTATGAGGAAAGGCTGAGGGAGCTGGGTCTCTTTAGTCTGGAGAAAAGGAGACTGAGGGGTGACCTCATCAATGTCTTCAAATACGTAAAGGGGGAGTGTCAGGAAGATGGAGTGAAGTTTTTTTCAGTGATGACCAGTGATAGGACAAGGAGTAATGGATGCAAATTGGAGCATAGGAGATTCAAGAGGAATATCAGGAAGAATTTTTTTACTGTGAGAGTGACAGAGCACTGGCACAGGCTGCCCAGAGAGGTTGTGGAGTCTCCTTCACTGGAGACATTCAAAACCCGCCTGGACGCGTTCCTGGGTGATGTGCTCTAGGTGACCCTGCTCTGGCAGGGGGGTTGGACTAGATGATCTTTCGAGGTCCCTTACAACCCTATGATTCTATGATTCTATGATTCTATGAGTAGTGCAAGTGAGTATTTTATGCTGGCAATTATTATTTAAGTTCTATGGAAAATCTACAGCATTTATTCCATGGAATGACAAAATTTGGGGCTAGGGGCTTTTTCAGGCTCCTGAATTGCTTAGAGTAAGAGTTACTTGTTCAGATTTCTTACACTCCCATATTTTAAAGCATGGAGAACTAGGGGTGAATCAGGCTCCTGCAGTCAAGTGGAATGGCCATGTGTATCTGTCATTAATACAGTGCTTTTTATATGTTTGTATCTAATTATCTTGAAGTTGATGTTTTTCTCTTTGTCTGTTTTAGTAGTTTCCAGTATTTTTTTAATTTGTAGACCCCTGGCAAGCTTCCAGTGAAGTTCACTTCACTGAAATAGGCTTCTCAGTCCTACCATGGACCTCTTAGTTCCCAGCTCTCACAGGGTCCTTATCTACTTCCTTATCTGTTTATTTTACCCAAGTGGCCCCTTTTTACATGTTTGATGGAAAGACACAGAAAGAAATCAGTTTTTACAAGAACTGCACAGTTTTCCCAGGCTAGCAACACTAATATTTTTCTCTTGTAGCACTGTTATTCATAATCCAGATAGAGGAAGAGCAGCACATGGTCTCCACAGTCTGTCTTAAAAGCTGAGTACTGATAATGAGTTTCCAAAAAACCCTCTAAAAGAAGATGAATTCTTTTCTCTCTGCAGTAACAAGGCTCACAGTCATCCCCACTTAACTTTGCTTCCTGACCAAGACAGTTTCTGACACACATCTTCACTTTGCAAAGCTCGTGCTGATTTTATAGTTGTATAACAATAATTAATCTAGGTTCAGGGGAGGCTGCACATACTCATGGAAGAGAAAAATAGACCACATGTTTGGATTAGGAAGTCCTGTGCTGACAATGCCTGCAGTCTGGCAGAATAATAGCGGAAAATACCACACATGCTTGCTGTGTTCTTGCTTTTCCCCAAGTCTCTGTTTATAGCTGCTGTTAAAGAGAAGATATGGGTCTAGGAAGACTTTTGGTCCAACCAAACAAGGCTCTTCTTCTCTGTTTAACAGTTGTGCCACAAAAGTCATTACTGGCACGTAAGCCATGCAAAATAAGAAGAATTTTCAGCCTTTTTTTAACAAAGTGGGAGCAACTTCTGTGAAAGATTGTGGGCTCCAAATATTAAAAGAAGCTATTTGGAGTCTATTTTTGAAGCACCTAATTTGGATGCCTATGTAGTGTCCAGATGCTCTCCATAGCATTGAGTGAGCTAAACCATTCAGGTAATTGTCAGAGCAGGATCTTCCTTTGGGCGTTTTGAGTAACCTTTGGAGAAGCTTTTTGATTTTCCTTACTAGAAGAAGCCTATGGGGCCTAACTGGGGCTGAAAGCTACATGTCTGAATGTCTCTCTGAGGACCGTATTCAGCTTTCAGGTATGATGAGACACTGAGACTTGCTTGCAACAGACAATGGCTGACTCCATGGCTTGTGTGCCAAGAGGTAATGCAAAGTTAATGCTGAGATCCATGAATCAAGGCAGACAGAAAATTCCTTTCTGGTTTTATTCTGTTTTCTTTTCTTCTCATATCACCTTCTCTTCACCCTCCTCTGCACAGAACTGACCCCAGGACTCAATCTTGTACTA
Organism: Rhinoptilus africanus; assembly: GCA_013400135.1. Classification (NCBI taxonomy): domain Eukaryota; kingdom Metazoa; phylum Chordata; class Aves; order Charadriiformes; family Glareolidae; genus Rhinoptilus; species Rhinoptilus africanus. The sequence continues at coordinate 716,553 of VXBO01002534.1, read as the reverse complement.
CTGAAATCAACAATAGGACTTTAATCAACTTCAGGGAATATCACGCCCCATGTTCATTCAAGTCTATGGCAGCTTGAATATCCATCCTGCCCTGAGAGATAATGTACCATTCCCATCCAATTTCCTACACCAGCTGCAGGGGCTCTTTCAAGTTACTACTTTCAGATCTCTTACATTTCATCTCTGTTTTCTTGTCACCGTTGAGTTGCTTTCCCAGAATACCACTCCAACACAGTTACAGTGGCTTTTGCAATGCTAATTCCATCTTTGCCACCCAATAAAGGAGCACTGTAACTTTAAATGATAGAGTTCAGAGTGTATCTGCTCAGTTTTTGTGTAAAGTATATCCAGAGCTTTTCTTTACTGTAATGATTCACCTTCATGTCAATCCAATGCATTTAAAATCTGCCTCCAGATAATGAGTTCATGGTGGTTCATGGTGTCAGGTCATTATCCGGCCATAGAAAGGCCTCATACTTCATATTCTAAGGGAAATGTCTGTGCCACCTAACAAAACAATCAATTTAACTTCTTAAAAATGCATTTTTGATCCCCTGTGTTTCCCTCACAGACCCCAAGCCTCTAGTTTGAGGTTTCACCATGTAAGGTATGGACATTGGTCTTGCTGGATCCCTGAGGTTCCGTATTGTTCTCAAATAACTCCTTGGATATCTGTTAACTAATTAATTCTACAGCTGCAATAAGAAAATTAAATTATCTGTGGCCACAGAAGTCTTTCGAAGAGTTATATGGATTTGCTACAAACACTTAGGAGATACTTCTTGGAAAAACTCATCACAATCTAAATCTCTCAACCTAAGTTTATTGAAGCTAGCATTAGTCAAGACTGACCCTTTCCCTGTCAGAAATCATGAGAATCACAACATACATTGCTCTGTCAAGTCAGTGCTGAGAGTTAACCACCCTGTTCAAACATCAGGTGCTGAGGGCAGCTCCAGGCATGATGCTTGGGCTATCTTGTGTGATAACCTGTACCCCAGAAGCCCCTGCAGTAGTCCTCATCCCAAATCTTGATTTTCCATCCTAAACTGTATGGCACCACGATACAGTGTCCACCCAGGGAAATAATCTCACCTTTAAGAACCATAAAGGAGAAGGGGTCGGCAGCCCAGAACCAGAGCTCACATTTTATTCCTGGCAAGAACCTAAATATGTTAGTGTGTGAGGTCAATCACACAGGCCATAGGCAAGCAGCAGACCCTATAGTCTGTCCCCAAAGAACAGCATTTGCATGACCATAAAAAAGTATCCAAAGTCCTGGAGAGAAAACAGGACTCTATCTTTTGCCGGGGGGAGAGGGAGGGTATGTGCAGTTGGGCACTGAGAGGGGAGATTCAAGTTAGGGTTCAGAAGCTGGGGTTTGCTTGCCTCCATATGTTCAGTTCTGTAATATTTCAGAAAGTTTCAAGGAACACTGTCATGAGAATACCTGTACCTGTTCCTGTACGGAAACCACCGAGAGAGGAGCTCTCTCATACAGGGACCAGGAGAAGACAATGCCAGATGTCTCGTCAGGATACCCACAGTGCACGGTTGTGCCTTGCTGACAAGTCCTTTCCAGGAAAAGATCCTTGTGTAGGGGACCCCTGTGACTACTGGGCTGGGGAAGGCAGGCTGGCCTCTGGAGGTGCGGCAGAGGGGAAAGCAGCACAAAGCGGGTGGTGCAAGCAGCATCAACCAGACAATGAGCTGGCTCCGGAGTGGGGCAGCTCCATGTGAGTCCTGGCTGTTTTCCCTTTTGCCTGGCACTGCAGCATGCAGGAAGGGAGAATGAAAGGTCAAGCTGTTGGCAGCAACAGCGATGGAAAGCTTGAGGCATCAGGGATGCTGGACTCTGAAAAAAAAATTTTCTGTCCTACTAAAGACAGATCCGATTTGAAATATGTGTGTTCATGAATTCTGAGTGTTATCTTTGAGCTATATAGTGCCAAAAAAGCAATGTAATGCCTTCTCCACCTGGCTGCTGCTCTCTGATGGCAGAGGACTCTAGGCAGGCAGGAGGTTTGGTCCTGGGGAGTGGCTGTGTACATTGCCCTTCTGTGGAGGTAGCCTGCTGTGGGATGCTTCCATGGTGTGACGGACCTACCATCTGGGAGGGCTGCCTGTGTGACAGTGCAGTCAGGCCAATGTGAGAGATGACTGAGCACCCCGCATGGACTGTGTAGCTTTACAGAGAGCAACCGCACATGGTTGCCAGGCTGTGATGTGACAGCGTGAACATGCAGGAAATTTGATCTTGTGGATATGGCTGGAGAGCAGCCTGGATTCAGTATGAACTGAAGAGCCCAGGGAATTAGACCACCCTCCTTGCTCAAGTGTTTGAGTCATGTGCAGCCTGAGGCACCCAAGACTACCAAAATGTGGGAGTGAAGAGGAAATACCCTGTGAAAGACAACAGCTTTGAGTGGTGATATGAGGGGAAAGTGTTGGCGCAGCACCAGCCTACTTCTGTATCTGGTCCTAGTCTTGTCATCAGGACTTATTAGTTTGGGCACAACGCCACACTAATGCTGCTTTTGGACCCGTGCTAGATTATATCTGGCCATTTCAGAGTGTTAGTGGAGGGAGTATGGTTCAGTTTGCTCCTTCCTGCATAGATGTGCCCTAAGGGGGTTGGAACAGAGTGGAATTTACGTAGGAGACTGTTAAGTTTTAATGACAGAAATCTACCAAATTATATTGACTGATAAGTGGTATAGCTCAGACTGAAATTTAGTAGGGCTAGTATCCTTTTAGCAAGTCCAAGGACACTTCAATTATTTTCAATCAAGCAAAAAGTTCATTAATTTGCCAACAATCACACATGTATGTGATTTACAGTGTGGTAGATTAAGCTTGAATATCAAATGCTCTAGGTACATACCAAATGCAGCATTGAACCTGCAAGGGATTGACATAAAACAGTGCTGAGGTCAAGTAGTTATACATTAAAACTCCCTAAGAACAATGCAGCTCACCAAGAATTCTTATATTTGTTTATAATCTTCAGTTATCCGTTCTTTAATATCTCTAAAAAAAATTAATCAATCTACTAGCAATTCTCCAAAGAATAAAGACGCATTTTTTGTAAGGCAATGTAAGGCATATGGTCCTACTGGGAGGGAAAGGAATTAGATTAGAACACCAAAAGCTCAATAGGCTCCCTGGGAAATGTAAGGGGGGGAAATGTGTACAATAGGGCAATTAAACAAGAAGTTCACAATTAAAGAAGTAGAGGTAGTAACAATATATTCTAGTCATGTTTGACATGTACACAGCTGGGGTGACTGAGTTTGCATCTAAAGCCAGAATTTCATTTACAGTGCAAACAACTCCGTGTCCTAGTACCAGCAAATTTTCTGACCCTTTGGGACTGTCCAGTCATGCCGCAGATCCAGCAGGAACTCAAGAAATGTGTTTCTGTTTCAGAGGTTGCATTAGGACAGCAAGAACAAGTATTCCAAATCCAGAAACTGCAAGTATTGCAAGTGACCAAGGGTGCTGGAGGTGGCTGAAATACAAGACTTCTGGTCTAAAAGGAGGTACTGGATGAAATATGTTAAATTCAATAACTTGGCCATTTTTTTTTGGTGAAATACTGTAGTGAATGCATTATAGACGGTTTTCTGTTTTCTTATATTAAATACCAAGTCCTGGAATCCGTCCATCACCATCTTCACAGTGAGTACCTTGATAACTAGACTCATTCCCTCATATTTTCTATATATGTGTACTTATATATGTAAGGCAGTAAGGCAGTCCAGAAGGAAACAGCTTTACCAGAGGAAGGAGCAATGCCCTTCTGCAACGGCAGTGCTGAAGTACTTTTCTGGAAAGCAAAAGACTTTTCCTTCCACTTTGGTTGGGGAAGGAGTTGAATCGCTGTCTCTCCTCCAAGAAGGTAAACTCATCGGAAAAAAGCATAACAAAGAGGAGCCATCACCCACGTGGCCCACCTTGAAGCCCAGCTGCTTACACTTCTCTGAAACTGCCCTTCAGGTGAGATTGATAAAGGATTAAAAATGTGGATCCTGAAAGAGTTTAGAAGTGAAGTGAGCTTCAGGTTACCCAGTACTATCTGAACGGAGCTGCCTCTGTAAAATGCGATCTTTGGTGTCTAAACTATGATCTCATTCTCCTAGGGGTCAGCTGGAACATGAGGTGGTCATTACTGTGATGTTCCTGAGAGTTGCACCTTTCAGCAGAGCAGCACGAGGTGATAAGCAGGCCTGGCTTGCTATCTCCTTTTGCAAATATTTTACCTATTGTACAGTAGGCTTATACTGTTTTCCAAGTGGTTCTGTATTTTATCACAGATTTATTGCAGATGAAGTAAAGCGTTGCTCCAGGGAGTATGTATGGATTGCAGAGCTCTAAGGCAGCACAGGGAACAATGGAAAGATTTGAAGATTGGTCTTTGGAAAGAGCTCACTGTGAGAATGAAATTGTTACTTAGCAGCAGCAAATAAACTAATAAAATGAACAAGGATACAGTTAACAAGCCAAGGCCAAGAAATAGAAAAAGTGCCAAGAACAGAAAACTTAAAGAGAGGGAAACGTCACAAGAATCAATAAAATGGGCTAGAGAACTGTGTCTTTCTGCATTAAGTGATGCAGACAGTGTGAAACAGATGCTATTTCAATGTCATCAGCAACTTGACAAGCTGGATAAATAATTGTTGCCAAGAAAAATAAAAGCATGTGCTGTCAGTGTGGGTGGTTGCCATGATTGCTGTGGCCTCTGGTTCAAATGCAGTTACAGAGATGATGAAAAAGAAAATAAATATGGAAGTGGCTGCGGAAAAACAATTAGCTTCCCACAGATGGGCCTTCGACATACCATAAATTGTAGCTGCCTTTTTCATCATTAGTTTGGGTGGCAACCTGGGAAATAATAAAAGGTGGAGAATTATAGGTACAGACATTTCCTGAGTCCTTCCTTTAAAAGGGGAGAAGCTGTTGTGTGGAAGAAGAATTGTTATGAGGAAACTGCAACAGATGTTGCAAGACGGCAAGACACCAAATTTCCACTCGACTGCCACTGAAAGTGTCAATAACCATGGGGTTACTGATATGTCGTTGGTAAAGTCTCTTTAGGGACTTCAAGGTCTTCATCCAGGCATTTCTTCTCTTGGACTTAGCTGTGCAATGTGGTGAGGGGCTCAGTTCATGCATAAGCCCCCGGAGGATCCATGAAGAAGGCACGCCAATGCCTTGGGGTATCCTTCTCAGATAATACTGGGATATCAGCTATTCATATAAAACATCCCAGGAGGAAGAACAGTAATTCTTTCTATTCATTAGAGAGCCCTTGCTCAGGTTGCTTGGTCTAGATGTTGGCTTCATTCCCATCTTTGTCTGAGGAGAACAATTCCACATTTACAACTTCTTCAGTGAAAATAGTGCCATCTTCTATGCAGAACCATAGACAGGATCACCTGAATATCTGTGTTCATTCCCTACACACATCCTCTAAATCCTGTAAGAGCTGAGAGACAGATTTATATTCATGTCAATTCCACTTAAATCTTACTTTAGGAAGGTGAGAGACAGGAAAGACACATTGAGTCAGTCACTTGCACATCTTGTCTCTATCTCAAGGACAAACAATGCAGTTTTTTACCTTCTCTATCTTCATTTTCAATTCCTTAAGCTTTTCAGACAGTGAAAATCTTCATCTCAGTCCCTGAGCAATTTCACTTACATAAATACAGAAGTGGATGTCCGTATCTTTTGCTACAGTTCCAAATAATCTGTGGGGTAAATTGTTCACTAACAAAGCAATCAGTGAGTGATCATCAAATGAATAGCAATGTTGTTCTTTACTCATGACATTTTGTTTAAGAAATCAAGTCTAGCTGCAATTACTTGGGATGCTGATTTGTTATGTGTACTGAACGATGGGTGAAGGAAGAGAGCATAAAACTTTAAACTACCGACATGATTCATCCAGTTAAAATACACGCCTTCCTTACAACCTTATAAAAATAACATCGTAATAAACATCAACAATGCTGACATAGCTAGAGCAGTGATAGAAAAGCTTAAACTCTGCTTTAGGATTTGGTGTAAGACAAATTTCCAGGCTGTTCGTTGATTCTTGGTCTGTGACTGAAATCCACTGAAGTTGGGTTTACATATTTTGACTAGAAGGAAGCCCAGCCACAAACCATACATCCAAACTGTCAGTGTGGCCTTGTCCTACTTAGGACAAATCTGCTAGCCAGGCAGGGCCATCCTTGACAAAAGAGCAGATGTGACACAAGTATGAACAGGGTCTGGGGTCCCTGTCAGGAACGCAGCGGCTGGCAAGTGGCTTGGCTTTTGGGTGCAGAGGTGTAATTTTGAAATATTCAAAAGGTATTACCAATTTTTACCTCAAATCAGGACAGGCTTGCCTGAAATTTCTTAATGTTGAAGCCCTTAGTCATTTTTCTTTTTAGGAAGAGAGCTGAAACCTCTTATGGAAACACTCTTGAACTTCAGCGTCCAAAATCCAAGTTTAAGGCTTAGCTTCACCCACATCCCTACATGGATATGATGACCTTGCTCCATCCTTAATGTAGATGAAATCTAATACCCGAGGTTGGCTCAGATCACAGGTTTTGGTTTGCTCTCTGCTTCTGTTCCCAGACCAAGCAGAAATGTCAAGTGTTTTGTTTCAGAACTTTGGTCTAACATCAGTAGAACAAAACCAAAGCTCCAACTGTAACAGCTATTGTTCTCTTTGATGATTTAAAAAGAGTAATTAATACTCTTTTCATGAACAGGGCAGGCAAAGAGGCATGTTTAGTGGTCAATTTGGAACAAGGAAGGTCTTAGAAGATTTAGGGGAGGACAACTGATCCCTATCTACTCCTCCTCAGAAGCCACTGTTTCACACAAGGCAATATGGTTAATGCTTTTTTGATTCTTGAACGCCTGCCCAGTTTCTCTGTGTGATCCTATCACTAACATTGATAAATAGGTCTGCCTAAAGCAATAAGGCCACAACATATTTGCTTCTTTGAGCTAGAGTAATTCTGCTGCCAAACCAGAGCTCCTAGCCTTTCAAGGTTCAGCTAGCAGTTACATGTATATTGACATTTCTTTTTACCTCAGGCCAGACGAGGGAGAAACAGTTTCTTACTTTGTAAAGCACTTTTCTTCCCACTGTGTGACAGCTTTTGATACTGCATTTGGAAAGGAGAGTGAAGGTGGTTTCCACAGAGATAGAGAGATCTTCAAACTTTTCTGTTCCCAAAGAGGAAAGCCACATTTAATTCAAATAAACAGGACCAGAAACACATTTAAACTTGCCTTTCCAGCAACCTACAGTGCTATTGCTTTGGAACCTGCTTTCTGAACTCTGAGTTTAATGCCAAGGCAGAGACAAACAGAGTGGAGTCCACAGTGTGGTTCATTCTAGTCTCAGTCAAAAAGGGGCTGTGTCAGAGATGTGCTAATTTCAATATATTTTAATCCCCTAGTGATAGCATAACAGCAGTTAGAGGTGAAATGAACCTACCAAGTCTTGCTTCTGATCTATACCCACAGGGTGTTTATCATACATTTTTTGAGTCTTGCCCTTTCAAATTTTAAATATACCTTGATTGGCAGCTAAGTGTTTTCACTTGTCATATTTTTAAGAGTTGTTAGGGGCAACGACAATTACATAGGGCAATTGCATTTTAGAAACCTAGTGGAAATGCTTCTATTTTGGGCTCCAGTAGACGTTCTCCCCTAAGGGAGGCAGAGAAGGTTGGCACTATGGAAGAACATTTGTAAAGCTGGAAGAAGGTGTTGGAAGATCCAGATTTGTTCTTGTAAAACTTGTCAGTTCAAGAGATTGATGTTTTCTTTCAAAACAAGCTCCTCAAAGCTGTGAGTAGTGTCTCTCTTTTATAGCATACCCACGTGTTCTTGAGAAAGAAAGAGAACCAGTGAACCACAGAGTATAGTTAGACTTACGTACACTCCAACACCATGGCATAATTTAGCTTTATACAGTCCATTCCTCTACTTGAAGGGAAGAACTCATAACTGAGTCTATCGATCTAAAAGAGCAACATTTATACATGGTACTTTAAGGACTAAATAGTGCAATAGTTTTTCTGAGTGAAGACACTTTCATGGACATGAATGGCACATTCGTAAATCTTTAGATGAATTATTTTCAAGTGACTTATTTTGAAATGTGACCGCACAATCACACATCTGCTTACAGCGCACTGTTTTCTCAGATCTAAAGGCACAAGCACAACCACAGAGTGGTGACTCTGCAAGGAACCCTTACCCAGGGCTACGCATGGGCATTTTAGAAAATGAGGCCTTGAAAGCTCTTGCGTATTGTGACCCTGTTAATTGCTTATGTATTTTATAGCCAGTCTCTGTGCATCCCTCTGTTATCTCTTGCCTCTTGTGCCATGTCTCACAGACTCTTTTTGGTTCTAACACCTACAAATTGTCTGACAGCAATATGGTTAGCACTCAGTGCTGTGGCCAGATTTACCTTCAGATGTGCACTGGGTTTCTTGTCCTCTAATCAGTCAGAAAAAACCTCCTGAGGTGCGTGAGATGGGAGGAAGGATGTAGCTGGCTTTTTCCCAGACCTCACTGAGGCATGCCAGGAAATGGGAATAAAGCCTCATTGCAGTAATGTAGCTGTAGCGTCAGTCACTGGTTCCTCTGGGCTCTGCAAGTACGTGCTCAGTTTTAGGGATTAAAGTAGAACTACCCTTGGTTTAGATTAAACATGAGCTGAAGAGTGCTATTGGTGCAGAGAGTATTCAGTGCTCCATAGCAAAGAAGACTGAAAACAGCAAGATATTTTAACATATAAATCCAAAGGACTTCAAGGGACCCATTCATATGATTAAAGGTAGGTACATGCTGAAGTGCTTTGCTGAATGAGAGCATTTTGAAATATTTTTTCATATCACTTGCAGTTGAAAAATCATAAGCATAACTGAGAAGGCCAAGAAATAAAAAAGAAAAAAACCAAAAGAAATATGTAGGGATATTTGGGATTCTAGACATAAAGTATCTGCAGCACCTATTTTATGCAGCCATGCCATTTTGTGTGTGTATAAACCAGGATTTTTTTATTGTATTTTATGAATTGATTGTAGACTATGTAATACCAGCAGAACATAAAAGAATAATGAAAAGAACAAGACACGACTGAGTAAGTCTTCTAAAAGTTTTTTATGGCCTTTGTCAGGAGAACAAACCCTTCATCCCTTACTTTCTAACTGTCATTACACTCGCATAAAGAAAAATGCAACATTAGAACAAAATCTGTTCAGAAAATTCTTTCACTCCATCCCCACAACAACAAAAGCATTAGAATCAGTCACAAAATAAATACAATGGTGTTGGCTACAAGCAACACAAGCCGGCTATTCATTTTGATAACTAAAATGGGAAGCTGAAAAGGTAAAAAAATAATTCTTTTCCATGTCCAGTATAAATTCCTGCACCTTGTTTGTATTTACTACTTTTTACTCGAATAACACTATAATGATGCAAAGATAAATGGCTAGAGTATGGGGGCTGGTGGACATACAAAGAGCTAATGTTCTGAGAGGTGTACAGCTTGAGGAGAGCTTTGCTCTAATGCCAATTACCTTATGTGCCTTTGTGTAGAATTCCATTTGGTAGGAAAAAAACCCCATCTTCACCACAAAGACATTTTAGCTCTGCCGGATACAGGAGCAGTTGAATGATTTGTATGATATAGTCAGAATACTCTATGATAAAAATGAGGTATTGATTCAAGGAGATTTTAATTTAGATTAGTTCACTTAAAATGAGTAATAAATTGAAATGAACTCTACAGAGCTTACGTTTAGAATGAGTTATCTTGCCACCTCATTGAAACCTTAGGCAAGGAATAATTCTAGTTATGGCCCTAACCCAAATCACCAATTTTAAATAAGAACTGTACAAATAATTTGGACAAGAGAATGATGGATGTGGCATCTGATTTGTAAATGAATTCTAGGGAGAGGAAAGGAAAAAGAAGAAAAAATTGTTTTCCTAAAATAAATCAGATGAAAAAATGTAAGTAATTTCAATAATATGCTTTAATATTAACAGCTCCTCATGTGTCAAATGCTGCATTAATATTTGATAAATCCTTGCATATTGCTACTAGTATTTCTTTCCAACAAACCTTTTTTTTTTCTCTTTCCCACCACCATCTTTCCAGATAGGATTTTTAATGAGTTATTCCTGTACTGAAGCCTTTTACAATAGCTGACAGTTCTGTTTGCTGAGATGTCTTGTGTTGATTTAACCTATTTTGCTTTACATATCGTTTATCCCTGCATGTTTACAATTGGCATAGTCACCACCCACACTCCGACTGTTGATGTACATAGGCATACATTCACACACTCCAATATATGATATCCTCTTGACTCATTTTTAAAGCCTCTGGTTCCTTGGCCATTCTTTTTTACTATAGTTCTTTATTTTCTTCAGTCATTTCCCTGTATTTATTTTCTACATGTGTTAAATTGGGAATGCAAGTTCTGAAATAGATAACAGAACTGAACAAAAATGGGATATACTTTGCTTCTACTTTTTGTGTAATAACAGCTTGCTGTTTAATTTCCATCTTATTTATTTTATGGGATATTGTTTTTTGTTAGCACTTTTAATAATAAGTTTTCACTGTAGAACTGATGGTCTTTGTTCAAGGCTTACTTTGCTAGACATTCTGAGGATCCTGTTAGGCATCTGAACTCACTTTTACACTTTTTCCAAGTGAATATGGAGTGCACAGAGAGGATGTCTTGCTTACAATGAGTAGATATTCTGGATTTATCACATAATAAAGTGTCCATTGAATGGCAGCATTCACACTCAACTTTTCAAACAAAGGCACGCAGATATTTTTCTCTTAAGTGCTACAGAATATACCACATAACAGGTAGGATCTTTGATATCCAAGCTCCGACCTACATCAAAACATTGCATTTTTATTTAGATATGCAAAGCTAAGACCAATATATATATTCCACTCTCCGTAGCACAGATGTTTCAGTCTTTTGCTGCCTGTGTGTGGTCACCCTCATCTCCTGGCTCACCTCCTCTCATGGAGCTGCCCTGCTCTTGCTGCTACCTGAAAATGGGACTGGAGGGTGATTTACTTCAAAACAATACTGATTTCACTCATGTGCTCTCACACTCCCACAGACAAGCACCAGGATATATATATAGACAGGCAGTCTGCCCAGAATCAAAGATGCCTGGATTCACATGGTCTGTCCAGGGTTCCTAGTGGAGGACAGGACACCATCTATTGAGTCCTCATCTTGTCTCTTGGTTTGGGAACCATGTGGTGATTTCTGCACGTGTCTTTCTGTGTGCTTTTGGGCCTGATGGTCTCCTCACCCCAACTGACCTCCGTGAATTGTCAGCATTTACTCATTATCCTTTGTCTTTGTCCTAAGAAGCTGAGAGAGAATGACTATATTCTCTCCCAGTCTCTATTTTGCCAAGCTAAATAAGTCAATCTTTCCTCAAAAAATAAACCTGCTAAAATCCCTGAACCCTGAATCATAGAATGGTTAGAATTGGAAGGGACCTTAAAGATCACCTAGTTCCTACCCCCCTGCCATGGGCAGGGACACCTCCCACTAGACCAGGCTGCTCAAAGCCCCATCCAGCCTAGTCTTGAACACTTCCAGGGATGGGGCAGCCACAACTTCCCTGGGCAACCTGTTCAAGTTCTCACCACCCTCACAGTAAAGAATTTCTTCCTAATATCCAATCTAAATATCCCCTCTTTCAGTTTAAAACTGTCACTCCTTGTTCTATCGCTCCATTCCTTGATAAAGGATTCCTCCTCATCTCTCCTGTAGACCTCCTTTAAGCACTGGAAGGCCGTTATAAGGTCTCCCCGAAGACCTTAATCTCTAGACATCTTCAAAATACGGTCAGACATTTCCATTCATTTCCCATTCACACCAGTTACAACATTACTATTACTTTTCTCTACACATTCTGCAGAGGTTTTTATGCACTGAACACTTCTATTGATGGTCAGATCTAAAAATGTATCAGGGTGCCCCTTCTCTTTCCCGAGGAATAAATCAAATGGTACTAGCAAATTTTAGACACTTTAATTTAAGAAGAGATACACTTCCAGAAGCAGAGATAAAAGGGAAATTAATAAATTTTCACCATGTCATAAAATAAATTCAGGTCTAGACATAGAATTTATTGTATTTGGCAACAGAAAAATACCTGTCTTACTGTCTGATTCAAAGGCTATTGGGCAGAAAGCAGCAAAAATTATGGATGGGAAAAAAGCCACTAGCTCTTTGGTAGGAGTTTCTGTTCTGCAAATGTAATTATCCGTGTAAAACAGCAGCGCTACAAAGAAAGGCATTGAGAAAAATGTGTGTTCACTTTCAACAAGTTTTAGAATTGAGATCCAGTACCATTTGATCCTTTCTGTCACCCTAATGTGTCTGTTTGTAGCTTCTGCAACAAATGAGGAGATCCTAAAATTGCTTATTGCTATCAAGCAAATTTAGAGTTTGTATTATTTCTAGAGAGAGCCATGTTTCCCTGAGGAGTTTGTGACAATACAAGTAAACTAAATAAGTCCGGGACTGTTCTCCAGCACTGAGGCCAACTGGTATGCCATAGCCTGCATCCATCAGTCCCAAAACAGGATAGCCATGTGCAGACAGACCATGGGAATGACTGCTTGGCCATACCAACTTTTGTACCTTGCCTGGGAAATATTTTGGTGGGAACTGACTGGCCTGGGGCAAAATCATGTCAGAGTGTGTTATAAGACTTTAGTGTTGTAAATGAATGAGTTGTCATTCCCAGGACCTTTGGCACAGTTTAATTTTGCAATATAGACTTATCCAACGTGGACTGAGTACTTTGAAAAAATACAACGTACCTCAGCATTTAAAGTCAGAGAAGAGGAAAGACACACACTGCACTGTGTCCATATGTATTGTGCCTAGATGGTTTTTCTTTTCTTTTTCTTCTCTTCTCCATCTCTGCTTCAGTTATATTATCTCCAGAGTGGATATAACAGTATTTAATCTTCCTTTTAACTTTATTCCAGGAGATTATGTAGATATTATCTAGGTAATAATTAGATTTTCTCTAATATTATATCAGATCCAATGTCAGTAGGTATAACTTTGATTCTAATAAGAAAATATTTCTATTTCATAGATAGAAACAGCTAATTAGTAGAGAGGATCATAAAGTCAATATATTTGAGTCCCTTCTTCAGATTTGATTAAATGCTAATTGCAGGACTGCCATTTGCTTATGAATAGTTAATAGGATATTTAACCTTGCATGTTTCCTAAAACATTGAGCTTTTTTTAATTTTGTTGCTACTTGTTTTCCTTCCAGCCTGATTTTTAGCTACAGGCAGTTAATATTCATTCTACTGCCTTCATCATTTAACAGAGAAACAAGTGGATCTGGGATTTTTCAGATCTATATTTGACAAATAATTCATTCTCCTGGTGATAGCCTGAAAAGTGTTTTGAGAGTGGTTTGGGGACAGAGGTAATGTTTTGCCTGTGACTGGGGAAAGAACATCTGTTTTTTTTCTTTTTAATTCCTTTTGTCCATTTGCTCTTTTTAAACTTCTACTACTCCTAAATCACAAACTGGGGACATTACTGGATTTACTCATCCTCCTGTCTCCCTGTGCCTCAGACAGTTCATGGATGCACTTCTTAAAAGAACAAATCCTTGTTTCGTGGTAGTTTTCCTCCAAAATTCATAACATCATCAACAAGGAATTTATAAATTCCTTGCAATTGCTAGGTTACTGTCGATGATGGGAGCAAAAGGGTCTACATGTGTGGCAATTGGAACAGCACTAGTAAATGAGATTGATTATAGAAAAGAAGATCTGTTCACTCTCTTCAAGCAGTGTGAGCTTCCAGATATAAAATAACTAATGCAGTTGCCAAGTTACCAGGATTAGGTCATGATTAAGCTGACAACCATATTAGGAAATACCTTTAAAAATAACTACAATTTGAAGGAAGGGTATTTTTATCTATGCTTTAATAACAAAACAACTGGTCTGCTTGTTATTACCTCTGAATGATTTGCTAAAAGACTTCAGCTTTGTATCAGAATAAAGCAGAGCTAGTTACAAAATCACATATATAGTCAGTTCACAACAGCCACCTGTGATTGGAAGAATCCTATAGGGAGACTCAAGTGTCTGGATAAATTTAGTGGAACCCAGCACCTTCCTATTAATTCTTATACATCTGGTAAGATTTTTTGCGTGCATATGGACATACAACATCATAGATGTTGTGTCTGCAGGCTGAGATTTGTTTGTGCAAGAGGCACAAGAGAAAAATAGCAAGTCATTCTGATCATCCTAAAATAAAAGATATATATTGTTGGTCAAGGATTTACAGATAATGTGCCAATTCAGTGATCATGTACTGGGGAGCAGATCCACAGCTGCAGCAAAGTTCTGCTCAGCAACTTCTTGTGCTAGCTGTGCATTAACTCACTGGAACGCCTTCTGTGCTGAGCTCAGGGATTAGCAGCCTTTGGGGATGCCTTCTTGCGTTGTTTCGCTGCAGGATCAGTGATGGGTATGGCGACTACCCTGCAGGCAATGCAGCAGAAGGGCTTGTGTTGCAGTTGTATTTTGAGGTACCTGAATTAGTAACTGCTCAGGCTTTGCAAAAGCAGCTCCTCAGCTGTGTGGACGCTGCCTGGCGAGAAGCTGCTGGGCATGGACAAATACCATCACAGCTGACTACATCATTTACAAGTGAGGCATTTAGGCAGCTGTGTTCTTCCCATGGCCAGAGGCAAGAGAGGAGCAGTGGAGGAGGCTGAGCGATGCCCTGTCTCTTGGACCCCTGTCGTTGGAGGAGAGGAGTGAGATGCTGCTCCCAGCCTCGGCAGCCTCACAGTCCGATGGCTGCAGTGTTTGGGGGGTACGGTGGGGAAGTCTGACCACTTGCTTGAATTGTTCTGGTACTTTCCACTTGGCACCTTATTCCGACCACTTCTGGAGACACAGTACATGAGCAGGTGGTCTATTTCCCTCTCCCTGTTATTAGATTTTCATTTACTTATAAATTACCTCTGGGATTTCTATCTGCTTCCATTGATTTTGTATGGCACTGACGTGACTAGCTTAGACTAGATGCCTTAGTTTTAGATAAAGTCAAACTATATGAATTCTTCCTTAAAGTATTAACATTTCCACTTTGGGAAAAGCAAATATACAAAAGGTTTTCACTCCTTATCCCGCAAGTAAATCTGTAACATCATTGGGACTCAGTGCGCATTTAAAGGTTCATTAGTGCCTTAATAACTAAAATGATACTGAACCATTTTGGCAATTATGATAACACAACTGTACATGAATAGAATATCTTTCACTGCAGTGTGGTGTAAGCTACAATATGCTTGCAAAGTAAACCTGCAAATACTTGCTGCTTAGCATTTCTTGTCTCTGAAATTTGTAATTTATTCAATCAGGGACTTCTCTGTTTACTTGAACTGGCTTTGATTTGAACACTAGATAAGATAGCAGCATGCAAATTCATGGCAGATGTGCAGAAAATGATTTTTCAGTTGTTAATAATTTTGCCCTGTCTAATAATTTTTGTCCCTGTCTTTCTAGACAATGTTTCTACAAAACACCTATTTCCTTTTAAAATATTTCCCTTCCCAGCCCCCTAGATACATTTGAAAAGAGTGAGAGGATTTGCTTTTAGCTAGGGAAATAAGTTCCTCTTCCCTACCCTTCGAAACACCTGAAATGCTGGTCCCCCAGCTCCTTTTAAGACAGTTCCCTGAGGTGGAGCCCTCTTTCTCAAGATTTTACACAGAAAAGTGGAAACTCCTGCAATCTGATTGTCAGAGACCTGTGCCGCTTCTGAGATTACAACAGGGATGTTGCATCATGACAAGAAATGTCATTTTCTATTTAGAGGTAGAACAAAAAGACTAAATCCTGAGTCAGTAATCAAAAAGAGCAGGTCAGAAACTCCTTCATATGATTAGTTTAGGTAGGTACTCTCCATGGATTTATATGCAGTTCATACCCATGCTACTTAGTAAAAAATTTCAGTCAATTCAGTTAATGCTCAACTATTACTATTAATTGGTTACTTTCTTTCTTTAGCTATTTTTTTAAATCAATTCCCATATGTCTAGGTAATGAAATGTCATTCTGCCAACCAAAGCAGTTGTTATACTGCAATGCAGTGGAGGAAAAATAAAACGTGCTGGTGTAAGGAAAATTTGTCTGGCTTCACCTTCCTCTTCACTCAAAATTTTGAATAAACTGCACAACAGTTCTAATAAAATTCCAGGGTTATAATGCAGATACAATAGCTCCAGAGGTGGTCTCATTCCAGTGTTACAAGTATTAATACATGTGAAATAATTGGAAATCTTGTAAAAAGACAAACAACTGAACATGGATGTGAACTTACGTTGCTTCTATTGCATCTCTCTTCTATGCAAACGTATGTTTTCATCAAGCTGTTTCCTTGTATGCTTACAAAAATGCTTATCTGCAGGATAATCTTTTTCCCTGGCCTATTTTTTGTACGAGTCCTGAGAAGATTCTTTCTGATGTTTCTCCTTTTTTAACAAAAATAGCTTTCTAGTACAACAGAAACGTTCATGGAAATAACATCTGCTTTCCCTCAAAGCCTGTTTTTTGTCAGGAAATGAAATCCACCCTCAAACCCCTTTAATCCAGACATCCAAAGTTCATCTGATTTATACTGGCTTATATTTACGAAAAGTTCATATAAGTTGGTTTAAGACACTGCATAAGCACTCAATATTAACATCCCATGGAATTACCAGCCTCATTCCTGTTTATTCATGACACATGGGAATGAAGCATCCTTGCTTCTGCAGCTTCTGTCATTGTAAACCTCGATCGCTGCTTTCTGCCATATCTTCTTGTTATTTTCTTGCTGTCATCTGTAGTCAACAGTCCATCCATCACCATTGCTTTGATGATTGCCAGAGCCCCTGCATCAAGACCACACTGTCAGCTTGACATCCTGCGTGTGGCATAACCTTCCCTCTGCAGGAGGGGTTTCTAGCAGCCCAAGTGCCTAGGGGGCAAGCTGTTCGTGCGAGCTGATAAGCATGCAGATGACAAAAACCTCTTAGCTTTCCAGGTTTTACCATTTTATTTTTTATCGTCTGTTTTGATTTGTCTTTTTGGTCATTCTGATTTCTCTCCTATGCTCGTGTTGCTGCTTTGACCGAATCTCTTATCAAGGAATAAGTTTTGAAAGAACAGAACGGATTTTATTTACTCTGGTCGACCACAGTTAGCAGGAATGCATTGTGCCCATCTGTATTAAGTCTGACCTCTCTGTAAATACCAGAAAAATGGTGCTGTGAATGCTAGCTCTTCTGAGTTTTCCTTAGTTTGCATCAAAGCAGTTTTAAACTGCGTGTTTTAAACTGGGGAACAGTATATTTGCATTCATCTTTTCCCATAAGTGTACCCCCCCACATACACACACCTATATGTCTAAAACTATCAAGTTATATATAAAGCGAGATAAAGCAAGTCAGATTCAAGGTATGAATGGAGCTGATGCAGAGGTAACCATGCTATATCCCATGCTATATTAGCTTTTGAAGTGACTGTGTGTCCTTGCATAGCTGGGAATTCCTTGGTGAAGGAACACCATGAACGTTTTCACTCTACCATGTCTATACAGCCTGTGATATACAAGCAGGCTCAGGGGGTTTCCATTTTAGTCAGTCATAGTCAATTAGTACACTGATGTCTTTCATTATATTCTTTGATGAAAAAAAAAGAGAGATAATTTTTTTAAACTATATTTTTTTATAAAATGTGTCCTTTTTCTTCTCCCCCATGCATTCTTATGCCCTTGAGAGTCTTATCTTGAACAGCTTTTTCTCGTATTCAGAGCCTTGAAGTATTAAATTGCCTAATTGGTCAGTTCCACAGCATGGAATAAAACATCCCACAGCACAGGATCCTGCAAAAGATCTGTTTCAAAAGCACCTTCCCCTGTTGCATATTTGATGTATTTCTCATTGATGTAGTCCAGGACTGTTAAGGCCATGAAACGTTCCTGTTTTGATGTTTGGGGAATGATGTTGCCACAAAGGATTTGCATATTCCCCACTGTAGTGGAGGTTTTCCTGACTGTAGTCAGCATGATGCATGCAGAGTGCGGAGACTTACTGGTTTTCTTAACATAGAGGAATCAGATAACACATATAAAAATCAAGGAAGCTTGAACATCTGCTCAGAGATGATATATATAAAAGTTATATTGGGATAAGTCTGTGTTTTCTACTTCCTATTATCAAAAAACATAGTATTTTTCACAAGAAATCAGGAGGCAGTCACTCTCCTCAGAGTTACAGTTAATGGGCAGCATCATCGCTAGTAGGTCAAATAGTGTTGTGGTTTGGGCTGGACTGGCCACTAAAAGGAATGACAGATGGTCTCTAACTTCTCTCCCAAGTGAGAGAAGGAGAGGGTGAGACTTATGAGTTGAAGGGAAACTAAACTACTTTAATGAAGTATTAATAATAAAATAATAATAAAAGAAAGATAATAATATTAATAAGAAAATAGTGAAAGATATACATATATATACAACCTGTATGGAGTTCCCAGGATGACGTCACCAGCAGGCACTGGGGAAGTCCCAGACTGGACTCAGCAATGGGTGGGAGCTGGATTCCAGGTCTGGAGTCAGGAATGTATGGATCAGGACCAAAGGCAGACAAACAGAGTCTTTGTCGAACGCTGGACACTGAAGAAAAAGGGCTGACCCTTTCATCCCTCAGCTTTTACACTGAGCGTGGGGCGGATAGGGTGGAATAACCCTGTTGGTCAATTTTGGGTCACCTGTCCTGTCCGCTCCTCCCCACAGGCACAACCCCTGTACGCTTTTCCATTTCTGACCCTCCAATGGGGCAAATAACGAAGTTAGCTGACCTTGGTTGTTATAGCAATAAGTATAAGCAAGAGCCTGTCTGCACACCATTCCTTGGCACAAACTATAAACATCAGTCCCTTATCTCTGCTGGAAGTTGACACTGTCTGAAAAATATGCCGTTAATGTCAGAGGCTTCAGTTAGTTAAGAGAGGCTTAGCTGAAAAGTAAAATTACTGAACATAAAGTTGCTTCTGTTTTACCTCAAACCAGGACAAATAGTTACTTAGTTTATAGTTTTCCAAGTACAGCTGCAAATGGAAAGACAAAGTCCTCCAAGTAACAGAAAGTGTTAAAGAAACTGATGAGCAGCTTCTGTACGATCTCGAAGACAGCATTTAACACAGCATAAAGAAGAAAATGTCTCCAGAATTGTAGGAAAAGTATTTTGAAAAGGAGCTTTAATCCAAATGTTGAAAGACATTGAATTATACAAAGTGCTAATGAATACAATTTGATGCAACTATCAGAAAGGAAAATTACCTTTAATATCTCCATGGCAGAAAGTGCACCAGAAAATAAAGGGAAAACTGAACTTCATCACTGGAAAAATGAGCAGGCATCATTTCCTGAAGGCAATCAGTTCCTGAACTGCCAGTAAGTGGTCTGCCTATGCCCACGGTATCTGTGCATGTCAGGAATTCACCAGTTCCTCTCAGAAAGTTTAAGACTAACTTTGCCATTACTTGGTCAGATGAATTCCAGCTTTGGTAAATATGTGTCATTCAAACATATGAAACTGACCGGAAAAATAAAAAAAAACAAACCAAAAAAACCCTAAAAAACCAACCCAGCAACAAATTTAAACATGAATATCCAGAATCATAGCTTTCCGCTTTCAGTGAAGATAAATGTCAGACTCTCCCAATCCTAATTTTAAGATGGTACATCTAATATTGGCTAAATCACCAATTGTTTCATGAGGAAGGTTCCCAAAATAGCTTAGATGCTTTTTTTAGAGACATGCAGAACACTCCCTATGCTGAGGACAGGCTAAGAGAGTTGGGGATTGTTCAGCCTGGAGAAGGGAAAAGTTCGCAGGAGACATTATAGCATCCTTCCAATACCTAAAGGGGGCCTACAGGAAGGATGGAGAGGTACTCTTTATCAGGGAGTGTAAAGATAGGACATGGGGTAATGGCCTCAAACTGAAAGAGGGGAGATTTAGATT
This sequence comes from Rhinoptilus africanus, assembly GCA_013400135.1. Taxonomy (NCBI): domain Eukaryota; kingdom Metazoa; phylum Chordata; class Aves; order Charadriiformes; family Glareolidae; genus Rhinoptilus; species Rhinoptilus africanus. The sequence goes on along the minus strand of VXBO01002534.1, from coordinate 696,402 downwards.
GGATATCAGGAAGAAATTCTTTACTCTGAGGGTGGTGAGACACTGGAACAGGTTGCCCAGGGAAGTTGTGGCTGCCCCATCCCTGGAAGTGTTCAAGGCCAGGCTGGATGGGGCTTTGAGCAGCCTGGTCTAGTAAAAGGTGTCCCTGCCCAGGGCAGGGGGGTTGGAACTAGATGGTCTTTAATGTCCCTTCTAACCTGAACCATTCTATGATTCTATGATTCAATGAAAGCGTTACCCAGCCCTGGAGCAGGGATCTACACAGGTGCAAAGGATGGGAGCAGGAATAGGAGTCATGAGAAGAAGAAAACCTTCCCCACCACAGCAGAACCAGCCATTTATCCCAGCCTGGCTTCATGTGTCAGCAGCGCTGTGTGACTACCAGAAGAATGAAACTATGAGAAGAGAAATGAAATCAGAAGAAAAATGGATATCTGCCATGCAATTGGCTGGACTTTCCTGATTCTTTTTAATATAAGTGTTGAGTTAAATGCCTCGTGGGCCAAGGATAGGCTGCCAACCTGGAAGAGAAATTACCCTCAGAATAACCAAAAGGACAGAAGGGCACAACCTTTTGTCAAAGAAGACAAGAAGACTTTACTATTGCCCATCCCCAAGCATTTGAAGGTCATGATGAAGCCCCAAATAATGTGAGACTGGCTTGAAACTCACAAGGTTGAGGAAAAGGTTAGATTTATTATACTTGCTACCTGATTCCTGAGCCTGGTAGTGAGGAGTCATTTGTGTTACATTTTCAAATTTCCCAGTGATGATTAGGGTTGGACCTTGTGGCTGTCTTTTTTTCTTTTTAAAAAAGGATCTGAGATTGGCACAGAATCACCTATTTCCAGAGGTAAATTTCCAGAGATAAAGCATAAATTATTGCAAGAATCAATGAGATACTGACAGTTGTCAGCACCAGGTATACTAAAAAGTGGCAGTAATCTGACTTTAGCTTTGCAGAAATAAATAATACAAAGTGCAATTTCAGAGCAAGCAGGACTGGGGGCAAGAAAGGCTTTTGTCAGATTCATGTTCTCGTTTCCCTATGGCTTTCTCCCACTGCCCAGATGTCTGCATTTCCAAAAGTCTGTCTTAAGATTTTCTACTCATCACAGGATTTTTTGGGTAGTTTTAAGAAGAATATTCTCCTTTATCAGCAAGTTTTTCTTGCAGAGTGTCTTTTGCTGAGGAATTTTTGCAATTTAAAAGTTTCTCTGTGTCTACACAAGTTATCTTATAGAGGAAGATGTTTTGTTTAACATAAATTCCACCATAGACTTATGAGTTTAGACTTAATTTGGTATCCAGTAATGCAATAATAATGACATTTCATGGCCTCTAGGACAGCAGGCTGACAGAGTAATAGTTTTTTCTCTCCCCATCTTTTGCCAGGTATGGGTCAAAGTCTATTTTCAGTGATGGTGGTCTGTGCACAAAACAGTTTTTCTGAAGTGATACACTGGTGTGAAGGAAGGCAGTTCAGCTCACTTTCCCATTCATCTATTAACCTCTTATGTTTATATTTCTTTGTTTTATTTTGGATATTTTATATATTTATTTATATTTGTTTATATATTTTATATTTGATATTTTTATTTTTGGATGCTTGTGGCCCTCGCGGAGTCCTGCTGATGTGCCCCAACAGGAGTTCCACCTGAGCAGTAACTCTGCATGGCAAAGCCCAGGACGGCACCAAGGTCCTCCTGCCTGCTGGCAGCAACACCGGCTGAGCTCCTCTCTGCCCGGCTGCCAAGGACAGAGTCAGTCAAAGAGCAGGGCTCAGACAAAAGGTTCATTAAAGTTTAAATGACCCAGTTATTGTGAAGATATTTTTTATTTGCTCTGACATCTCCACTGTCAGCAGGAGTGACAAAGTTTTCATCACTCACCTGCTTTCTTTAGGCCCAAGGGAAGTGGGAATCTGGAAAGTTTTAGCTGGGGCATCCAGTCAAGAAGAGCCACAGGGTTTGATGGTGTTATGGTAAATATTAACAAACAGGCAGGGCAAGGCTTGCCAAGAGGAAGCTTAAAGGACACCAAGACACCTTCACTACTGGTGTCCCCAAGGTGCCCTTGTTAGATGAGGGCCTCCAAGCAAGAATCCATTTTGGACCTGCCAGGAGAGAACAAGCTTTCCAAAAGTCAATCTGGTCCTTAATTCTTGCTGAAACCTATGGCTCTGAGGATAAACACCTGAATTCCCAGCACTAGGAGAACTTGGAAAAGACTGCCTGCAGCAGTGACAGTGTAAAACAATATCATTTTTTATCTTGTTATGCTTTCCAAAGTGCTCAGTTACCCCAGTGTTACCTTACTCTCATCCCATTCCTCACCAAGAAGTTTTCTGAAGTGGTCCAAAACAATCATCAAGATTGCTGAGGTTGAAATATAAAACTGAGTGTCATCAGGATGCCCTTTAGGCCATGTCTCCCATGAACTAAATAGAGCATTTGTAAAAGAGAAATTAATATGCCTTTCTGTTAAGGCTCAGGGCCAGAAGAGGAATTGTCCTGCCTTGCCCTCAGGCTTTCTCTTGTCAAGGGTTTTCAAGTCAGTAAGTACCACATCTCACCTGGCTCCAAAGTTTTTTCTAGAACAAATCAAGGACATCTAAGAGCTAACAGGAGTTTCCTTGTCTCTAGCAAGCAATGCTTCTTGCTCAGTCACACAAAGCAACTAACAAAAACATGTAGCTTCAGTAGATGGCCGTCCAAATGCAGATGTCAGAGAGCAGGACTTGTAATGGGCTGCTTTTCTCTTGTTTCTCACTAAGTGCCAGGACTGAAACTAGAGCTTTGAATTGATCAATATTTTGCCATCACCTTGAGGAAAGTAAAGATTCCACCTGCAGAGTTTGAGTCTTTTCTTCTCTGCTAATGTGTGCAGAGAGGGCAAGGGTAGGCTTCCCAGGGAACCAAAGTGAAGAAAGGCTTTCCATTAAAAAAAAAAAGACCTTTGTTTTGTAAAGTTAATTTTAGTCTCCTGTTTGATACCCTGTCCAAGGAAAGGACAGAGCAGCAACTACTGTCTGTTTAATGTCACTAGTTTAGATTTGAAATAATTTTTGTTAGAAGTAAGTGACTTTAGGCAAGGATTTTTATATTGATAACAGAGAACATACTAGTGATTTGGGTTGTCTTACAATTAGATCATACAAAGTTAGAATAATCTTGGATCTTGACTGTGGATATTTGGTATCATAAGAGTTGAATACTTTAATACTTTTTAAATTCTGTCCCAATAAATAACTAATATTTTGTATTGCATCACAGTTACCGTGTGAGCATTGTAGATGACTTTTTGTTTTCTTCATTAAGACACTGGTCATATTTGACTGTAACTTATTACAATCAATAAAAGTTTAATGTGTTAACTTCTCAGTCTAATTTTATGTGGTGCCTTGCTGAGCCAGCAAAAGGAATGGAGGACAGATTGGGATGTGCAGTTATATCTGAGAGGTATTTACATACAACAGCCATGGATTTGTGGCACGTTTGCTAGTATTATTAAACTATTTTCACATCAGTAAGTCCTCTAACTACCTGTCCATAAAATGAAGAAAAGGTCATCTTGCAGTTCAAATGCAGAACTTGGTTTCAATAGATCAGGATTTAGTTCCTATCCATGCCATGGCTGTGACCTTGAGCAAATCACTTATTCTCCCTGCCTCTCACTTGTCTGTAAGCTGAAGCAGGGATAATAGCTCCTTAAAGGTGAGAATGAATATGTCAGCATTCATGTGGCACTCACACTGTTATTCCGCTCAGGGCCTTACCTCTGTCTTGAGCTAAGATGGAGTTGATCTAATTGTATTTCACCAACAGTTTGTTGCAAAGTTAATTTCTTGCCCTTTTAATGTTTAGACACAGTCATAGATGGTGACTGAGCGGAGACTGTTCACAAAGTGGTCAGTCTGTACCCTGATAGATTTGAAGACCTTTGTTCACCATGTCTTTGTTGCAGAGTCCCTTCTGCTCTCCCAAACAATAAATCAGATTCTGCCTTGATCTCGCTCATTTCAGAAGCTGAAGACATTCTGGGAACCAGCATTGCCACATAGCCAGTAGTACGACTTCATCAGTGTAACAAGGCACAGCTGGAAGGGAAGGAAGACCCTGGGTAAAGAATTTGTTGGTTTTTCTTCGATGTAAATTATACATTGATAATGATTTACATAATTCAGCCTGGTCTACAGCATGCTAGGGGGCATGCTTATGTGCTGTATCTGCTTATGTGCGCAGCAGTTAGCCAAGGTAACCAGCAGACACGTAACTCACTTATGTTTTCTTAACAATGAAGATTTAATCACCTTACAGAGCACTCTGGAAGCGGAAAAATTTTCTGTTGAAAAGATTATCAAAAGGCCTTTGTATAATTGTGCTGTTTTATATGTCATTGCTAGATTGCATACAGTGCTGCGGTGTGGTTCTTTGCCATTTACAGCTGTTGTGGTCTCGTCTGTCTCCCCTTTACACAAAGTGATCTTCATGATTTTATGCAACTGGCACAGGACTTGTTTGGTGTCAGTATGTCACAGGGCATGGAAGAGACCTAGGAAAGTTCATCGCTGTGCCCTTCCCTCTCTTTCTTTTCCCATAGTAGACAAATGGCTCATACAGATTGTTTGGTTTTTTCCCCCCTTCCCTAATGAACATGTTCCAAGAGTTATTTGGGCAAAAGCAGCAAAATTTCTCCATAGCGCCAGGATCCTAAACCCCCACCACATGATAGCTGCATGTTACAAGCCACAGCAAAGCCCTAGTTTTTGCCGTATGCCACTGCCTATCAGTGATGGTTAGATACAGTGATAAAGGAAATAATATTATGCTTAGAGTTCTGCATTTAAAATCCCAGAAAGCATACAAAACAGCAGGAAATATGCTGCTCTGATGCTGTGAACAAAGTAATTGGCATGTCCTTTCCATCACAAATGCCAAACCACTCTGGTTACCCATTGGGTCAGCCTTCATGCTACCTAAGGTGCCAGCAATTAAAATCACTGTGCTCTGAACTGAAGTGAATTTGCTTTTCTCTTAATGCCAGAAAAAAGAAAAAGGGGGAAAAAAAAAAAAAGAAAGAAAAAAGCTGAAGCCCTATTGAATCCTCCAACCAGCCTTTGAATGCAAGTACACAGAAAATTCCCAGTAGACATGGGATCAGTGTGGAGAGCAGCACTGGAGTTACTGAATATAGCTGGCAAACTATAAAAAAGAAAAATAGGAAGTAGTTCAATCTGTGTTATCTCAGATGAAACCATCTTTTCTATTGAAGAAACAAACTATCTTAAAATGAAAACAAAGATTAAAAAAAGATATATCGGGCAAGAAATGGGCACCATTCTTTTGAGTTCTGTCAAGTGCAATTCATCCTGAAATGGGAACCATGATAGATAATTGTTTCTTACTGGCAGCTTAAGTTTTTAAATTAGAATCAAAATCCCATTTTGTTGGGTTCATAAAGGAAAAGAGAGAGCTTAGAGATATCCTGAGGCACTGCTGTGGTCTCAAGTGCCCCACGGGAAGTCTTTAAAAGAGCCCTTAAAATTAAAGAGAAAAATATTTCCATGGAGAGGGTATTTTACATAGACAGGGACAAAGGGCATGTTGAAACTGTTGAAATTTACAGAATGAAATGTAAAAGAAAAGGTCATGAAAACCAAATATGAACTAACAAACATGGTTTACCAGGGGTGAACTAGATGTTTGATCAGCTCCAACTTGTGCCAGGACTCTCAGAGAGGCAATCCTTACATCCTTTTATGTTTCTGAAGATGTATCACATAACAGTGACCTTGCTACTTGCATGTAAGCTCTACACTGATGAAATTGCTAATGGTATTAGTGAGAAAAGTCAAAACAGCATCTTCTGAACAAGTACCCTTCAAAATCAGCCTTTGCCTTACAAAAGCAGGCACAGCATGCACACTGCGTCAGGCCACCTCTAGTCCCTTCAGTAAATCTGCATCTGGAAAAGACTCTGCCCTCATCTGTGAATAGGTTGCTTCAGTTAAGCTTGGAAGAATAGAGATAATGAAGCACTGCGTGCATATTGTGTCCCCTGAGGGAGAAGGGCTGATGCACTTAAGAGGATTAGAGAAATAACTTCAGTGAATTGATGTGGGTTACATTCATCTTTATATTAAACTTTATATTAAGGTCTTAATTTCAGCTTCCAATGAGAATTTGTGGCTAAGGCTGGCGTTTCTTGAAAGTCTGTACTCCAAAGTGACAAATACTCATCTTAACCTGTTAAGATCTTAGTGATAGGGCGGGTATGTCCTAATATAAGACTAAAGAGCTCCTGTTGAGATTTCATTATTTTTAATGGCTAATTGCTTTGCTCAAGGTCTTGTTTGTGATTATGATTTCAGACTCCTTAGTACAAGAAAGGCATTTTGCAGATGGGAGCGAGTCAATGGACAGGCTAGTCCATTGAGATAGTCCATCCACCAAGATAGTCAGGGGCTGGAGCACGTGACATAGGAAAAGAGGTGTAGGAAAAGGGGTTCAGCCCAGGGTTGAGATGTTTCAGGGAGATCCTTCTGCTGTCTGCAACTGCTAATGAAGACAGAGACAGGCTCTTCTCAGAGATGCACAGAGGCAGGATCAGAAGGCAACAAACCCAATATGAAATTTGGGAAATTCCTCTCTGCTATAAGGAAAACTTTTATCATGATGATGATAAAACATTGGAATAAGTTGTCTGGAGAGATTGTGGAATATCCATCCCTGGAGAGATCTAAAACTCAACCAGAGTTGAGCAACTTACTCTAATTAGGCCTACATTGAGCAGTAGGTTGGACTAGGTGACCTCCCCAAATCCCTTCCAACCTAAATTACTCTGTGAGTTTATGAGCCAAGTCAACAAGATGCTTTTGGTTGATTCAATGGCTTGTGGTTCCCACACTTTGAGATACTACCTTTCTGAAGTGTCAGCAGAGAGGAAATCAGAGGGGGAAGAAGCAAGCCTTGCTCCCAGCTTCTGCTACAATAGATACCAGCATGACCTGCTTGGATCTTCATAGTCCTGAGCAATACTCAGACCTTCAGGCAGAAGGAAGGGACTGAATGACAGCACTGTTGGTGATGGCTAAAATCAACATTTAGAACATAAAAGTTTTGTTTCTGTGCTATGCTCCTTAAGGGTTTTTTTTTTCAAGTGAAAGGATAAGGTCTTTGGAGGTCTTGTACAATGCTGCGAGTTTCAGCTGCAGCTGCTGGTTCAGGCCTTTAGGAGGAGCAGAGAAACTGATTAAGGCCATTTGGTGCATCCATAATAAAATAAAAAATTATAAAAACTCTACTGTGACGAAGCCTACTTCTTCTGAAATCCGAGCAAAACACATCAAGTGAGGTAAATGGGAGTAGATAAGGCCTGAGAGCATTTCACCTGGGTTTTCCTTTAAGAACTAAGCACTAGCCTGTTTTTCTCTTTTAATCTTGGTGCTTCATCTCATTCCACACTGGCACGCTTGTAGCAGAAGAAATATTTATATAGCAGTATAATTCACAGCACTCTTTTCCCTCCTATATGAACCTACTTCTTATTTTACTCCTTTTCGCCACACTCCCCTTACACATCCCCAGCCCAAATTGTGTTTGTTACATAAGCTGTCAAGTTATCTGTGTAATGTTGTGTTAGGGATTTAGCTGGAGAAACAAATTCCCTTGGTGTGTGAGTAAGATTAGAACCGCATGTGTATGTGATGGATTTGAGGACTGAAAACTCATTCAGTTTTAGTTTGATTATGAAGGCAAGGTTAAATGTGAACAATATTAGCAGAAGTATAGGCCTAACTCTTCAAAACCCCATAAACTTTAAAATCTCTGCAAAACTGTGTTGGTGCAGCAATGTCCCAATAAAATTGGCTTGTCCTTCCTCTCTAGTTTCTATTTCTTCCCTTAAGCAACTAAAATTGCTAAATACTTCAGTAATCAGCTTTCCTGGCCCCATTTATTTTTCTCAAGGTCAAATCTTTGTATGCTCTCACAAGAAAAGTGCTCCCAGGTTCATGTGCACTTTATGGAAGACAAAATTCTCACTCATGCTATTACTTGGTATACAAATACATTCTATTTCATGGTGTTTTCAGACTCAGAAGCAACTCAGTTGGGGTGGTCTCCTAGGCCTAAATTCCCCACGAGACTGCTGTTGAACTGACTAAAATCAGAGGAAACTGTGGATTTGATTTCACTGTAGAAAGGAGTATGGGGAGGTAATTTTAAAGAGGCTTTTTCACATAACCGGCATCAATTGATCCAGTCTGCTGGCTCTTGCTACTTAAGGTACTTTCTGCTAGGTATTTACTTCTAAATAGCAGAACGCATTTCTCTGTTAGAAAGCAACACTGCCACTGAAATAGACTGCAAACATCTTTCACATATTCCACCACAAGAAAAGTGAGCAAATCAATGGGTGCTTATGACCTGATGGTGGCCCATTGCCTTTCCTGTGTGTACTCTTGTTAATGATCAGTAGAATGATGGAAAAGCAATTAGCAAGCAAACTGAGTCTTGAAGTCTTCTTCCTGCAAACCTTCTCCCCTAGCTTTCTGTGGGAACTAGACACACAAACACTGCATTGAGATCTTTGGCTGCTGGAATAAAAGCCAACATCTTTTGCAGCTGTATTTCCAACTATACCAGTCAGAGGAATCAGAGAATTTGGTAAGATTACAGTGAAAAGTTGGATCTATTATAACTGTTTTTATTTCCTGCTCTTGTGGTGCAAGGAACTGTTTGCAAACTGGAATTGAATGTTGGTAGCCCCAAAATTTCTGCCCAGTACACTAACTGCTTTGCCTCATTAGCTGTATTCCGTGATGGCAGAGGTTTCAATCTCCCCTACCAGTCAGAAAGTTCGGTTGTCTGCAGAGAGGGAAAGATATGACGTATACTTCAGTGTACATGTACTGTTATTTCATGTCATGAAGTGCTGTGTTTTGAAATACCTCTGATTGGTCCTGGAGGTTGAGGGAAGATTCGCATGCCTTGGTTCTACAAATTTTGTGTAGGTAAAGCAGCTCTATTACACAGCATTTTAGCAGAGAACAATTTGCGACTACTACAGCTGTTCTACCAAGTAGGCTAAGTGTTAAGCATCAAAGGAACAAAGCCTGCACTGAAACAACAGCCTGTCTTATGGCATCGGTGGGTGCAAGAGATGCAAGTTCCTTTAGGTTCTGTTACGCACATGGGAGATGCTCAAAGCAAGAGAAAGCTCTGCCTGGTGTCTTAGGTACTGGCAATTGCAAGACAAGCAAAACCAACCTTCCAGATCTGAACACTAAAAGGTAGCTTGACTCAAAACTTGAACCTTCAGCATCATCAAAAGTGAAGCTAGAAAAACATAATTTTGAGCAACCAAAGATCTGCAGCCCAGCCCTCCTCATCAGTATGGTTTTTCCTTGTTACTAGCGAAACCCAGAGCTAGTTCTTGCTATGAGCTGGTTAAAGTTTAAGAAACGTTGAAATCTCAACAGCTATTCAAGATGTTAACATATAAATCATGACAAATTGGTCATGACAAAAAATCATGGCTGTCGTGGTTTGGCTTCAGATGGCAACAAAAAACCACTCCCCGTTCGCTCCAGGCTTTCCTCAATGGAAAGCGTAAGGAAAGGGCAGAACTCGTGGGCTGAGACAACGGCAGTTTTAATAGAATAACAAAGGGAGCACAAAAAACCCCCAACATTAACAACAATAACAACAGTAACAAGGACAGAGGAGTATACAGACACGGTTAGGGAACCGCTGCTCACCGACCGCACCCGGGGCGCCCCCGCCGCTCCAAGCAGTGACTGCCCGCCCCCTCCCGGCAGCTCCCCGCGGGCCTGGCTCACATGGGATGGAATGTTTATAGCCCCGGGCCGGGGAGAGTTAACCCTCTCCCTGCCGGAACCAGGACAATGGCCAAATTGGCCATTTCAGTCCCTTCTTGTCAGCCTTATATTCTACTAAGAGTATGAAAATTCAAGGACTGGTCAGTAGAGCCTTTCAATAGCACACCAGGGTGGTTCAATACCTGTGTTTTTGAGTAGTATGACAGAATTCAGAGACACAGGCTACTCTTTGTTTAAGAAATAAGAGAAATATTAGGCTATGCTTTCTCAGTTTATCAGAGAGTTTCTAAACCCCAGAGAATTAAAGTCAGAGGTGTTGCTGGAATGCAGCAGACTTTTCTCCTTTTTGTTTCTTTTAATATAGGAAAGTAAAGCCACAGTTTAAGCTAAAACTGCAAGTAAAAAATATCTCCCCCTTGTTTAACTGAAGTTGCCTCCTCTAGTACTAGTAATGTTATAATCCTGTTTATTCTCCAGCAAGTTTAGGTTGTAGATTCTTTCAGGGAAAAGGAATTTTCTAAACTAATACTAAAATCCAGAGGGAAAAATCCACATTCTTTTTTTTTTAATATTTATTCTTTAGACAAAAAAGATAAAAAACCCAGACTTCTCCCCTCTTGCAAATCCTCTTTGAAATAACCCAATGAATTCAAATGGTTTAATGGTTCAAACTGAGAACAAGCATATACTTAGTTACTCTTTTGAATAAGCATGTACAGCATAGAGCTACAGTGATAAGGAAAGGTTACTGAGGCACTTTGTACTTACCAGAGATTTAGCCTCTATTTCTTGATGGACTCCTAACCAGCTTTGACTTTTCATTGACTTTCCTCACCTTTAATTTAAGACTGCATTGACTTTTCCTGTCACCTTAATCCATTTCTAGCATTACATTGCTGCATAGCTAACTATAATGCTATTCAGTATTGATCATATTCTTTCCTCTCAATAATGTTTTGTTACATAAATTGAAAAATAATCAAAGCAGCTTCCTAGTGCTTTGCTGCTTTTTAGTAGTTAATAATTCCACTGTTTTGTTTTTGTTTTTTTTTAATATTTTCTTCAGTGTTTCATTGCTCACTTAACCCAGGTCAGTGTTTTGGAGAAGGGAAGGCTGCAAATGAGATGTGGTGCAGTGGCTATGCAGAATGTATTTGATTCCTGGGGTTTGCCGTATACAATAGCTGCATGGGAGGAAATCTTTACCAGGTCCTGGTTGTGGCTTTCCAAGAAGCCGAAATCTCATTCCATGGCTGATTCCCAAGTTGTTTCCAAGCAGGGTCACCATAGAAGGAGAAGTGACAGGGAGGAATGAAAGCTGCCTCAGTCTTAGGACTTCCCAACTATATAACCCCCTAGCAGGGAAGCACAACACCCCTGGGGAGTTGGGGTCTGAGCTCTCTCCACTAATGACCACCTACAGATGAGCTCCTCAGGGACACAGCAACACTAGAGAAGTGAGACCATCCATGTATAAGGTTTACACAGACAGCGCCTGGAAAGCCAGGACTAATTTCCTCCATACCCTTGCCCTAAAATGGTGGCAATATTTCCTTTTCATGCATCTCTCCCTTGCAAGGAATGTGGGGTCTCATGCCAAGGTGCTCCATTAGAATAATCCATGCCTGATTAAAATGCATTTCTAAGTTACAGAAGAATTGGAATTACGGAATTGAAAAGATGAAACAAAATATAGTGTCCTACAGGCAAATACTGTATGGAATAACTCTGTGTTAGCTGAGGCTTAAAAAACTCTGAGGAAATTTAAAAGTTGCTTGAAGAATTACACAAGGAAAGATAAAGTCTTTTTTTCCAGCCCTGGGATTTAAGCTTGCATTTATTGTTCCATGACAGGGTGTCTCCTCTCACCCTTTAGTGGATCGTAAAAAGAAAACTTCATTTTTCTTGTTTCTAGTAAAAAAAAAAAGTTACTTTTGCTTGCAGTCAGTGATGTGCCTGGCTGGGTAGGTCTCCAATACTTTTTTGGTAGAGACATGAAGGAACATATCCATGATAAATATAAAATGCTTTTTATATTATTTGAATGAAGACAAGTACTATGTTCATTCCTGCTTGTCTCCTTCACTAACCGTGCTGTCACTACACAGGTTCACTCCCTTGCTTGGACATTATACAGGAGATGTAACACAGGGCTCATGGAAAGCAAATCTCTTCTCCCATAAGACTGCCTTCTCTCCCAGGGCAAAAAGTCTCGCTTTTGGCTGTCCTCAATGTCAGCCTGCTTAAGTGGGCCCATCACTAAAAAACAAACTGGAGTTTAAAGAAAATTAAGATGATGTGTTCCAATATGCACTTCTAGTAGCAGCTTTAAAAGAAGCTTTGTGGGGTTTTGTTTATTTGTTTGTTTGTTTTGTTTTCTCTTTGTGCCTTATGTTTAGTGGTTTAGAGTCTTTTT
>VXBO01002534.1:599139-684115 GCA_013400135.1 Rhinoptilus africanus | reverse complement strand
TTTTTTTTTTTTTTTAAGGGTGAGTCCTCTCTGGTTTTCCTTTCTTCTTACTGTAATATGAAAGTAGATGTTTAATGCAACCCAGTCCCTACAGGTAAGTGCTGACAGGTGTATGACTGTGTCTGTTCCTGGGTAGGGCATTAAAGCACTGGTTTGTATCACAGCCTCCACCGTGTACCTCGAATGCGACCTCAGAAAAATCACTCTGATTTTCCTCATCTTGTTCCCTCTTCCATCCCTGGTCTGTCCAGTCGTGGTAGAGCAGAGCCTTCTGGGGGCTGAGACCATCTGTTTCCAGAGGAACCTGAGCTGTGCCCGCTAGAAAGTCTATGTGCTAGGAGAATATGAATTAATGACATTAAACTACTGTTGAAAAGCCTTATTGACTCACGTCTTTTATACAAAATTGAAGCCTATACGGTTCTTAAGCCTCTCTGCACACTTAATACCAGCTTTCAGTCATGTCTTTACAATTGAAGCTCAGTGGGGGACTAATGGATGACCAAGTATTTTCTGCTAATGTTCAGTAGAAATGAGTGTGTCTGAACAATTCTTGAAAACACTCACAGTGAAGAAAGTACTCAGAGAAAGTCAAAACTCTATTCTTTTTAAGAGAACATTTTTTTTTATGATCCCTGCTTCTGCATTTAATTCTGTAAGTGTAGTTTAAAGGGTAGAGGGAGCTGTTAAATTTCATTTCACATTCACACTCTTCTCCCATTGGCACTCCTGTGGAATTGTTACTGCTGCTCATGCATATTGAGGGAGAATGCACCCCTTTGCAGGCAGAGCCCAGCTCTGCAGCTCATGCCTAGACATTTCCCAGATGCTTGGCACTCTGATAGTGTTGAAGCCCACAGGATTTCCCATTTATGCCCTTATCATTTTTTTCTTGCCTCCTACAAAGGATCTGCTTCTGCAAAACCCATCTCTATTGCAGAGGAGGGCTGGATGCAACGTCCTCATAAGCTCATCAGCAGTTTCTGCTGCTCCTTCAAAGGGCACCACATCCTTCAAAGCACAGTGCATCCTTCAAAGCACTTCTAACACTTGCCTGCTAGCAAATGAGAAAGCAGGGCAGGAGCCAAAAGTTAAAGACCCAGGTTGCACACTGCTGCTGGGAAGTGCACCGGTTCCAAGCATTTTGACATCAGAATTACTGCCTATACCAGGAGCTAGCCCAGTGCCTTGTGTCCCTTTGTGGATTAGCAGGTTGCACCACGATTAATGAATTCCTGTTCTTTCTCATTTAGACAGGAGCTACACGAACTGTTCCAGTTAGCTTCAGCCTCCAAGAAGAAGATTAGTACAGAATATAACTACACAGCAGGGAAAAAGAAGTCAGTGCTTCACCAAAGCCTGGATGATTGTTCTGCCCATGCAATTCAGGAGGAGTCCCCACAGCTGAGGAGCTTGTAGCTATAGCATGCAAGGGGTCACATGGCATGTGTCACAGCAGGACACTTTCATTGCATGCCGTGGCACTTTCTACAGTGTGCGGTAAGGAGAGACAGCACGTCATGGCAGAGCATGTGGCAGTGCAGTTTTGGAGATGAAGCTACAGAGCCCTGCTGTTAGAGAAGAGTGCAAACCATGGGGTAAAAAGCCTCTGATGCTACCAGGAATATTTCACAATACAACCCTTATAACTTCTGCTCCTTCACTTCTTTTCATCCTTTTTTTTGTGATTTTTTTTTTGTTTGTTTTTAAATCAAAACTCATACCCCAATATTGTAGTGAAAAGCTGATATGTTTCTCATCAACATAACACCTGGGATGGAAAATTCTGAATGTGCACTGGTAACCATGTAAAATACCCCTCTGTTTTGCTTCCATTCCAGCCACTGTTCTCACTGGGCTGCTCTCCAAGGCTTCCTCTGCTGCAGCGCATTCGTGCTAGACACTGACGGTCTGACTCAAAAAGTCCAAGCGGAGAGAGGTCAAAGGAGGCAGCTAAGCAACTGTGTGTCTCTAATTCCTTCCTTGCTTAAGCTGTGTGTACTCAGGTGAGAAAGGATTTTATTTTTCTTTGCTGAAAGAGATTAACAGCAGGCTTGAGAACATGAAAGAGAACCTTAAGCCGGAGCCAGCTCAGATAGGTAGTTATTTTGTCTGTGCAAGTTCTAAATAACATTAATACAAAGTAAATATATAGTGATGCTTGACATGGGCCAATATGTGATGTCTGCAAGGGTTGTTGTTCTTTGTTTTTATTAAGTCCCTGTTATTGTGCTTACAAAAGAGTCAAACAAAAAAAAAGATGGTTCATTATACCATGTTTTCAACAAACATGGAGCAGTTTCTTTCTGAGTAGCTTTTATCTAACCACACAGGTTGAAAGGATATGTGATAAATATCATACTGGAATTTAAATTTGAATAGGCAGCCAGTTGAGGCATTGCTGACAAAAGACAAATGGGGCAAAATAGAAAAGCAGAGACTAGAAGGGGACAATAGTCGATGGAGATGAAAAAGGAAGGAGAGCACATCTGCTATGGCTGAGGGGAGGCACTGAGGAAGATGTGTTGGAGCATGCTAGCTCTTACAGCAGAGGAAAAAATGCTCAGAATCAAAATTGTTTGATATAACCTCTTGACATTGGTAAGAATGATGTTGCAGACCTACACAGTCCTTGTTGTTTAGGCCACCAATTGCTGCCATGGACAGGACTGGGACATCTTGTTTGGCCTTCCTCTGAAGATGACAAATTACTGACATGATGCCTCACAATAAGTGGGCAAGACAATCCTCAATTGCATGTCCAATTCTCATAATCACTTCACATTTCAGACAGGACAACACTGGGTGATGTCGATGGCTATAGTTACAGTAAGGGAATATTCCATTAATGCTAATGACAGATTTGTGCCTTAGCTGTTTCCAGTTTGAATAATTATAATCATGTCTGTCTTTGTTTGATGGTCATCTCAGCATAATATTATTGGCACTCAGGCCCTCTGTTAGTGCTGAATGAGGAAAGTTTAGCTTTGCATTTGCCCATTTCATGGTTTCTATTCCAAAAAGTATTGAGCTTCTACAAACCCCTTATGCTCAGGCTCTGCTCAACATGCTAGATTTTGGTTGTGAAAAGTGAAAAAGAGAGAGTGCTTTTTGGGGAATGGAGGACTATATAATTTACAAGTTGCAAAATGACTACATTAAAATTTAGAGGAAGATGAATGTATTGATGTACATAAAATTTCAGTGCTAGCCAGTAAAGCCATGGACTTGCCCATGTGAACTGAACTCCACCAAAAAAATGGTCAGATGTGGAAAACAAACCACTTACATGACAAATATTTTTCTGTTTCACAGTAGTCTCAAGCATGATTTAGAGATAGCTATTTCTTGACAATTTTCTTGTAGTTATTCTGCAGACAATCAAAAAGATATAAAGTTAATAAAAGCAGAGAAGTCTAGAAATTGTCTCTGAAATTCTCAGCCCTGTCCTCTGTATATGATGGTAGCATTTCTGCAGAAATCCTCCACAGCCAGTCAGACCATATTCTGAAAACAACCTTGTACCAAGATAATATCCCTAGGGATCAGACTAGGCAGGGATGAAGAACAAATATATATCTTACATTCACATACATAGTGGGAGTTTTAAAGATTCAGCTCCTTATAGCAAAATTCATAACTACAGGTAAATATGTGCTCTAAATTAATGTTCAATCTGTCATATTTAGGTAAAATTTCCTTAGTTTTTCATAAGCCATCGCGTTACTTTTGCTACAGTGGTCTGCTACTATAAATTCTACACCAGAAAGAAGAGACAATTGCACTCTCTCTAGCTCTTGCTAAAGATACATGGTTAAATTCTTTCACCTGAAATACAAGGTCTACTGCTGCTAACAAACCCAAATGTCTCCTCTTCCTCCCTATTTCTGCCCTGCGCTTTACTCACATACCCAGGCTACCATTCTGAGGGTCTGGTGGATCATCGGGATTACCACGGATGGCAGCTGCTACCTCACTTCCTTCTTAAGCTTTCTTTTTTACAGCTTTCCCCCTCTCCCTTCCACTAAGTATTGTTATTTTGGATTAACTCCTTCTTCCCTCATGTCGCTATATTTCACTGCTCCTTTTTCCAAAACATAAAGACTTCTCTACCCTTTCAATTCATCTGGACAATAGCCTCATCAGTCCTGGTCCTGGCTGCTGAATTTTCTTTTTTCCAGCCCCTTTTACGTTGCTTCCATCCAGCTTTTCCACAGTTCTGCTACTCAGCATAGCTTTCTTGGTGGTCCATGTCACTTGTCTGTTTAAATCTTTTCCAAGATCAGCACTTGCTCTTAAACTTCTGGTCTTTATCTCCACCTCAGCCTAAATCTCAGAACAGAATCAGCGTCCTATATGGATGCTTCTGTCACCCACTCATTATATTTTACATTGTTGTTGACCATAAAACTGTTCCCCTAAATTCCTGATTATATCCAGGTCTATGTCCTCATCGTATTCAAAAGGTTTTGAAAGACCTTTTTTTCATATGAAGGCCATACTATTAACTTGTCCTCCCCAGCTAAAGAACAGGATGTTCAGGTTACTTAACAAGCACAGCTGGGTTGCTTTTGGTCGGAGGCAACTATGCTAAATTATACCAGCAGAGAAACTGGACAAAATACAAGTTAATTTCTTCATTTAGGGTTTCTTACTGTGCTTTGATTTATCTGTGTCTTATCTTCTGAAGTTTCAGCTGTAAAGGGCAAGAATTGTCTTTATCACTGTGCTGAATACCACTGCTATGTTCTCAGTACTTTCAAGCCAGTAAATAATGAGATACTCGTGGAATTCTTAGCGGGTGTTGTGTTTTAATGCCGTATCTGATTTCAGTGGGAGGTTTACTTGACTAAGGTCTTCTGGGATGCCTCCACAAAGCAGAATAATTTCTTGTTCCCCCTACCAGGTAACAAATGCCAGCTTAATAATACATCAATCTATCATCACATAGTTATGTATTATCCACAGCCGAAAGCCCCTAATAATAAATTTTAATCTCCTTAGGATGATAAAGTAGAAAACTAATGTGAATCTATTGCAAATAAAACTGAATTCCCTAAAAAGCAAGGCCTCTTTATACCTTAATAACACAACGCTCTTTCCAGCTGCCAGCCTGGAAACTCAATACCACTCGGTATCGCATACTTTATTGTGTTCTAACAAACCTGTTAATAAAATGAGCCCTACAGCTGTGGGAGTGAGGATTGCAGAGTGGGAAAACATTACATCTAGTTCTGCATGGAAAGTGAATCTGCACTATTATGTCCAAGGGCAGAATTGAAGTTGTTTTTTGAAGGAGCGGTTGAGCATGCATTTTGAAGTGCAACCCATGTTTTTGCTAACAGGTGAGAATTTAATTCAGTTGATTGGACAAAAATAGAGGCACTGCAGGAAGACCTGACTCTCTGTTCCCAGTTTTGCAGTAACCATTGCCAGGTATGCAGAAGAGAAAGATTTAACACTTCCTGTTAAGGAATCTGTGTATTAGCTGCTTGAAGGAGAAGCACGTCTCTACCCTGTGCAGTGAATGGCTGTGTGATATGCCAAAGGGTTTATTAATAACCTGATATAACTTCAAGGATGTAACATTACTGGGTAACACCCCACAGGCCATGCTATGAAAGACAGTAGACGTGATGTTCACAGTGGCCCACAGTCTTTCCTTGTCCTAATTATTTTTCCCTTTTCCAGGACACCTGATCTGTTTTATTGTCACAACTGAATGCTACCTTGTGATGTGGACACCCAAAAATCCACTCCAATGTTCTACCACAACTTACCATGATGTAGTGCAATATGAGCTATGGGTTGTCTTGATAGTAGAGAATACTGCCCTGGTCAGGCAGAAAAGAGTTTGGCTGAGGGATAACTGAAAAACAGATAGGGCTACATAAAAACCAAGGAGCTATTTGCCAAATGTGAATGGAGTGAATCCTCTTGTGAACCATGCTGCAGAATAGAGTGCACATCTGATACTTCCCTTAATATGCAAGAGGAGGAGTGTCTGCCAAAAGGACAGGGAAAGCGCATACCACCATCTCTTTCTTGCCCAGATCTCTTCATCCCTTGTGCTAATTTAAACTTTCTCTTTTATCCTGAGTAAGTGTTGAGCTTCGCTAACACCAAACTTACATTTCATTACTTTTTGTGATAATTGGTCTGCTGGTAATTTGAAGGTTGATTAGTTTTTTGTTACCTGTGATCACAAACAGCACTCTTAAATGTTGCTTTAGTGCCAATCTGCTGCTCTAGTCAAGAATAATTAAGATACTTTCTCTTGTAATTGAAAGTAACCACTGATGGACAGGTAATCTAGCTGATGGATGGATCTAATACATGTTCTCTCCTGGTAGATGGTGCCTACTCACAGAGGCAGGGCTTTTTAGTTCAGTTAATTACCATTTGTTTTTAATCAATTACATACAACTAGCACATATAGTCTCCGTTGGCCTGTGGCAGGGGTGATGGTTAGTTTGTAGAGCATACGGCTCCCTTTAATCCCTGGGGGCTTGACAGAAGACACAGTCTTGTTTCTGGTCCTCTCCCAATTCCATCTGAATGGTGATGGAGTGGAAGCTGTAGTGCTCAAACAGGGCTTGGGTAATCTCTCTCAAAATCTTCTGGCTGTCCGCTGTGTCTGCTACAGATAGCAAGTGGAAAATTATCAAAATGCATATAATATAGTACTTGAAAGAAGAGTGTTTACTGACAGAAACTGTTTGCAGATTTCTAACAAGAAGCTTGCTTTGAGAAGTGTTTCTTGTCCTTTTTATCCTCCTTTCAGGAACCTGCATGTCACCAAAAGTTTTTTCATTCAAATGCGGTCGGAATATGCAATTTTGGCAAGAGCTGAGCTAACAGTAATCACCAGAGAAATTCAGTTTGGCAGAAAACTGGAGGAAAGCAGGAATACTTAACAAAGATTACTTCATCGAGTCAGGGAGCAGCAACAGTGCTAAGTGATTTGGGTGGCTGATAGACTCACTCTTTTTGGGAAGTAAGGACTCCATGGAGGACTTTGCCTCTGAACCCATTCTTGGCCAAACAGAGGTGGAATTTTCTTCTTAAATAAAACTTAACATGTACAAAGCAAACAGATAAACAAGAAAATTGATCTGGGTAGTGGACAATTTGTCAATAGGTATATGGATTGAATTGAAAAAAAAATATTTTTAAAGATGAACTGTCCTCCTGGAGTTACCTCTATACTCCAAGCTATGTTTAAAAGATTGTTTTACAGCTAGAGATGCATTAGGAATGCAGATTTGCCCTGTAAGTTTTTCTTACAGGGATCAACAGTTTATAAGCTTCTCAAATCCACTCCAAAATCTATTTGGTATTGTGAGAAAAATCCAGCCTGGGTCCAATTCTTCTAGTTTATTTAAAATATCTTGCAGTTTACTTCCTTGCTCCACAGCCTCTGCAGTTTTCAAGTTTTGGGCTAAGTCCCTGTTGTTTTGGCAAGATTTCTGAGAGGAGGATTTGAGACCTTTTTTGTTGTTGCTGGTGGTATTTTTCCAACAAAATGATGACATTTGTTTTAACAAGCAACAGATATACAGTCAGTTGTATCCCAATCAGGAGAGACTGACCTTTACTAGGCAGCAGCTGAATACTTACTCCCTGTATACAGAAATTTACTGACCTGTGGCAACATGAGCAGACAGAATCGTTTGATTCATTGTCAGAGACCAAAGATGAAGGTTGTGAACAGACTCCACTTTCTCAACTGCTAAAATTCTTGCTTTCACTGCATCATAAGCAAGTCCTTTTGATGTTCCTTAAAAGGAGAAATTGGTGGGAAAAAAAATTTTTAAGAGATAACAAGGATCATTAGATGAAAATGCATCGTGAATGCATCTTTACTGAGTTAGATGCATAACTTTTATAAGAATATTTGATACTTTGGAAAGCTTGTCCAGAGTTCACTGTGAAATTTAATTCTGTCCCTTGTTTTATACTTCTCCGAGGAAGAATAAGACTGATGCACGTCTTAAGAGATACTCTGAGGGTCCGGTTTATATAGGGAAGTGAGTTGTTTAGCCAGATTGTGTCATAGCTTTGCACCAACATCTTTTGTGAACACACATTTTATGGCATCACCTGAGCACCTCTGAGGAATTCTGTCCTCAATACACTTACACAATAGAGAAGCATTTGTTTAACAGAGAGGGAGAGACAAACAAATACTAAAATTGTTTGACTCTGGTATCTTAGATGAGATTGGATCCCAGATCTAGTTAATGAGTAGTGAATTTTCCTTCTTATAAAAGATGATGATGGTGATGACTTTTATTCAGAGTGAGGACAATTGTGACAGGGTGAGTTGCAGCATGAAATTCAAAGTTAAATCTAAATCCAGATTTGACCAAGGAATTTATTTACAGATCTTCTCTGGAGAGAGACATGGGAGTTTGCAAATGCACCTCTATGCCCACCTGAGCAGCTATGCTCATCATGCTTCACTTGGATCATTAAGCTGAAAAATATTTTTAATGCTGCCAGTTATGAAGTATAATAATGATACACATAGTATTAGTTAATTTTGTCTTTCATACCATAACTGATAATTATTTGTAATCATTAATGACCTCAGTGTTGTGTGCTTTGTCCCATACATTTATAACAAGAATGAAATGCTATATGGAGTACTGACTTAGCAGAATACGATGCTGGCATGCACATGCTCTTTAGGGAAAACGATGGACAGACAGTGCCTGCATGGCACAGTCAGTCACAGGGGCCATGAGGCTGACACCCTGGGACAGGCTGGATGCATGGGGTAAGAGCCACCTCCAACAACAGCTCCAACATCCAATTTCTCTTCAGAAAAGTCTGGGCAGAATATACTACTTCAGAGGTAAGAGAATGGTTTCAGAGACCTCCCCAGAAGCGGGGGTCTATGCAGAGGGGAACAGAACATTGCCAGTTTTGGCATGTCAGCATTGCTTAGGGAAGCTGTAAATCACTGCTCTGAGAAAGAGACCCCCGAGTTTGCTATTTTTCAGAAATCAAGAGATCTGTTTTTTTGACAGCCAAGTTGCTGCACTTTGTCTAGGTACGCTTCTACACAAATATCTCTCTATCTCACAGTCATTGAAAGCAAACCAACCCTAGAATGAAGTTTTACTGTAAAACCATATTGGAAATTTTCTTTCTTGAAACAAAGGTAGGTGCAAAATGAAAGAGAGAAGTAAATAGCCATGAAGACAGCCACACTGAGTAACTCATTTCCATTCAAAATCTACACTTTTCCCTTTAATCCTTATGTGCTCATAGCTGAAAAAGAGGTTGCATTATATTATTCAGTGTAAGGAAGGCAGAAACATGGATCTATGACTGCTCAAGCAATTTGGTCTTGCAAATCAAATGTTCAGGCCCATAACTGACAGGATTAAAGATTGCTAGGCCTGTTCTTCTTGCTGATGATGTGCTGAGAATTGTCTATTCCCTTGCACCTGAACATGACTGGAAAGCTCGATCGGCTTGCTTTTCTGGACTGGCGTAACTAAACATCTTTTAAAATTCTGCTTCTTGCACTCAGCCTATTTCACAGACACAGTTCAAAGCACAGTTTTTTTCTTTTCTTTGGAATTTTTTTTTGGCAAAGACTTGTATTTCACATGAGTAAAGAGTTACACAATGAACAGAGTAGACATCTCATAGGCCAAAGGGCTGGTAAAAAGCAATGCTATGCATACGGCAAACAAAAGCAACTTAGTTTTGGGAACACACTGGGAGTTCATTAGCAAAACACCAGTAAACAGATTTTTATGACAACTGGCATATGTATAAATCTTCTAGTGAAAAGGAAGAAAGCAGTTGTGATTAAAATTGTAATTAGGATTAAATTATGATCAGAGTTATGAGATTATTGGAAACTGATACGGAAGTGTGCTATTACACTTTTGTTAGCAATTATAAGCATTATGGAGAAAGAGAGAGAAAAAACCCAAAATATAACTATTAATTCTGGAATCAGGTCCTACCTTCCATTAACACAATCAAAATATCTCTTAAAATGGTGATGGTGGTTGCCAAAACAAAGATGGAAAACACAAATGTGCAGATTGGGTCAGCTATTTTGTATTCTGGCTAGAAAATATGAACACATCACTTTGTTAATTTCATTATTGTTGGTTATTGCCATTTTTAATTAGTTAATCTCAAAGAATAGTACATTTCATCCATCTAGTACAGAATGAGCGCTGACCTCCTTTGCCAGTTAGGGAGCCTCAGCACAGGGAACGAAGACAAAGAAAGGGAGAGACACTGAAGTATCCTCCTTGCACTTGAAACACCAGGAAGCGTTGCATTCTCAATAGTCATTTCAGTTCCCAAGAATAAGTATAATTGTCTTTGTCTAAATTACAATGTGTATCATTAAGACAGAGAAAATATTTACATAGTACCCAGTGTCACAATGCTATGAAAATAACTGTTGTCCTTAATTGCAAGGAAGGCAAGTGAACTAATAAAACTAACCTTAAAGAAGATGATAAGTGCGCTAATTAGCACACTAATACTCTGGAATAGATCTCCAATGGCATGCACAAAGGCTGCCCGCAGACTGGCATTGCTCAGAGCTGCCTTTTCCAGAGGGGCCGACCCATGTTCCTTGGCTTGTGCCCCATGGCTGTGCCCATGGCTGGTCTGGTGCAGAATCAGGCTAAGTCTGCAAGAGACGTAAAACAGCAAATATCAGTGAGGTTGTTGCACCTCTGCAAGCAGTGATGTCACTCACATCAACCATCCTCTCATTTCTGAATGATGAATAATAAAATCAAACATATTAAGTAAAAACACAGAGCGGCTATGCAGAGAATTCCTAGGTGTTTCAGTGTTTTGCATACAAACAAGAAAGTCTGTGAACAGGGGAATTAATGAGGCCTCATTTTCTATAGAGTTCATGAATGTTCTGACATCTAATACAAAGTGAGATGGAGATTAATCTTTTCCTGGAGCTTGTGCATTTATAATTTCCCTTCCCAGTGTGGCAGCTACCAGAAAGGAGGAGCGCGACTGCAACCTTCAATGAGAAGCAGGGTCTCTCTTCTCTACCTCTTTCTATATTCTCATGAAACTCATAAACATTTAATATTTTTGAGGCCAATATCTCTCTATCTTTTTTATTGAAATACGGCAGCAGGTTCAAGGTTCAAAAGTTATATGGAGAGGAAAACAAAGTAACTTACAGGATGTTGGCGAGCACGGCACAAGCAGAGGTAATGAGCATCACAGTAGCATCAATATCATAATCAGGGTGTAACAGCCTCATGCTGGCCAAATATGTCAACACACCAGTCACCATCCAAACGATTACCATAGACATCAAAGCTCCCAGAATTTCTAGGAATTAAAACAATCTGATTTTAACAGGAGTCATAACAAAAAAGCAAGAAATTTTAAGAGGTTGATGGTAAAGGTTGCAGTTTTGTGAGATTTATAGCCAGAAGAGTTATTTGTGTGTTGACAGCCTCGATGCTCACAAAGAATGGGCCAAACCCCTTTCTGATCATAGCAAATCCAATGGCTGCCCAGGGCAGCCCTACGTAAATGGTGGACTGACCCTGTTCTAGCTCCTCCTACTTTTTTGTCTGTTCCAGTGTTGAGTTCATGGGGCATTTGGAGAAATTGGAGAGATGAAAAGGATCATTTGGGGAGTTCTGTGAAGAGCAAAAAGAGCTGTAATGGAAAGGAAGGATAAAAGCGCAATGGTTTTACACATTATGTAGTTGCCTGGCCCTGACACTACGGTGTGAGAACCCCAGGAGCCAGCCCTCCTTCCCCAAGAAGATTATCTTGGTCACAGGAGCAGAGGCTGGAGGGAAGGAGAGAAGTATGGCTCCCCCAAACCCAACGGCAGACATAATCCCCCTCCAATAGTCTCTCTTGTTTCTGCACACCTCTCGTGACTCCATGCTTCAGTGACAGCCCCCAGCGAGGTCCTGACAGCAAAACTTCTTCCTCTCTCCTCCCAATGCCAGAAAATCATTTTTGAACCACCAGCAGTGATGAGGACAAAGCAAGTGATTCTTTCCCTGAGGCAACAAAATTTAATTTTGTCTCTATTGGCACTGAGTTGGGCTCAAATAAATCCAGTCCCCAAGGCCACCTTTTATTGCACTCCCACAGGCAAGGTCTGGGGTGTTTGGATGAATGTGCAGCATGTTTTTAATAGGATGCAGGACTAGCAATTGGCATGTGACTTGAATGGGTAAATGTGGCACTTTATAAGCACAACTGAGAGAATAACAAGGAAAATAAAAGTTCACAGTAAATGGAAAGGCAGTAGGTAGCCAGAAAGACCAAAGCACTTATACGGACCTCCACTGTCAGTTCATGAAAGCATCTGAAACTCAGCTTATGATTTTAAACACATATTTATGAGTGCCACACATTTTGCAGCAGTCCAGGCTCCAGATACTGATCAAAATAACCATTTTGTCTAAAACTGACAAAGAAGGAATTAACATGCACTGACAAGGATATCTACTTTTGCTTGAAAGTAGATAGAGAGAAGCTAACATAAAGCATGGTGTTTATACTTTCTGATAAACCTGTTTATATTTTCTGCAAGTTGCATGTTGAAATCCTGCAAACCTGGCCCAACTGAAGGCATTGCTGGCTATGCTATCATTGCTGTAAAAGGAGCCCACAGCTTTTGTGAACGCCTGCATGAGTGGATGTGGGTGTTTGTGTGTGTACCATGCACACACTCCACAGCTGAAAATGTTAGAGGTCATCTTTACCTACATAGGTGAAAATACTTATTATTTTTCAATGTGGTATCCTAGCAAAAGTTTAGCTAAATTTGCAGACCAGTTCAGTAGTACTAAATGTTTTACTAAAGATGTTCTCATTTACATTTCTTCAGAACTAGTAGCAGTAACAGAGAACAACAAACAACAGGATAGTCTGGGAAAACCTCTCCTACCCGGAAGTAGGTCTGGCTCATACTATTGGTCTCCTTCTGTGTTATACTTCTAGCCATGTTGCTGAAAGTAGCTGCACACCCAAAGGGTTGTGTTGAACTGCTGTCTTGACTGATTCTACGGCTTTTTTCTGGCTTAGAAGACAGGAGGCGTTCAGAGGGCTAAACCCGAGCCCTGTCATACACAGTCTTTGCATGACAAACCCTATCTATCAGTCTGAGGAAAGCAGTGAAAAACCAGCTTCCAATGTCATGGAGGGCTGCAGCTGCAAGACCTTGGTGGTCAGCACACAAGGACTCTGCCATCCACCTGATTGCCCTCAGCTACTCTATTAAGGCACCCACCTGCATATTTAACTGGAAATATAGCTGGAAAAATAAGCAAGAAACAGGATAACTATCACGGAATGCAATTAAATAGTCACTGGCATTTCATGCAGGACTCTCTTTGCTATTGGGTAAAAAAGGCAATAAAAGATTAGTTTTGAAGTTCTACATTGCAATGACAAAAAGCCTAAAAAATCTAATACAAACTGAGAGTGAAGTTACATGAGGTGGCTGAACTTGCCTACAATCTCATCAGCAAGATAGAAGTCTTTCTTTGACTTTCCTTTATTCCCAGGCTAAGAGAGCATGAACACAAGAAGTAACTACGAATAAACTGATGGTAAGTAGTAGTTTGCTAAGGCTGCAAAATGCAGCTGTGTTGGCAACATAATGCCAGCCACGCTTCAGTCATACTAAACCTCCCCCTCATCCAGCAGCCCTTTTCTGGAGAGGTGATAGAATATACTTAGGGAGCAATATAAAGAGCAGATGAGTATGGCGTATGTCTTCTCTGGTACATTCTGAAGCTACAGGCAACCTTAGCTGTCAGACATTCTGAGTCAGAAGCTGCTTCTGGACCTTCATATTGAGCATCTTTGAAGCTTTTATCATCTGAGTCCTTTGTTCAGGTGCATAGGTATCTAGAGCCATTAGAGATATACTGACACCTCCATGTATGACTTGACACAAGATGTATAGATGACCCATAGCCTTCTAGAGTGGCAGTTGGATACTGTGGAGCACATTAGGACATTTGAAATAACATCAATCCCTTACATATGAGCAACTAAATTGAGCCCTAAGACAGCCAGCATGGGATTAATTTCCAGACCAAGACAACTAAATTAAAATATATGCATGCAGGTGTGAGCTAGGTGTCTAAGCTCCTGTTGTGGACAATGGACATCAAATTAATGGTGATTCATACAGCTCCCTGCTCCATTGACTGACTGGAAACACATCCTAGTTTCTTAACTATGAGGATCTGGTGGCATTTGAGATACCCTAGTCTTGTGCTTGGCATTCTGTGCAGTCTCCTGTGGGTCTTGTGCCACAGCTGCCATTCCCATGCGTAAGTCTCCCTACAACCCCAGGGATGTAGCACTCTATGCCTAGGCAGCTGAATGGAGTCTAGATTTCTGTTGAATATATCAGAAACTCGGACCCTGTCCTTATACATGCTCACTTACGTGCAGACATTGATACTTAGGTCTAAATCTTGAGCAGAATCATACCCCCCGAAAATTTTTCTCATAGTTAATATTTTGCTTTTCTGTAAAAGCATTTGTGTTTGATTGTAAGGCTTTTGTTACTAGGTGTCATCTCAAAATATATTGATTTTGATTGACGACGACAAACTTTCAAAACCTACCAATGCTCCCATCTGATGAAAAATAGCAGTGATAAAGAGATATGCAGGGAGAGGATTTCAAAATTAGTAAATGTTAAAGAATCTCACTTTTCTACAAATATTATCATTGTTGTTATATAATACATATATGTTTTATAAAACATTTATGTTTATATGTATTTTATGTTTTATATATGTTATCCTATAAATGGAGAAACTCCCTCGTTTTTATGGGTATTGCTGCTTTTATAGAAACTTCTGTTTCATAGTAGATTGAGGACTCAGTCCTCACACTCAAGAACTCTCTTAGCTCTCACAGACAGAAGTTGCTCTTATCTCAGCCAAAGCTACCACCAGCCCAAAACTCTGTTAAATAATGAACTGAAAGACACATTGGTAGATAAAAGATATCTGTGCTCTTTACTTCCTTGAATGTTACTGCCTTGCTCTCTTTGTTGTGTGTTCTGGGGCTTTGAGAACATTCGTGCACTGTCTCTAAATATCTGCAGACCTACAATGAACACCAGCACATTTTCCAGCACCTGGCTGTGATGACTCCCCTTTCCCATTCCACCTGTTCATACTGTGACACTTTTGCTACCTGCTCGGTGCCACCCAAAAGTTAGCTGCTTGGTGGGAGGTTTGGAGGCAAGCCAGAGTGAGAAGAGGCTGATCAGGAAGCTTGTCAGGTCCACCAGGATGTGTGCCGCGTCGGTGATCACCGCCAGGCTCCCGGCGATCTGCCCACCTGTGTGAAACACGCGTCCGTATCATGGCTACGGTCAGACATTTGAGTAAACCAGATCAAACTCAAGACCTGCTTTGCTGTGAATCAAAGGCAACATTCAACTTTCAGTGATCATAGACATGACTCAAAACTCTTCAAAATAGTTTCATTTGTACCTCATTCATGCAATGAAAGTAAGTCATAGAAAGAAATAAGCTTAATTTTCTTTGTCCTAGAGAGACAGAGAGAGTCCTAAGGACAGTAAGAGTTGTGATATATTAGTGCTGTGCCTTTATTACTATTGGATTGTTTTAGTGTGACTATTTTAGATGAAAAGCGGTATTAGGGATCACTTTTCCAGTATCCTCCCCCTATCTCTTCACAGATCACTGATATTTTTATGTATGTACAAAACCTCAAAGACTTAGCTTATGGGATTCATTTTCTGTTTGTTATAGGAAAATAAGCATGTTCTTCCTAAGTTTTGGATAGCTGGATGCCCAACTGTTTATTTGTCACAGGTAACACTGAAACAAGAATAAAAGGAAAGATCCCAATAGAAAAGCTGTGATAAACAACTGGCCATTTTGATGAGGGCATAAGAAAAATGTTCTATTTGCAGGATTAATCTATAATTTTGCATCAGTAATGCATGATTTAATTTTTCTTTCTAGAGCTGGAAAAACATGGCTTAATGTCATTTTACTTTGGGGGGTTTTGGTTTCATGTGAATTCTGAAAAATACCCAAGCCATTTTAGGCTATTTGAAACCACATTTCTTTTATACAAATATTATTTTGCCAAATTATTCTAACCAGGAATCAAGGCTAAAGGGAAATCCAAAGAAACTAAAAAATTGCTCTAAACTACCCTGGCTGCCAGCGGCTACGCAAGACGAGGATCACAGCAGGGAATTGTCCTGCCAACTTCTTATAGCAGGGGAATTTATTTATCAGAGTGGAAATATAGAAAAATGGAAATGTGAAATAATAGAGCAAAACCATCTAGTTTCTACATTTGGCAATATGTTCCCATCCTTCTTCAAGCATTTAATTAATTTCATCTCACCTGTTTCTCCTGACCACAACCCATATGAGAATCAATGAATCCTGAACAACATCATAAAATGCCTCATTCAAACCTTTGGCAAGATACCACTGCCAACAGGACATGTAGATGTATCTCTTTTTTCCTTATAGATGGAAAATCTTCATGCTAGCAGGATGGAATGTTTGTTTAATTTCCTCCCATATGCAGGTTTTAGATTAGATTACCTTTAGAATACCTAATACTGTATGGTTTGTCACTGCAGCAGAATACATATTGCACATATAGGGCATTTTTTTCTGTTTAATTATTTTTTATTATTTTTTCCTGTTGCCTCCCTGTACATGCCATTTACAGCTGCCTGAAAGTTCCTTCCCAAAAGGGAGCAGTCATGAATGCAGAATCTGGGGGCATCTCATTCCTTGCAATAAAATGAAAAATTCAACAGAATGGGGATTTCCCAGAACACGAGCAGGTGTAAATGTACATATACTTTTTGGTCATGACACAGCTCCCAGACTTTCACTGTTTGTGGGGTAATTGTTTCCCAAGTGGGAAGCAATTTTGCATAGCAGAGGGAAACAGGCTTGTCTGACAATGCACAGATGTTAACAACCAAGGCAACAGCTATCTTTCAGCAAACAAATATGTAGAGCACAAGCTGTCTGCAAAGCCCTATTGCATTTTAGGTACTGTATTTCCATGTTCTGTGGGACAGCATTACAAAAGCTTGCTTCCAGCTTGCCATCTTTGAGAAATGTTGGCAAATTATTATTTCATGTGTTGCTGGCATAACTAATGCCTTGGGTGAGTTTCTGCGATCTCAGTCTGCTTATCTTAGCAACCTGGTCAAGTCTTTATATCCCTTTTTGACATGAGGACACATGTGGGATCTGTCTCTCTTTCTAGCGCCCAAACGGAAATAAAGTACTTTGAAATCCGTATTTGGTCCTTAGGCACTAAAAATCCCTGGAAAGCACTTTTATATCAGGGCTGTACATAGGGTGTCATTGGTTTGACTGATTTCTCCAAATCTATAGAGACTGTGATGGATCTGCATTAGAAGAACAGAAGATAATTGTCTTTTGGAGCAGTTGGTGTATCAGGCTCAGCCAACAGTGCCCCTGTGGGAGAGCAGTAAGGGCCAGCACAGATGGTTTGAGCAAAAATGTCACAGGAAAGGTCTAGGGATTCAAAGAAGCACAACTTTTCAACCTCTTTGGAGTCATGCAGCTTTGTTTCTTTTGTTTAGCATAATAATGCCCGCGGAAGCTGTTTGCCCTTAAGAGGAGAAGGACGGGGAACATGTTGTTTATTTTCAAGAGTAAAGCCAGTGGAATAGTTATAGGCTTTTACTGTTTTGTATCAATACTTCCAACAAGTGGCCTTTATGACTTACAACTACCCACAATGGATGTTTATAGCTTTGTATACCACAAAGCAGGAGAAATTGTCAGTCACTCAATGGTCAATCATCAGGCACAGGCTGTCTAGCCTGATTAAAAAAATTAAATGTATGGTTCATAATTACAAAAATCTCCATAGACTGCTGTCTGTAACTGCAGTTAATAACTGGTTTGTCAAAGTTTAATGGTCTGAAGCAAAATGGTCTTCAAGCCTGTTACTTAAGCTGTCACTGCAAAAAAGCCATGTGATTCATTAAGCAAAATGAAACATTTAGTTAACATATCATCTGTCCTTCCAATTATGCTCGAGCATTGCTGCATTCACCAAACTTAAGCCTACTGATTATATGGTTTTGCTAATAACGCGTTACTTCTGGCACTGGAAATTACTGGATGGAGATGAGTGGTATGCACTGGTTTCCGTGGGGGAAATGCACGTGACCTGCACACAAGAGGGCTTCGTGCGTGGGAGGGGAGAGTTGAAGAAGTCCCTGCTGGGTCTGGCAGCCAAGGGGAGAAGGCAGAAATGCAGCTGCTCTTTCGCTGCCTCCACTCCTCACCTGTGGGGAAGACAAAGCCTTTCTCTGTCATTTTCGTGGGGCTCCTGTGGTGCAGGGGAAACATGGGTTTCAGAGGCCTTCCTGGCTGATTTTTGTTCCATCCCCTGGGGTACATGTGGCAAAAGCCTGTGGGGTTCCTTGTGCCTTACTTCACCTCATCTTACCGCAGAGAAAGGGAAATTAAAGAGCCAGGAACTATCAGATAGGTATAAATACCACAGAAGCCATGCAGAGAGGGGATCGGTGGGACAAAAAGAAAGCTGATGCTCTATGACTGAGCCAAAAACTTAGATTGGATATTGCAGGTTGGGTCCAGAAGTGAAGGCTAATTAGACAGGGGAATAATCTTCCATTGATCCAGAGACGCACCATCAGGCCAATTTAAAAGATAAACGTGCCCTGGTATAAATACATTGACTTAACTGAAGAAAAGCAGATGGTGAATCTGGCCCTGGATTTCCCTGGATTTTACAAAGACTGTTGCATTTAATATCAGCTCCTGCTGCTAGCAGCCTTCATCTGCTGAGGTTTCATTGGCCTGGATAAACATGTAAAATCTTTTAATCTTTTCCAAAAAATGTAACTCAATTTATTAGAAACCTTTTGTGACATGATGCTAAGATATGCAAGCCACTTTTAGCCGAGCTTAAAGACCTGGGAGAACAGTTTACATCATTAACTGATCCTTGTATTACTACCCAGGTGCAATTCTTAAATGAATATGTGAAAATATTTTGATAATTTAACTTTAAAAAAACCCCACAGTTCTTTTAAAGACTGGAGAGAAAGGAGAGTTATTTTATCTCAGGTGGGTTCACCTCTGTGCATCATGAGTCCCTGCACTCAGAGCAGGTACAAAAGGGCACAACTATGGCTGTGCTGGGCACCAAACTGATCTCTTTGTGCAAACATACTCCCCTGTAATCTCAGCAATCATGAAGAAGATGCAAATTACTGATGCTACACAGAGCTTCTTCCTGGCTTGGTGCTGCTCCCTTTTTCTGTTCTCATAGGCCCGTGAGTAGCCGTGACAGTGATATTCTGGATTAGCTTCAGTAGCTTCTGCTTCCTGCTGCTGCCTCTCTTCATTTAAATTCTTCTGATGCTGGCTCGTCCTTCAGGATTGAAAGAAACAGGAGGTTAAAAAAGAAAAACCCTGGTTATTTGGACGTCTAGCCCTGCAGCCCCAGAAACTATGTAATTAATGCTTTCAAAGGATAAAAGCAACGTTGGGAACAGTGGAGCAGGTCATAGAAGAGGCTTGCTCACACAAGCAGGGCTCTGCGGGAGGGGGCTGCACATGAAATGACAGCTCTGGCTGTGTTTCCCAGCTCTTTGGGCTCTCCTACACCATTTAGCAGTTTATGAAGCACAGAGTGACTTTCTTTGGCTGTGTTAGCATGGGACACCATATGATTTTCAAAAAGTCTTAAGTCGTACATAGAGTAACAGAATTCAGCATAACATGGAGAAAATTCTAAGGAAAATTTCAGTTTTCTATTCCCAGCAGCTTTTTCAGGAAGCCTATTCAAAAAAAAAAATCTTCTTTTTCTCAAATATAATTGACTGAAGATACTTCTCTCCTCTCTTTGCATGCAAAACTACTTTATCTCCAATTTCCACGTATGTACAAAAAATCAGTCTTCCAGCAGGGCCTGAGCTAAGAAACTATTAGTCCAAAAGTTTCAAAGGCGCTTAAAAAAGTCAAAGAAACAAATGCTCCATAGTATGCTGACCCTTTGTGGCACTGACTTCAGAGAAAGGTGAGAAGTTCAGCAGAGGCAGCTCGTTGAGCATTTCTCCATCACAAAGGCGATTTCCCAGCCAAATCGGCTCTGCTGCAAACCCTCCGTGCTATCCTTCTCAGGGCTCCTGCGCGGGGAGTATGGGATAGGGTAGAGAGGTCTGGGGTCAGGAACATTGTGTTGCAACTGTGGGAGCTCCTGGATGACCATGACATCTGGTGCTTTGGCCAGAGCAGCCCAGAGACAGGGCTCCCAAGGCAGTTTGGTAGGCAAGGACATTCCCTCCTCCTGGGCTCCCAAGGCAGTTTGGTAAGCAAGGACATTCCCTCCTCCTTACCTTTCAACTGAGAAGAAACCAAATGGCCAAAAAACAACCCCTAAACCCTGTCCCAGAAGGCTTGACTGAAAACCATTATGTCTCTCCAGATACAACATTTGTTGCCACGGCTTCTCCTAATGTTGGTGAAACACCCTTTGCTGTGTACTGAGGCTTGTGGGAGCACACTGTGGCATCAAGAGATGAATTGCATCCATATTTGATGGTTCATGTGTGCAGGACTGTTGTCTTCAAGCCTACCTGGGCATGCAGTAAAATCCACTGCTGTTTACAAGTCTGAAATTAGCCCAGTGGCATGATGTGTAGTTGGGCTTAGCTGCCCCCAGTTCCACATTCCCATTCTCCATTGTCCCTCTTTTCCCCATTCTGACTGAAGACATTCATTTGGGACCAGGGACAGTTGTTTCT
The DNA here is from genome assembly GCA_013400135.1 of Rhinoptilus africanus. NCBI lineage: Eukaryota > Metazoa > Chordata > Aves > Charadriiformes > Glareolidae > Rhinoptilus > Rhinoptilus africanus. Next base: position 663,273 of record VXBO01002534.1, on the reverse strand, counting down.
TCAGTTGTGGGAAGGAGACCTGTGCTCAGGGAAGTACATGGATCTTGGCGACTTTCTGTAGCATTTCTGCACTTGTTTATGGAAATGTCAAGATGCCTAAAATCTTGCTGAAAAGAATTCATGCCAGTGGCTGCCAGTCTGCAGTAGTCAATGTTAAGGAAAAAAAATCACACTGAAATAATTGGCTTTTTCAACCTGCCTTTTTGGGCAGCCTGAGGGAGCTGCAGATGCTCAGCAGGTCCAAAGTCTTGCCAGGTGCCCCACAGCTCGCACCCCACCGATGGTGAGAAGAAAAGGCAGATGCAGAGCTGTGGATGTCTTTGCCCCTCGTTGTGTTTGCCAGCACCGCAGAGGCACTGACGAAGGAGAAGAGCTGACCCACCTTGCCAGTCAAGCCCTGCAACCGTAGATAATCAGTGTGGATTTGGTTTTGTCAATATTATTGAGATGTTCCAAGGATGCAACATGTTCCCCTGAGTCAGCTTGTTTCCAAGCCAGGTTAGCATGTGGTCTCTGTTTGCTCAGCGGAGGCGACCAGCTATCCCTGTACATGAGGAGCTCATCTGAAAGAGCAACTGGTCAGATTTAATGTCTGATGCCCAGAGACAGTGACTTGCCTCAGTCGTTTTGTCTGTGTTTTCCTTTATTTTCCCCACAACAAAAAATACATGGGAGCTGGACCGACTGGGGAATGGGCTGCCCATCTGGCAGCCAGGGTCCTCACTAGCCAGTCCTTCTCCAGTCTTTTTGGTTTATATTCATCAGTCTCCTAATGTGCACCGTGTCACTAATGTACAATATTTTCCTGATGAATTAGACTCAGAAGGTACCACAAATTGATTCCTTCCAGATGGCTGAATAAAATACTGTAGTTCTCTCGCTGGAGATGAGGGCATGCAAGTTTTTCTGTCTCATGATCCCTCTCTGGAGTTAACTTCCAATGCTTTTCTGTACTTCTGCATGTAAAATTAATTTCCCTTTAACTCAATTTTCATCAGTTCGCATTGAACATTAAAATCATTTCAACGACATGAGTCATGATCAGCTCAACAGCCTGTTAGGGCAGGGATGCCAAAATTACCCCTGCGGATTTCTGAGCCACCAAATCCTTTCCTTGCTGTTAACAAAATAGGTCGCTTTGTGATCCCTCTCCCTTTTTTAATCTTCACGTTTCTCCATCAGCTAACAGAACCTCGGAGTACCACTGAGGGGTAGGAAAGCACTGTCCACAGATCTTGTTGAACAGGTGCAAAAGCAAACAGAGACAGTGTAAACCCACAAATGTCACATTTTTCTGTCTAAAGGGTACCTAAATAAAAGTGGCCCCGTTGTCAGAGGTGGTGAGCATCCTCTGCTCCCTTTGAACTCACAGAGCAGCATCTGGCCCGATGAGTTAGGAAGACTCCTGCCAGCTCCCCTGCGTAACCATTATTTTTTTCTTCCAAGAGCAGCCTGCCACTAATTAAAAGAATCTAAGAGACAGTTTTATAAATGCGTGAATCAAAAGCTCAAGGTACAGAGATCAGCTCTGTCAAACCATAAACCCCTTCTGAGTGTGTTAGAGCAAGATGTAGCCTTTGAGCTGCATCTCTGCACCGGCACACTGCAAGCAGAGTCCCAGATTAAAGAATAATCTTTTCTCCATTTCAAATTCTCTTTCCTTTGTAAAAAAGATAGTCGGGGGAATGTCACAGAAAGGCTCCTACTGAGTCATGCCCAGAAGGGGGGAAGGAGAAAATATTAATACATGTTGCAGATTCCATACAAATCATTAGCAAGAGCTTTTGATTACAACTTCCTTTTGTTTGTTTTCACTTGATCTGCTGGATGCCTTGATCTGCAGGCTGATGGGAATAATTGCCATCCTCCTAGACCATTATGAGATCACCAGTCAAAAGAGAAAAATGTGGAATCACTGCACTTCCCACAGGAGATCATCTCCTTCACAAGGGAAAATAGTAATTTTTGCTGCCTGAAAGGATAATGAAAATGCCTTTAGAGAAAAATTTATCAAAGCCATAGTCACCTCCCTTATGCTGGCACCATTCCGATTTCAACTGATGTACCAATCTTTAATATTTCCAAGTCATTTAAGACCCTGTTTATAGCCTGGCTGTCCAGATTCTCCTTTTCTTTACTGTGGGCCCAAACCAAAGGCAAATATTTATATGTTTGCATACATTTAGAAAGCTACTAGAAGGGAACTTTTTCTATGGCTATTTTATTTAGCCATGTATGCATAAATGTATTGTGAATAAATCTCCTTCTGCATAACAGTGCATCAACAGCTGCACCGGGTTAGACCAAAGGTGCATGTAGCCAAGTATCCAAACTCTGTTATGGGTAGGAGAGGATACGTAAAGATAAAGTACAAGAAAGGAACATGTCGGTACTGCTCTCTAGTTGCACAAACCTGGAGGCTGGGAGGTGGCTGAACCAGAGCTTGTGTCTAATAGCATTTTACAGATCTTTATTCCACGAACCTGGCTGACTCAAAAGTGTTGAGTTCCACAGTTTAATTACGATTTGTGTAAAAATAATTCATCCTTTGTTACTCTCAAGCTGTCTGCTTGATATTTTAATTGGTTCTTGTACTGTTAGAAATAATGAATGACCATTCCCTGTTTACCTTCATCACATCATTCATGATTTTATGTTTCATTGTTATATACTTGAACCATCAGTTTCCTGAGCTGGTGTCCTAGTTATTTGTTTCATACCTCTTACTATCTCAGTTCTAATTTTCTCCAAGATGAAGTTGGCATAACTGAAGTGGGCACAATGGAGATGGCATATGGCCAGTACTAAAAAGACCCTTTCTACAGGGTCCTCATGTCACCTAACGCGAGGGCAAAAGCAAAGGGCAAAGCTTTGCTGAGACCCCTAAGATCCTGCGAGCTCCTCGGACCAGCTGGCAAGATAGTACAAAGGACACAATAACCACAGGGCCCATAGCTAAAACCCTTCCGAGAGCACAAGAAACACCTAAAGTTTTCCTGAGCACTGACTTCTGCAAAGCACAAGGAGTGGTGAAAAGCCTTTATCTGATGAGGGCTCTTTGATCCCATAAGAGTTATCATATCGCTTGCAAGAAGGCAGAAAAAGAAGAAAACATTCCCTCTATGCTCATTGTAGAAAATCAATCTCTACCTGAAGAAATCCTCTCCCAGGCTCACTTTAAACTTTTTGCCTACTGGTATAAGTCTGGAAGACAGGAATCAATTACAAGCCTAAGGATTCACTGATAGATAGGAATAACTACAGGTCACTTTAATGCCCTGTGTTAAAAACTTTTACATGAAGAAAAGCCTTAAGGTTTTACACATCTTTCCCACTTTTGACATTGACCCCTCCTCTTTTTTTTTCTTGTCTCTTGTCTCAGAGACAAAATTAAAACATAAGCCTTGAGATTAGAAACCTTCGGCTTCACTTGTGCAATGGAATTTAAAATCCCACCATAATGACATACGAAGAACATGATCAGGCATCCAGAAATCCATGCTGAATCAAGCCAAAATCTAGTTCACGGCATAACTGGTACAATCTAATACAAATCCACTGATTACTGCAGGAGTGTTGAACTAGATGACCTTTAAAGGTCCCTTCCAACCCAACACATTTTATGATTCTATGATATATGAAGTGAGATATTGAATATTGCTGGTCAATATTACACTGATCTATTGTCAGCAAGAAATAAAATCATCTGGTCTGTCTTCATTCAAGGGAATTTCAGGAATTTGGTCAAGACATTCCCTAGTCTTTGATACATGGTTATTGCAATCACTAAATAGATGATAAATAAAAAAACCCATAACAAATAATTAATCATCTGAAGAATTTATCCTCTAGCACCACCATCACTGACTGTAAACAGAACATAGAAAACTATTTTAGACACCTAATTCAGACATAAGTTAAATAGACATTATATGAATCTCACTTTATATGCCTTACAGACAACATTTTTGCATAAGACAGAAGGTTCAGAGTGCTCATCCTAAGACTCAGTCATGGTTATGGTTCATACTATAATCCTGGAGGTTGTTGAGAAGTGGTGTCCTACCCTGAGACCAGTCCTGTGTAATATCTTTGTCTATTACCTGGAGGAAGAGTGCACCCTGGTCAAGTTAGCATATGATGCCAAGTCAAGGGTGCATCTGACATACTGGAGGGTAAGGTTATCATAGTCAGGCTGAAGGAAGGGGCCAACAGTAGCCTTAAGAAACTCCACAAGGATGAAAGTAAAGTCTTGCACCTGGGACAGACTTCTGAGACCACATCTAGAATATAGTGTCCAGTTTTGGAATCCGCAGCATGTGAGAGAACAATAAACTGGCACAGGTTCAACAGAGGGCCTTTAAGAGGGTTGAGGGCTGGAGCACTTTCTCCGAGGGAACTGGACTTGTCCAGCCTAGAGAAGAGGTGGCTTCAGGAACACCTATTAGCAACCTGACAAAGTTTTTGAGAAGGTTATTGAGAAGATGAATCTTTATTGTTGTGCATGGAGTAAGGATGAGGACAATGGTTATAAATTGAAAAAATATAGGTTCAAACTGAGTATAAGGAAAAAAAAGGATAATTCAGTATTGGAGCAGATTGCCCATATAGATCACACAGTCTCCATCTTGAGAGATTTTTTTCAAGACTAGACCAGATAAAGCCCTGAGCAACTTTGTTTGATCTCTTGGCTGACCTCACTTTGAGCAGGAGGTTGGACCAGAGATCTCCTGAGGTCCCTTCCAACCTGAATTATCCTACAAGCCTACAGCTGACCTTGTTTTCAGAGGGCCCTTGTAAGCATTTCAAGTTTGGCCTGGGAGACCTCAATACATCCAAATCCACTAGTGACTACTGACTGGCTTGGCACATACGAAACGCTCTCCCCCACAGCCTCGTGTGCAGGGAACGGGGCCTGCATTCCGATTTCCTACTCATATGGTTAAGATAAAAACAGTTTTGTTCCCTGCATATTGTAATAATGGCATTTATTAAAAAGAAAGAGGCTGGGGGATGGCAAAGAAATAGGCAATCTGTGTGCAAAATAAATTCTGTTGAAAGCATTAGAGCTGTTCATTAAGCCTACACACAGGGAACAGAAAAATGTGGTAATTTATACCAAGGGCTAAAATAAGCTTATTGCTACTGATCGGCTTAAGACACCTGAAGCTGTGCACGCAGCCGGTCTGTGCAAGCCTGAGCCCAGCAGGCTGCTTCCCCGGTGGGCTGCATCCCCCCGGGTTGCTGGGCTGCCAGGGGGAGCAGGGTGAGGGCTTCCCCCTGGCTGCCAGCTCTTCCAAACTGTGGGAGACCCCAGATCTTCGCTCCCCTTTCTGGGGATTGCTGGAATGGAGTAATTAAGTCATGCAGTTAATCAAACTTCATCTGTCAAGAAAAGCCGAGAGAGGATGCAGCACAAAAGCTACAGAAAAGCCTGGATGACAAGTCCTCCTTCTCCTGGGGAGCTGGAGTAACTCATCCGTCTCAGGATCTCTGCTATGGAGCCCTCCTGGGACTGGCCCTCAGGCTCTGGGACTGTTGGGCATATCTGCAGCAATCAATATCAGCCCCACAACTGTAATTATTGCAGAGATTCACCCCAACCAACTTCAATCCTAAATTAAGAAATAATTATCAGAAAGAAATCAAGTCCTCCAGACAGTGAGTCAGCTCTTGGATGGGAGGATGAGCAGCTGGGGGCTACTGGCCTCAGAGCATGTCCTGCCCCTCTTCTCACAGGGTATATTCCCTGCTCCCGGTGATCCAGGGAAACTGAGGGCTTCCTTCCTTCATGCTTTTCTGCAGCGTGTAAAGGCTTAGTCCAGATATGTCTTTGGGTCAGAGGTGGTGAGGGGACAATGGACCTCAAACCCAACCCCACAAAATTGCAAACTATCAAAAAAGATCTGAGAGTCTTCAGTAACTAAAATGAATTGCAGAATCTTATGGGATCCTTTTAGAAAATAAATATTACCACAAAAGTCATTTTGGACAGTGACATGTATATTTATGGAGCCATGTAATAATATTTAAATAATAACCCAGACACTCAAATAACTAAAATACGATGGCAGTGACCCCAGTATAAGAACATGGAGAGACAGATTTCCATTTGAACTGACAGTGTTTACGCCAAGTTTCTGTCCCACGCACTTTAGGATATCCAAGCAATAAATAACCTGAAAACCAATGAGATAATGGAAATGTCAAGAGGTGCTAAGCTGTAACTGAGCAGCTATTTTCTTTTAAAAATACTCGCTGCTCCGAGTCAAGAGGAAGAATGAAAATAAGTTCAACTGCAAAACTATTTTGTGATAGACATTTATACTCGTTTTTTAACCCAAGCTACAGCATGTCATATGGTTTTAGAGGGTCTTTCCTCAGTCAAGCAAGCATCTAGTCACAGGACCTCTGGCATATGAGGGGTGCACGAGTGTCAAGTCTGATAGACTATCCATATGAATAAAGTTTTGCTGGATCAAGCCCTTAATAGCATCACGTTTCTTTCACACTGAATAGATTATTTAGACATTCAAGCATGAAGGAGCCTTGAATCAAACATGGTGTCAATAACACTATTATAATTCAGCCTAAAATTGCAGCATAATCCAAGAGGTTTTGCATCCTACAATAAATCTACTAAGCTTATAAAATACATAGCAGGAGACACTTGCTTTAACAGTAGATTGGTTCAATCCATCACAGGTGCAGATACATCAGACTACTGTCTAGTAAATGCATCAAACATTTAAAAGGAAAGTTTGGGAAGGAAAAAAATCAAACAAAACATTTTGAAAGTAATGAAAGATATTCCCTGTACACACTGTGAAACTCCCGTACTTTGACTTCAGCAGCCCGTCAGCAGATTGGAGATCTCCTATTGCTCTCAAAGACAAAGAAATGGCAGTGAAGGAAACAGAACTGTGTTACCTGTCTAAGGCCAAGGAGTACTTCTTGGTGTCCCTCTCACTCACAAGGCAGGCTCTTTCAAGACACTTTTTGGCAGCCATCGAGGAAGTCGGTGGGCTTTTGCTTTTTTCCCCCCTTAAACTCTCCTTTCTCTGTTAGAAGTGGATGTGGGCAAAAATGTCCTCCCAACTTACGCGGAAGTCTCGGCCAAATGTTTTTAAATGAGAAAGCTTTTAATAATCTCCTCAATAAACGCACTGGGAGAGAAAGCTGCTTTCCGTGCGCTGGTGGCGTCACCAACATGCCAAACAGCAACTTGCTGAGCATGTCAGATTGGGGGTTTCAGGCCTCCCTCTGGTTTTTTTGGTTGCTTTTTTTTGTTGGTTTTTTTTTTTTTCCCTCCATGCTTGCTGCTGTGATGTGCACTTTGCTCAGGTGACGGGTACGTACTCTGCCCCTCGCCAGCGGGGGGTCAAGCCCAGCTCTGCACACTCTCACCCACTCATACGGGCACACTGAGATAGATGGAAGGTGATTAAAACAGCCCAATTTGCCTGGAAACAGTCAAACCACTGTTTGTCTTTCTGCTTGCTTGGCTTGGGAGGAAAGCACACCTCCCTCACCTCGGCTCGGCACAAGCCTCTTTAATCTGAGTGATCGCTCTAAAGACTTATTTCTACCCCTGGCACGTTTGCTCCTAATGGTTTGAAACAGAAGAGACTGCTTATTATTGCTGTTTGCGACACAGGTTATTGAAATCTTCATTTCACCAGGAAGGACTGCGGGTTGTTTTTTCTGCTTTATTCAGTTTGTTAGTTCTGTCGACAGCCACGGTCCCTGGAGGGGAGGAGAAGACCTCCAGCCTCACCTCTCGCAGCCTGGCCTCAGACACGCTCCTCCGCGCTAATGGGAAATTTTGCACTGGCACTGTCTGTGTTTTACCGTATTCTTGGCAGAAACAGACTGTGATTGAGATCCCTACCCATGCACTGCCTTCACAGGAGAGATTAAAAATAGACAGTGAGAAAAGCTGGGTGCTGCAGTTAAATCCTGCAGCTTTTTTTTACCATGGGTAGCCTAAGATGTATATGACGAGCTGGGATCTCCCTTTCCTTCCCCCAGCTTGTGGAAGATGCACCTTGTCTGAAATTCATGAGAGCGGGAGGGCACATTTATACACCACATATATCCAAAAAATTGATTTTATGCGATCAGAGATCCACATGTTGCCTCCCGCCTGTCAGCTGTGCAAACACTTCCCTGGAGCCTGTGAGCCAAGGAAATGATGGTATCTCAAACATGTTTCTGAACAGCCACCAGCAAGCAGCAGAAATACATGAATTTTCCACAATGTGTCGTTGCCTCTGCCCCTCTAATGTCCTTTTCTCAAGAACCTTTTCCCAGGTGCTTATATCCACCTACACACCCTTATAAGCCCCTTTGGTGGAATAGATTGATTTTCTGACTCATTCCTGGAACTTCCTAGCTTCTTCTGGACATTAAAAAATTGCTCTATAATGGTGTTTTTTTTATAAAGTTGCAGCCACTTACTGCAGCCTGACACTTAGTGCAGATGGCTGGCAAGACTGGTTTGAGAAGAGACTCGGGTCCAAGGTTGAATAGTATGGGCCCAGGGCATTTGTAGAAATCTTACAAAGCCGAAGTACCACACTACTTTCCACCCCAGAAATGCCATTAAGTAGCAATTTTGTTCTGCAGCCAAGAGGGAGGGAGGAAGGAAGGATGAGGAAGGCAGCCTTTCCAGCTGTGTGCCCTGAAACCTGACACAGGCTTATAATTCATAGGCAACAAGGGCTTCTGTTGGCTCCCCATCCCATAAATACCACCGTTATTGCAGTGTCCCCACGTGCTTCTCAACTCATCTTTCCCTTAGAAATTAACAAACATCAACATCCTATCCCAGAATGGGGATGCCTGAAAAATAAATCTGGGCTGGTTCCAGATTTACAATGGATCTTGGTCTTCCTAAGGTGCTGAGCCAAAGTATCAGGTCTGAGCGTCCTCGGTTTCCGGAAAATTTAAAATCCACCTCACAATATTACAGATAAAGCCTATTTCTGTTTCAAATCACCGGAAGCATGTAACTTTTGCTAGTGAGATAGATGAGTTTCTAGGATTTTGCAAAAGCGTCTTGAGCCTCAGGTGCATGCCAGCAAACAGAGCCATAGATCATTCTCAGCATTTAATCTAGACCTTTGTTTCGTGATTATTGTTGTCAGTGCTGAGGGTTGTACTTCTCAGGAGACAGGCTGTGGGGCAGGATAGAAAGAAATCTCTTCAGAGCTTTCCACAAAGACTTGAGTTTCCTCTTTATACAGACTCTGAAACTCATTAAGAGAGAGGCAGCAGCTGTCTGTGGAATTTCTGCTTCAGAGAAATTATTCAGACCATCTCAATAAATTCATCTCCAGCTTTCAATAATAATGCAGTTTGTTTCCGAGCCTACATTAAAAATGTCACATATCCAATCATACCAGTTCTAATGACCCTAGTCAAGGACATTTCTCAAAATTTGCATCCAATGCAGACATATGAGGCATCACACTGGCTTTCGCAAATGAAAGCCCCTCGTCATTATTATCCAAAATCTCCATCAGTAAAAAACCCCATATCCTTGATCCCATTACAACTTTAATCAGCCACACTTTAAAAATGAAAAAATAAAACCTCTCATCCTGTCATTATGGGAGTAGATACTGACAGCTTAAATGTACAGAGGGAAATTCATTGCATCTATTAATTGCAAATGCCAGTGAAGTCAGTCAATTTTACCAGGCATGAAACATCTTAGAGACCATCTGCAAAGTTCTTCTCCGCCTTTCTCTGGCATCAGCTTGAGTAGCTCTGTACTGCATTGCCTGCAAACTAGGGATCCAGGCATTTATGGTTTCTGGGGCTCAATTATTACAGTTTCTGCATTTATAGCAAGAATATACTATTTCACCCAATGGAGCTCCAGTGCCTTTGACTGGAGCCACTCCAGTCATCTGTCATTTTGGGATCCAAGGCTGGAGGCAAGACAAATTGAGAGAAAAAGCACTTCCCTCTTCTTGTGAAACTAGTAATACAGTAACCTTTTATAAGTGACTGTCAAAAGGAAAATATCTACCCTGATTTACAGCCAATTTAAAAATCATTAAAAGGATGTTAATGTTCAATATTTTAAAATACTGAATTTTTAAACTTCAATGTTTTTATCTTGGGTTTGATCCCAATATTTCAAAAGAATGGAGACTTTTGATAGCCACTGACTATATGCCTACTGAGGGGTAGAAGTCCTTTGCAATGTCTTAGCTGGGTATTTCAAATTATACAAAGTAGTTGGGGATAAAAAGACTTTTTACTTTTCAGGCCTTTGTCAAAGAAATTTGAGTTTGCGTTGGGAGCGGGGATCTAGTAGGAACATAGCATGGTACCATTTTGTGGTGTACATCATTGCATCCAACAGTAGAAGTCCATGCTGCTACTAAATCAGGTGGGAATTCTTCTACAGAGGCTGGAGACTCAGGTCAGGAGTATCAGACACCTACTCCCCACCCAGGGTAGTGTCCAAGCTCAGAGTTTCTCTTTGGCTCCTGGTGAAGCCAATGGTGTGAGACAGCCTCTCCCAAGCCAAGCGTCTCTGGAGGAGCTCAACACCTTGCTATGGACAGCGAGAGAGCCCAGGGTGCCCAAGCTGGACAGGGAGCACACTGGTAAGTCCGTGAGGAGATGTGGCTTGAATCTAGACCACAGCATGGGAGTCCTGAAGGATTCCACAGACGAGCCTTGCACAGCTAGAAACTTCGCATGGTTCATGCCAGGCCTCTTGAAGGTTTTGTTTCTCCAATATGTTATATGAATATAGGTCTAATTTGTGTGGTCACAGAGAAAGTAAGGTTTACCACTTTTTGTCCTTTTTTATCTTATTCATTCAAACTTTTTTTTTTTTAGTCTTATTTTCTCAGGGCAACATTTCGGAAGTGCTCTGAATCAGCTTCCCAGCGCCTTAGCTCTCATGTTTGAGTCCACATAGTCCAAATAACCCATCTCTAATTAAATTCCTTGGAGGGACCAGACCTTCAGAAGCAAGCAATGCCAAGAAATGTTATTTTGATACAGCTGCTTTGCTTTTCTGAGAGTCTGGCAAACTACTTTGGTGTCTGAGTGTCCCAGAAGTCCTATTCAGGAGTAGCACAGACACTACCCTTAGAAGAGGCTGTAGCTTAAAGGGAAAAGACAGTACAGTTGAAAAACAAATGCTAATGACTTCTCAAATGTTATTGTCAAAGAGTGTGTCAGCTTTTGTTATAAAAATATATTATTATCTTCCTCTGAACACTTAGTGGTTTTCTGTCCCTTTTCCATTGCTGTTGCAAAGGTCTTATGCTTGTTTTTGTTTTTATGATGTCTGAAGTTGGTTGGGGAATTAAGCCTGTAATTGCATTGCTAACAAGTATTTCTTAGATACATTTATTTTTCCTTGGGGAAAGAGACTGTTAGGAAGAGAGTACACATATTTTGGCAGCAAAAGAGACAGCAATGACATTTGGTTCCTAAGTTACTACCTGGATATCATTGTAATTGTTTTCTTCTACTAATAAAATATAGTAACTTTACTGCATTAGTTCCTTTATTACACTTCCAACATAAATTTCATTGTGATGCTCTTCCTAAGTATATTTGGGTCATGAAGATACATTGCAATATATGTATTGAGAGCCAGTTTGTTAAAGACACAAGGAGTTCTGCATAATTTCTCACCAGTGCAAAGCTAATTGTTGGGGTTTTTTTCTCAGCTACTGCACATATATTTATTTTTCCATTTTACCATCCCAATAATTGCAGTTTGAATTCAGAAAAAGGACAGAGCAAGATGGTAAAAGCATTTGCTGAGACATCCTGCGTAAAACCTTCCCAGTAACCAGGATTTCTCAAGCCTGTGGAATTGCAGTTGGTGTTTAAACAGAGCTGACGTCCTCCTTTGCCTCTGCCATGCAGGCACTGGCCATTGCTCAAGAACTTTTTCTTCCCTGCAGGGACTTCGAAAATTCTCTTTGAAATAATGTATAATGTTACTGGGAGGTAGGAAACCAGGACTCACAATTCAAATGTTGAAGACTTTGAAAAAGTGAGCTGTTTTTGTTCATCCCCTCTCCAGTTTCAGAGTACGGGCAATGTGCTCAGGCGGCAGAGCCGGGGGCAGCCCAGCGGCGGCACAGGGACTCGTAGGCACATGAGCACACTTGTGTCATTGCACAGGAACTGCGTGCCTAAAACTCCTCCGTGAAATACAGCCTACACTGCTCTGCCTCCTGCAAATTGTTACGTGGGTAAGATGTTCTCTGCAGCCACTTATTTTCTCTGTCTTTTCTGCTAAACAAAAACTGGAAAGTCCAGTAGAAGTCCAGGGCTGGGACTTCGGAGTGCCACTCTTGCGCTATTTTATGGTATGCAGCGATGGTGTGCAGTGTGTGAGGCATCCAAATGGGTCGCACTGGATGTGTTTCAAGGCAGACAACATCACAGGACCCTGGATCCGGCATCTCAGGGGTGATCCCCAGGCAGTGTCCACCTGGACACCCAGCTGGGATGAAGGGACATCGACTTTGCAGCCTTGAGCTCAACCTATGGAAACAGTTGAAAGGCTTCTTAGTTTAGGCAAGCAAAACACATTAGATAAGCTATAATTTTAATGTCATTTTCCACACATGTCTATCTCTGAGCTGCCTACCATAAGCCTGTTTCCTTCCTGGGTTCTCTGGATACCTTTTATATGGTGCATATATACAGCATCTGGAAATTAAATGAAGAGTTAAATAATGACTCTCTTGTGTACGGAACACAGTAAAAATTATGCAGTGAGTTTTTATAACTTTTTTAATATAATAAAGTTAAAGAGACTGAATTCTGGTTTTATGACATGAGATTTCCAGATTACTCCCAAGTCAGCAACAAGCTATTCATAATCTTTTATTATAGCATTGTCATGATGACTGTAATCAAGTCCCTGAGCTACCTGATGTTACCAGAGGTAGCACGAAGCTGGTAAATACTGATAAGTTTGCATTTAATATGACATTTATAGTGTACGGGTCTTGCTTTTTCTAATAGTAAAAGCCTGTTGATAAATTTGGATCTATCTTTTAAAAGTGTCTGGGTTCTGTAGATATTTTTAGGATATCAATATGTGAGCTGATTTGGTAAAATATGAGTTAGTGTTCCTACTATAAAAAAACTTGTTCACCAGCCTCCCTCTGCACTCCTCCACTGTCTAGAGTTTTCAAACACCAATTAAAAATTTGATCTAAGCAAAATCTGGCAGGAAGGCTTCTAAATATAGAGCATGCTGATCACTACAAAGGTTGGTCGCACTCTTCTGCTAGGCTTTTTCCTGCATACACCGGTACATTGCAGCGTCAGCTGGACCCCAGTTCCTGCGGAGCATCTGGGCTAACCTCATACCAAGGAGTGAATCAGAGGGCTTGCTTTGGTGCCCTGTTCCCTGTGTTCCTAAGATTTTTGAGGTGTCATCTGTAAAAACAGGCCTTCTGTTGGGCTTTGCACACACCAGTCGATGAAATGCTTGTTCCAGGTCATCTGTCTGCTAGTGCTACACAGACACCAGCTTACCACAGCCAGGAGATTGGCATTTAGAAAGTGTAAATCTTCTCCAATTACAAAATCAGAGCAGCTCTTCCCCCTTTTCAGCCCCGTGGCTGGACTGCCCATTCCTGTACAGCCTACAGACACTTTTCTAGCCTCCTCTTAAAAGACTCAAATGATGGATATTCCTCATGCAGTCTATTTCTGTGCTTAATTACTCTTCTATGAGAAAGCTTTTCCTAATGCCTAACTTAAACCTCACTGTAATTTAAGCCATTATTTCATAATGGAGAATTCATAGAATCATAGAATCATAGAATCATAGGGTTGGAAGGGACCTTAGTAGATCATCTAGTCCAACCCCCCTTCCAGAGCAGGGCCACCTTAGAGCAGGTTACACAGGAACGCGTCCAGGCGGGTTTGGAATGTCTCCAGAGACGGAGACTCCACCACNAGAGAATTAATTCCTTCCCTCCCTACAGCTACCTTTTATGTCTTAGAAGCCACGGTTGTGCCTCTCTGTTCTTTTCCTTTTAGAAAACGGCCCCCGTTCCTTTGGGTTGTGGTTTTGGACCGCTCTCCCCTGGATTCTCACCAGCGGCTGCATCACTGCGGAGCCAGGGCCGGGCACACGCTCCAGCTGGGGCCCTGCCAGCCCTGAAAGAAGAAAGATTTCCACTATGTGTCACATAGACACAAGCCTGCTTATATATCTCATGGCAATAGATACTTCTCTGGAAACAACATCACATTACTGACTTTGGTTCACCTTGTGATTTACTAAGTGTCTTCCCCCACCAGCCATATCTTCTCCTTTCATACCCCACTTTGGCTATTGCATATTTGAGGAGATGATTATCACTACCTGTGTATAAATACCTTTCACTTGGTCTGATTGAATCGTGTATTCTTTTTTTGTTGTTTTAATAATTTATTCAATTTGTCAAAAGTATTCTGAATTCTAATTCTATTTTTCAGTCCTCCAGGTAACCCTTTCCAGATTAGGGTCATCTGAAAAATTAATAAACATATTCTCTATGCCTCTGTCCGTAACAATAACAAAAATACTGAATAATGCTGGTGAAGGACAGACCACAATGAAACTCCAACTTAATGAATTAAAGTACACAATTTGCAATTGATTTAGTGTTGAACTCACAGACATAGATACCTACCTGCATTTTCTGTGATTGTTATGGTGATGCTGTAATACGGTAATATACAGCTGCAAGTCTGTCAGAAGCAATGATAGCACAGTGAAAAACTTCAGAAGTTATCCTTATTTTCTACCAGGACTATAAGCGCTTTCTGGAGCCATGCTTTGGCCAGGATAACAGATAGTGTCCTGGAAAAATTCCTCAGGATTTCCTTTAACACTTGTGCCCAAGAACATGGGAAAATGCTGGTCTGTCTCTGATATTTTTCTGAAACTTTGCCCTCCACATTTGCCACGTGGAAAGACTTAGTTCAAGGCCTTGGGAGTGGATTAACTGTGGGGATTCGGTGGCTGCAGCTCCGCACCAGTAACCTGCCCAGTAGCGAGCACATGTTCCTGCTCCCAGGGTCCCCATTTGCATCAGGTTTCCTTCTGCCCTGAAACTTACAGGATCCCTAACTTTTTCTACAGGGCCTGCAGTGAGGTTTATTTGTTAGAATTATATTTTAAACCGACATTAAAAATCCATTATTTATTTTTACATATCATGAATTAGGCAAAATGAGGGAAAAAAAAAATCTGCGTCTAAAAACTTCTTCTGCTGAAAGAAGTGAAAGAGAAAAAGAAATGAAAAATTGGTGTGAAACCCACATTTATTTTGGTTGCAAGGTTATTTTTCTTTGGAAAAAAATGTTTCAGAAAAAAATTTCAAGTGGTTCTATGCAATGTCATGTCATCTGCCTCTGAAATCCCTGAAACGTGGAAGAATCCTTGCAGTGGCAGTTTTCTTGATCAACCGACAGCATATAATGGCTTAACAAATGAACTGAAGTAGTATCAAAATCAAAGAGCAATCATCTTTGGAAGGCAAACTGTCACAAGGAAGGCATCAATCAACAGGAGTGAGTTCAGCTGAGGGCCACCAAGATGCTCAGGGTGGGAGCAGCTGCCCAGTGAGCTGGGCTGGTTCAGCCTGGAGAAGAGGAAGCTTCTTAGGGGGGACCCAAGGGCAGCCCACAGAGACCATGAAGGGGTCATCAAGGAGACGGAGCCAGCTCTTCACAGCTGTGCCTGGTGGCAGGATGAGAAACAATAAGCATAAAATGAAAAAAAGAGACATTCAGGGTGGATATAAGGAGAATTTTTGTCCCCGTGGGGGCAGTTGGGCACTGGAGCAGGTTGCCCAGCGAGGTCAGACTGTCTCCATCCTGGATACAACCTTAAGCAACCTGTCTGACCTCTGAGCTGACCCTGCTTTGAGCAGGACACCAGGCTAGAGACCTCCTGTGATCCCTTCCAGCATGAATTTTCCATGATCCTGTGATTCATACACCGACCAGGACAACCACTTCCACTTTGAATCTACTCATGCCTTTACCTCTGGATCACACATGCAGTCACATACGTTATTTAGTGTTTCTCACAGTGTAAATAAGCTGAACAGCGCCTATGTCACCCAGTGAGGAGACACTGGTTGTAATGTAGAAGCAAACAGCCTGCTTTAAGAGAGAGAAATATGTCATGTAGTCTGAGGAAACATCTGCAATTAGAATAATTACTGTGCTAGAACATGGCATTGACTCAGGAGGCTCCACAGGTGGGTAGAAACAGTCGTAATGTATCATTTGCGTAGCACCAAATTTATGGTAGTTTTACACCACAGATTTGCAGTTTAAAACTTTCGAGTGCAGTGAAAGATGATTTATCTGATCTATATGGTACAGTTCAAATGTTCTGTGATAAAAATGAGCTATTGATCTCAGGAGATTCTAATTTAGATCAGTTCACTTAAAAAGAGTAATAAACTGAAACAGTCTGGGAAGCTTATGTTTCGAATGACTTATCAAGGAGTTAAAAAATTTAGTAACCTGAGCCAGCAATAACTTTAACAGTAGCCAGAGTCCCAGATTTTACTGAGCCAAACTTTTTTGAACTGTTCACACAAGAACAGGGATAACAGCACTTCCTATTACACTGATGTCCAGAGAGATGCTCATTTGTAGTAGATCTTGCAAAAATAAATAAAAAGTAAAAGACATTCTGGAGAGCTCAAAACATAACCTTAGCAATAATACTGAGTAACGGCTTTTGGGGCATAAAGTTTGAGATGGTCAGTCCTATTTTCCCATAGATTTTTCCATCACTGAAACTTGAGGTTTTGCCAAAGATTTGGGGAGATTTCTAGAAAAACCTTGATTAATGTTTTATTGATGAAAAATCTGATTAAATGGGTACTTTGGCTGTCCAGTTCCTCCCAATCACAGTTTGGTTTTAACTGTCTAGCCTGTGTAGCTCTGGTTTTTTAATGAAGTTAATGAAATAAGTATGAATTGAGTCAATTAAAACACTATAATGGTGAATGCACAAATTGCTGTAAGATTGCACTCAATTTTCAATAACTCAGCACAGGCTGCGTCCCATGCAATTAGGTGTACTGTCCTATATCCCCATTAACAACCTGGATAATGGAAAAGCATGGATGCTCTCAAATGTGAAAATAATGAGCAAAGGGGGACTGAAAGCACTTGAGAGGGTTAGAATTTAAAACAATACATTGGAGAAATGATCTGAAGTCCGCAAGGTGAAGCGCAGCGTAGACAAGTACAAAAAGTGCAGCATTTGGAAGAGGAACACATCGAAAAAGGAAAAAGAACTGGGCAGCAGCACAGCAGAAAAGACGGTTGTAAGGAATCATAATCTAAACATGATATAACTGATGCCATGCTGTTGCCAGAAGGGCAGCTTCTGTCCTGTAACATGGACAGTAGTTTTCCTCTCATCAGCACTTCTGAAGTTTGACAAAAGGAGTGTCATGTCCTGGTTTAGTTGTTACATATCCACAGAGATGAAGACCTTCTGCTTGATGTTAAGAAAAGTGGCACTTAGAAAATATATTTTGTTGGTGATGACTGAAATAAAATGGGTTTGACTTAGCTTAGCAGATGGGTGGGAAGGCAGAAGAAAGGTGATATTGCAGAGACTGTACAGAGGGATGGAGGAAAAGAAGGACAAGCAGTGGATTAGGATGATTTGCAGCAAAAGAGAAAGCTGGGCAAGAAAACTGTCTAGCTAGAAGAACAGTTAATCAATGGAGCAAATAACCAAGGGCACAAAATCTCTGTCACTAAAGCTTTTGAGAAATGTTTAAAGCAGATATAAATTTCTCCTTCAAAATGTTCCCTATAAAGGAAGCCGCTAGTTCTTAGCTCTTAAGTAGATGCACAGAAGTAGGTAAGGGGAGCCCCAAGCAAGGTGGCAGCGGAGACTGGAGAAGGCTTCCCTTAAAGTTACAACAGACTCCTGGGATATGAAGGACCCATGTTTAATTATCCATGAAAAGATTTGATTCAGTTCTCCCTTTCAGGAGACTATCAAATCACCACATGATACCTTTAAGATGGCAGAAGATCTTTGTTAAAGACATCCCTTACAGTAGATTAATAAAATATGCATTAGCACAAGAGCTGAATTCCAAAATAGGAGTAAGATACAGGCTCTATTTGCTTTCTACACCAACAGAGGGCTCCCCCAGTGAAGGTGAATCCGTGTTTCTCTTTTCTATGTTGAGTGTGTCGGGGGCTGCTGCTGTGGCTGTTCCCTCAGTGCCTCAGGAGCATTGCACCGCTAGTACACTTGTTGCACAGACACTCACAGAGCATTTGTTAAAAATAAATAGATTTGGGGAGGTTGTTTCCATAGAGTAATGCTCCAGTCCCTCAAACAGCAGTGTTGGTTACTGTCCAGATGGTGATGGGAGTCTCTGATATGAGGGTCCTTGCATCAACATCTTCATCTGGACCTGGTGAGACTCCCCAGTCCTCTGCTCGCTTGTTATGATCCAGCTGGGCTGTGGTCCTGCATGGCCACTCCAGCACACCCATGGTCTGTTTCTATTGATAGTATCAAATTATGCACAAACCACCTAACCATTTTGACTGAGTACAAAAGGCAGCACTATGTGCCCACTCTGCGTCTCTGCAAGAACAGTTTCCACTATTCACAAGTATCTTACCTATGTGCAGCCTGGTCAGTTCTGTAGCAGGAACAGCCTGGGTGAGTTCCTTGGAAGGCCAGGTTGTCGGCCAGCTTAATCAACACATCTCACACATAAATAGTGCCCGTCTGTCGGTCCATCCAGGCACCGCAGGAGTTGCCCAGGGGAATCTCCTGGCCAGTCAGAAACTCAGCCTGGAGGGCTCCTGCAGCAGTTGCCCAACAGCTGTGCTGTGCGGGGCCCGGGAGCTCAGGCAATCCCCTTGTCACAAGGCAGTCCCTTGTCTTGGGTGGATCCCTTACTTCATGTATGCAGAGAGAGCTCTGCGTATATGGAACTCTGGGACCAGGAATTAAGTGTGCTGGGTGCACACCCACGCATAGCCCTGATCCCCAGCTACACCACAAGTACAGCTGTAGGACAACTTGAATTTCAACGTTAGATCTCCCTTATAACTGAAATTCCATGGCTTTTGCCCCACACACATTCACAGAGCAAAGGATACACGCTAAGCTCCAGAATGGAGCCCTGCACCTGCTGAGCATCCTCTACACTGGTTATCACCTTTTTAGTTTCCATGGCAGTGCTTTTGCTCTTTCCCAAAAAAACGCATCCTCTGTGCTTTCACTACTTGTCATCAGACAACTGAAGCTCTTTGTTACAAGCTTCGCTTGCTGGACCAATTTAGAAGCACATAAGCCTGATGAGATAGCGTATTAATAATGACCCGCCTGCATAATCTGTAATAGAGATGTTATAGTTTAAATGACTGTTTCAGCGTTGGTAGATAAGACTTTTCATCTCTTGTATGCGAATGAAACTTCCTGACTCAACAATAACGGCTGTCTGCAATAAGGACAAAGCCCTGCTTGTATTTAAACCTGATATGCATTTCCGAGATGAGGGAATTGTACAGTTTACTACATCCTTGAAAGTCTCTTTCCATGACTTTTCCTACATATTTAGTGTAAAGAACACAATAATGGTACAAAATTCAGTTCAAGACATTGCAGTTTCTGCTTTGCAACTACCCCAGCCTCATGAGACCCTTGATGTTTCTCTTAGTATCACCTGTGAAATTAAATTAAACAAATTTATTTACCTATGCATGAAATGCTTACACATTGTGACTGCTAGTATCAAAATAAATGGACAGTGTACTTAGGAGATTTTGATGAGGAAAAAAGAAGATGAAAAATATTTCAGGGTAGGGGAGAGAAGAAATATGCCTATTATATAAGCCAATGCAGAAATGTCTAGTCCAAGGAGGTAACCATAGATTTTGGGGTCCGTGGTCACCCTCCTCTTCCAGTTCTAGGCTAGACACAGATTGGAAGGTCTGAATGAAGGAGAGAGAGCTACTCTGAGGAAAATTCAGATAATCAAAGATCAAGTAATGTTCTGCTTTGCACATAAAATAAGCCACAGTTAATTTCTTAATTATTTTTTCCTAGTTAGACAGCAAACTATATAGTGGCTATGACTTTCCTGGAATTAATTTTTCACTCGCAAACAAGGATAGAGCTCTGCCAGTATGGTGTGAACCTACTAAGAGTTTCAGGCCAGATATCACATCACCGAGGACATCAGTGACAGCTCTTCTGGAGAGATAAAACACCTAAAGGAATTCATTTCATATGCATCCACTGGGAAGTGCGGTGAGACAAGGGTGTATGGCTAAGAACTTTTCAAACTGAAATACAGTAGGGCCAGGGTTAGCCCATGGGGATGAAGTTATGAGGATTTCAGTTTCTCTAGCTATAAAAGCAGAATAATGGCACTGGTCTTCTCTGGAAAACAGTTTGAGATAAAAGGAACCTGATAGCACTGTAGGAGAAAAACCAATTGGGAATCATGGAGTTGTCATGCTCAAGTGGATAATCCGTCAATATAAATATCCATTGACTGCTGAAAAGTTGTTTTTAAATAAATGGAAATAATGCATTTTTGCAGTATTTTAAAGGAAAAAAAATCTCCTTTTTACTGAACAGCCTTATTCTTTATATGAGCCTAGAGGGGATTTCTGCAGCTTTCAGCATCACAGCATCTGAATGAAGGATTATGTTTATAGTCATAAGCACAAAGAGCCCCACGAACGCTATTCTGCTGCACACTCAGGACTTCACAGACACAACCAGAAGAGAGCTCCAAAGCCCGTTGGAAACAACTTTACTCATTCCAGCTACTTCGGTGTCCTCCAAATCAGACCAGAGGGGCACAGACTGCTTGAGCTGACGCAGATCCTCTCTTTTGTTTGACCCTCACACTGACTCTACAGTGCTTTAGGCCTCACATGATGCTATTAATAAAAAATTTGCCATGTAGGACGTGCGTAGCACTATAGCCACAACGCATGGCTGGTGGATGCTTATAGGTCTAGTGAGGATGGGCAGAGAAACTAGTTAGCAACCTGCATGAAAGCACTTCAAGGTAATAATGTGCCTGCAGCCACACAGGCATCTGCCTTTCAACCCATCAAGGGTGGTCACAGCGGAAGGACTAGGTAATAAATAGACACAGAGACTGAAACGTTGGACTTTTTAAGCTATATTCATTAGTAGTCACTTTTGTGGATTTTCAGAGTATCTTGGGTGCCAGGTTTAAAAACTCAGCATCTTTTCTTCACTTGTAAAACTGCTAGATTTTTATAAATGCAAAAATACTGGTGTTGATATTTACGTAGCAGAAAAAAAGCCATGTTGTCTTCCCCAGCTATCAGATTTTCTGAGGGGAAATAATTTGCCCTTGGAGAGCGACAAGATTTCCAGATTTAAGGAGAATTTTGACCACTTCGTGCATGAAGGGCATGTGCAGGAGATCAACGATGACTGAGTGTCTAAATCAGCCTGAATTACTGCAAATGACTCCTAGTGGGAAGGGACCCAAATTCAGCATAGAGTTTATTTGAACTGCATTATTCTGGAGGAGGTAGCCTGTCCCATCTCCTGCAGTTCCCACCTGCTTGCATTTGTGAGCTGTATCAATGTCACTCTCTAGCTTTGCTGTTACTTGCTTTGCCGTATTTTGTCAGATGGCATTTCCTCTGTGCCTTGCTTTCTTGCTGTGGACCAAATTTTACTCCTGCTAAAAAAATGCTATCGCTTGACACTGGTGCAGGAACATAGGTCCAAGAGGAAACTGGCTGTGTTTATCCTCACACTGCTGCTGACTGTTTAGACCTAGTAAAGGAACTTGGGAAAAGACTAGGCTGTCTATCAGCTATTAACTTATAGACTATTTCACACTTCATAGGACTTTTCTCTACTTTCAGAACTGTGTTGCTCAAAAAGGCTTGTCAAATTTTACTGACTTTTATAGCTTGTGCTCAGGCTGCCTGCATGAGTATGGATTTCCAATATCTCTTTTACATTCTTACAATTATGCTTGTCTTCTATCATCATCTGAAATAGCAAGATGTCAATTTTGTTTTGTCCTAATTGCTGCTAAAGACTTATTGATGCGAGCATTTGCTTTCTGTCGCTTATTGCCTTGGAGTTGTTTATGTACGGGTCTTTAATGCCGTTTAAGGAGAAATGTCTCTTGGTAAGAAAGCTAGGCTCTGGTATAATTTTCTTGATTCTACTTCAGTCCAGATCTACTGAATGGTTCATGAGATGGTGGAGGTCAGGATACTTAGAATTGCTAAAGGCAAGATTGTAAAGGTATGGAAGCACCTGAAAATGTACATAGCTGACTAATGACAGTAAAAAATGCCCAGGCATCTAAGGTAAACTGAAATCAGTGACAATGATTTGTGAAACAGGTAGCAAATGAAAATAGGAAGTGTCAGAGCACAAACAAGATACAGGTTCATTGTAGACTTTTAATTCTAATACTTAAATGTATGAATAATAAAAAATGGGAATTACTGTCCCAAGAGACAGCAAAATAAGGAAAATTTTTAAAATAAGAGATTACAGAATGATAGTAATTGGATTTGTGCAGGCAACAATTTTACCATCCTGGAAAAGCTGATATTTCAGACATTTTTTATGTTCTCTAAAGCAACAGTATAAAGACTCTGAAACACTTTTTCCTGAATGACCATACAGATCCATTCCCTTAGTGTGTTTTTGTCCATAGTGAGTAAGCTTGTCAATACTGAATGTGCTAAAAAACGTATTACACAAGTAATACATGCTACTTTACACTTATGACACTAACTGTTGGAATTCAATGTTAACAACAGCATTATAAATGAGACAAGCATAAATTGGGACCTAATTTCATGACCTCTCTGCTGACTTTACGGAATTCTCCATGAGATCAGATAAGGCGCGAACTGGCTCTGTGGTATCTAATGCCATTCTCATTCAGGTCACTGACTTGGTGATTTCTAGAAGACTGTTATCTTTCACAGAAGTGAGGTCCTCTGTAGCAGCTCTACAGACACGTCCATAGCTTCCCACTACTTGCCCACAGTCTTGCTGCTGGTGGAATTAACTCTGTGGGAGGTCCTGGTTGCAGAATGATGTCTTGGAAAGCTACGATCAGGATTCTGGATGACACAGCACATCACCACAGAAAATCTCATTTAGGCTATCATGTGAGGAACAAATGCAGAAACTAAAGGAAGAATCTGGGGCACTCGGAATAATGCTTGGCTGTCCATATGTACCAGGGAACACTTTGGGTTCTTGTTCTAGACCGCAAAGGACTGTAGTCCTCAGGAAGGAGCTATTTAGTGATATTTCATGTTGCTGGTATGGCATTGACTTGGAAAATTGTGCCCAAACAGTTGTCTCTGCTTCTCAAGAACAGTGTTAAATGTAGACATTAAACAAGCTAAACTCAGTGAGTGGTTAAGAAAAAATATGGGGTTTTGACATGCACAGTTAGCATTTCTTTTGTAAATTTTGTAAACTATTCAATTGTATACCTATTTGGATTAGTCTCTGGAATTCAGCATCCCACACAACAGATGCAGAATTTATCTGTAACGCAGAATTTATATTTCAATAAATTCCAGTTTCATTTTTAGTTTCTGGATGATATTTTTTTTACTTCTGTATTTCATTAAATACAAATTCTTATAACAGCTGGTTTTCCCAAGTTATGTTTAATGTTTTAATGCTGGTTTAAACAAGGACAGTAGTGGCATCTGTCAAAGATGCTGCCAGTAAAATTCTATGTATTTTGTGCAGCAGAGACTATAAAGAACGTCTCTTACTATAATGTCATTCAGAAACATGGTTGTAAGAGAGGATCATATCTTCCTGTTTGCTCTCACCTTGAGATTTATCATAATGGAAGTTTGTGTCAGAAGACAATTCAAGGTTGTTTTCTTCTAAGCACCTCATGCAAAATTGCATTGAGCGGCAGGAGACAGTTGTTTTTATCAGCGTAAGATACTGGAAGGTGAATTTTGGAAGCATTTCAAATATTCTACCGTTCAATACTGTCCCTTTCTGTCAAGCATACGGTAGATATTCTTGAATGAAACAGAAGGGCACAATCAAGTTTAGATTATTTTTAATGCAGTGATTGGTGCTTAAGCCAATTGTGTTAATAGAAGTACAGGACAGCTCTGAAAAAAAACCCTGTAATCACTTCTGCACTACAGCTGCTCACTGATATATAAGTCTGGGAATTTCCATAGAAAAGGCACTGTTTAATCTCAGACAGTGGAAGGTAAACAGGGAAAGTTGCCCTTTCATAGTCACCTTTATTATAGATGTAGCACCCACTGAAACATTCAGGGGGAGACTAGTCCAGGTTAGGATTTGTGTCAGTTGCTGAATTTCAGACAAAGGCATACACATAGAGGTTTCCCCCTTTTCACATGCTCTGCCCTCTGTTTCTGAATTTATCCTTTGTTATAACAAAGACTTCGTGGGTCAATCTCAATTTGGGATGAAGACACCGAAAATGAGGTGTCTATATGTGAGCCTGGTGCCCAAGCCACTGCTATAGTCAGTGGAGGTTAAGGCGGCCCTGCTGCCAACCTGTCTCTCTACTGACTCCTCTGCGTCCCTCTATCTAGTAGCAATCAGGGTTCTACTCAGTTAGTAAACACAGGTATCCAGTGCCATTTGAGATGAACAATGATATCTGCACAGAGCTGGCAGATACAGCACAGGACCTACAGGAGACGTGCGCTTTTCCGGACTTGCAGCTGAAGGCCAACTGAGCATCTCAGCAAATTCACAAGGGCACCTTGAAAAGCACTAGGCACCCGTCTTTAGGCACTTGAATCAAGCCCTTACTTTTAGACGCTTCAGTGTAGGTGTCTCAGTTTGGGGCTGGATGCCAGTACTGCAGACAAAGGATTTTTGAATCTGAGTTACTTTTAATCACCAAAGAAGTCTGCAAGAAACACATGTTCCTCAGAGGGAGGCAGGGACTCCTTCTGTAGCACCAGATTATGGGGAGGATCAGTATGGATACTAAATCTTTCTGTGTGGAAAGCACTGATGTTAAGCTTAAGTGGCTAAAGAAATCCAGTTACAGAACTGCGGAATTACAGTGGCGATATATAGTTTCATCTGCTCATGCAAAGAATGACTGTTTCTGTTAAACCAGGGATTAGATAAAATATCAATGTCACAGTTATTTTAAACAGTCTTAATTTTTTTTTTAAATTAGATAAATCAACAAGTGGGAAACCGGGTTTCCAGACCACCTTTAGCAGAATACTGTTAGCATAATAATTAACAGCTAACAATCTACATATTCTTAGTGAATAAAGGTTTACTGGAGCAAGACGGACAAAAATAGGAAATGTCTATTCAAATTCCAAGAAACCATGAGGTCCCTGTTCCCATAGGAACTGAAAGATAATTAGCGTCTCTGAAAATTAGTACACTGATTTTGATGGCTACATATGGATTCAGGTACATCACTTCAGCCTAAACTGAGTATTTTGTCATCTTTAGTGGTTTCCATAAAATGTAGTACTATGGAAATAGAAGAAAGTCATGTTTGGAATTCCTGGAAATGGCAAGATAGATAATTACTCAGATTAATAAACATTTTGGCAGTACAATTCAGTGCTTAACCTCTAACAGGTCATGGCTCAGATAGACAAGGAAATGCACTACATTTAATGAGTTGTTATACCATTCTTACTCCTTTAACACTATCTTCTTCACATTTTTAGATTGACTTCTACTTTTGAGCTGTGTTGTAGATCTTGGTAAGTCCCCAACGACAGTGGAGTCCCCAGTTTCAGCCTGGTTGTGGTTACAGACTTCACCAGGCTCTTTTCTCCACCAGAGCTGAGAAGTTGCAGTCAACCAGCTCTCCGTTGGCATAAGTCATTGAGGTTGTCTTGCCCCAAGTCAGAAAACATACCAGTGACTTCACCTTTCTCTGTCAGAAAAAGAAAGGAGAAGACACGAAGTCCTTCTTTTACTTAACTTTCTGCTCAATTTCTTTCCCAGAAGCAGCCACAGCCTGAAGAAGGAGGTCACGGTGACCAATTCTCCCACACCCAGCACAGGAAGAACAGCTGAAGCAAAAGTCTCCGCACATTTTTTGTGGTAGGAGTATTGCAGTATCTCTGGTAGGATACTGCAGTATCTCACCAGTCATCTCTCTCACTGTATGAATGAATTTCCAGAAGAAATGGCCTCTCTCCTCTGAGCCTCTCAAGCAAGCATCTTTCTCCTTAATGTAGTGGTTAGGCAATGTGTGCATTTCTGCAATGTGTGCGTAAAGCACTCTGGGTTTGGTAAACAGCAAACCTCCAGTGGGAGCCATGGTTGCTCTGGGAATCAGGAAAAGCAATGTCATGCAAAGCTCACTGCCTTTTCTTCCACCTCCAGCAGATGGAGAGTAGCCAAAGAGATGAAAACCATGCTGTGCAGGAGTGTGCAGCGCATTTTCAGGCAACATTCACAGGTCTCCTGGCCGTGGCATGACTGACGTGAGTTTCAAGCACCCACATTGTGGAGCTCTTCTCTTGTCTGAGGCACACTGCCTTCTGTTGTACGTATTGATGGGGGCCTGCTGAACCTGCTTCATGCTCCTGATTAGCTCTGATCCTTTCAATTGCAAGGATTTGAAACTTCAGTCATTTTCAGAGGCCCAAGGGACAGACAAGCTCTTGGTGCAGTTTTGACATCAGACCTTGGGAGGAGCGTTGCTGCTTGTGCATGGAGGAGGGATGAGCCATTTTAAGTAAGTATTCAGATGTCATCCTGTCTTCTTGAACCTGCACAATGACATTAGAAGAAAGAGTGTGTTAGAAGTATGCTTGAAAGGGAAAGACAAGTTTTTAAAAACTCTCATAGAAAACAGTCCATAAGGAATTCTGAAAGTTAAAAAGAATTCAGAGGGAAACTGTAGGAAGGGTATGTGACCTGGAGAGAGAAAACCAAAGGAGGTTAACTTAGCCTTTGAAAGCCAACGAATATTGCAGAATGGTTAAAAATATCTATTAGAGAAAGTTATCAGATAATAGCAAGATTTCTAAAGAAATAGCAGGTCATTCCTTAACAACAATATCGAATGGTTGGAGGCTGAACTTTGAAAATAAATTGAAGAATTAATTAAACTGACAGTTAAAATAATTGAAAATAGAGCAATTCCATTTGTTATCTAAATAAATGTCTTTGCAAACAAAAAGTTTTCTCTGTGGAAATGTTAATGTTTTCTATCAAACACCATCTAATACTCCAAATACTCAACTTTCAGCCAAAGACTAATTTTCAATACAAATATGCTGTCCAATGCCTTTGTGTAACAAAGGGTCTAACAAGAAAGATATAAATTAACCGGATTTGATTATGGTGAGTTTGAGCAAATCACAACTCCAGTGTGGGAAGTTGCTTTCAAGAGTATTCTGAGAAGAAATTACACTGATTTGGGGATTCAAAATAATGAAAGAGTAGGGAAACATTTTCTAAACAGTTCTAGTTGGTACATGCTATGATTAAGTACCTGTTGCTCAGTCTCTTCCTAGTCAAGACTAGTTATCTTTTTAAAATATATACTTAAGAAACAAACTTGTATTTCTTTCATATACATGAAAATCTTGTTGAAACTATAACCATGCTCTTGAAAACCAGGCGAGTAGTCCATCTGGCCTTCCTTTCGTTAAACCATAAAAATGTTGGAAATTTGTGGAGCCTAAGAAGTAGAAAACTGTTGCAGAACTGATGAGATTTTTTTAATCTACTCACCCATGCCAACTTTTCTGTCAAATGTGCTTCAGTGAATATAACAAAAGATGTTTGTATGTTTGATGATGTTTCAGAAAGGTAGAAACATAAAGAAAGTGAAGACAGGTCAGTTGAGCTTAATAAAGTATAGGGCTATTTGAAAAAAAAAAAAAGAAAAAGAAAAAGAGAGAAAGAAAAAGAATAAAAAAAAGAAAAAGGAAACTGCAAAAGAAACAAGATACTAGTCACATTGAAACCTGGTTAGGTCTTACCTTGTGCTCTGCTGAAATTCCTTCCTTTGCACTATTTAGGTGCTGCCTTTGACTTAGTTCCTAGTAATGCTCTAGGGGAAAGTTACACAGATGGCAAAAATTTGCTACAAGAAGAATTTACTGTCATTCCTCCCATTAATAGATGGGAATGTAATATTCATTAAAAAGATTCCAAACTTCAGTCATCCCCTAATGATCATGCAAATTCCCTCATCAATGCATAATAGAACAAAAGAGATCTCTGCATTAAGAATTACTTCTACCACTTTCTATGGCATTTCATTAAAATGTCTTATTTCAAACAACCTTTTGCAGAAGCTACTTATCAGATTTGCTTATGGGACACATCTGAAAGGGGGAAATGGCAGATGCTTCCCTGCAGTTCTGTTTTGTTTTGCTTGGTTTGCCCAGACTTGGATGTGCCAAAGGTAAAATCCAACATAAAAGCTTTATGCTGGGTGTTGATTTTTATTTCTGCAATACAAAAAAAGCATCGGGGCCATTGCTCCCTCCATGATGTGGGAGGATTTTGTGACAATCTTTGTAGATCCAACAGCAAGAATCAATCAATAAGAAACTCTGTGCTACTCATGCCTACCCTCTATCTTGAGTAACGACATGGAGGCATCTTGGATTAGGGTGCCAGTTGGTAGTAATTTCCTTGCCCTTAGGTTGCTTTACATAATATTTTCAATCACAGTAGTGCAGATCCCCCCAAACGAATCAGGAATTATTGGCATCTCAAGCCCTGTCATCTGCCCAGAGTTATGGACAGTGGCAAGAAAATACTGCAGAGAGTTACACTCAGGAAGTAAATGTTGACAGGGAGATTGTTAAATTAGACTTAGGCTTGGAAAGTGGGCTACCAGTAGGAGGGAAAAGTAAGAAGGATGCACATCCTAAATTCAGTCCAATTTAGCTTTCTTCCCTGAGTGGCTCTCAGGATGGTCTTTCCTTTGATTACCTGGGGAGTCCACAGATTAACCTTTTAACTTAGGTAAGATGTCTTAAAACTCCTTGCATTGACTAAGACCTCTTCTTTGAAGCACATTTCAACTGTTACATGCCTGGAGTAAGTGTGGTAAGATCATATATGATTGCTGCTTTCTTTCTGCAAAAAAACCCCTAAAATTTAACTCACCATGAAATAAGACCACGTGCTTAAATGACAGCTAAAATGTCTATGAAGCTGTTCAAGCTTTGTGAGCTCCGAAAACCCATGAAATGCCTGAGGAGATTAGCAAAACACCAGGCCCCTGATGGTGCATCCTTCTGGGCAGCGTACTGCACTCAGGGGTTAGGAGAGCATCACTCAGGTCACGTCACATGGGGAACGACCCACAGCTTAGACGGTGCTGATCTGATCACTGTAAGGTGTCTAGAGCAGTTCAGTCAACAGCAATATTTTTTAGGTGAGAAATGCAAGGAAAACCCTTTGACCTTGGTGTGCTTATTCGCCTTTGAAGAGACAGATTTTATTTTCTCTTTGTAACAGCATGCTGGAAAATACCAAGGCAAGGCTCTGGATTCATCTCAGGTGAGGTTCATTTATCAGCTACCAAGTTGCTCTAAAAACAATTCAACTTCTACATAACAGACAGTCAGTAAGCATTAGATTTTTCAATAACCTTCTGCCAAAGTCTGTGAGTACAAGAACATTTCAATATCAGGATTTTTCTTCATCTGATGATGACACTATTCAAAAGGGAGTGCAGTTGAAGGGAGGAATACAAAGTCATGCTTGAGTAACTTTAATCATTAATAACTCGCTCATTTATAATTGGCTAAAAAGCCTCCCAGGTTTCAGTTGTTAGTTCAATGGATTAACAGCACAAGGACACTGGCCTGTCGTGTCTTTGCAGGGGGAACTTGCTGAGTGGAGATACAGAAGCAACGACCTCATTATGCATCCTGGGCAGGGGAGGATCAATCCTACTTCAGAAAGGGATGATGGAAAGCAGCGAATGTGTCAACGTGGCAGAACTAATGGAAAAGCTCTTTTTTATATATATACTTTCTCCAAAATATGAAAAAAAAAGAGGGCTCTGTGTTAGATTTGAAAGTTAGACTAGGAGTAAACCCTGCTTGCACCATTTTAAGGGAAAAACATCACTTTAAGGATTATTTTGGCTTGTCAAAAATCTCAGGCAGGAAAGAGGGCGCAACAGAACAAGCAACGGATTTACATCACATCAGATTTGGGGAAAGAAAGGATCACTGCAAGAGCTCTCCAAGAAAGGAGATGCTTTGCTGAGTAAATTATTTACTTCTCTTCCTGGTTTCAACAAGTAATAAGAAAAACCTGATTTTCACTACCCTCTTGCTACAGTTTAGATATGTGATAAATTGTGGCAAGGTGTCTGCTGTGGGGCACCAACACGGCTTTTGTGGATCAGCACACTCATTCTCTGAACCATGAGCTGAAGTTGAGCAAACAGATTGCACTAATCCTGGCATTACCACTGCAGGGCTTAAAGAAGTCAGGCTGGTTACTGATTTCCACCAGCCAGGGCCCTGGCCCAGAGATTAATGACCCTATGAAAAGCTAAGCCAGAGAAAGAGTTTGGCCAAAGCTCTGCAACTCTAACCCAGTTAGATTGTTATCAATTTTACTGTTCCTATTGGCAGGATGGGACTTCTTATACTGGATCTAGCTGATGGATCAGTTCTTCAATTGGGAAATGCAGTTGTATTAAATCTTGAGAGTACAATTTGATTGCATTTTTCAAAGGGAGAAAGTCCAGCTGGCTTGTTTTGACAGTGTAAAAATGTTTTTTATATTTATGTTTGAATGTTATTCAATAAATGTGGTACTGTGCATTGTAGGAAACGGGTTTTTTTCCAATGCACGACATTATCAAAATGAAAAGATTTTGTTGTTTTGACTCAAGCTATCTGAACTTTTTACAGAGTGGGAAGTTTCACCATGCTGGCTCTAAGTTTTTGTTTAGAATTGAGAATAATGACAGGAAAGTCACTATTTCCTAGAGAAAAACAACAAAACCACTGTTTTCAGTCCAAATCTAACACTGACAATGACTGGAGAGAAACTGGGGAGAAAATGGAAAAGATGTGGAAAAAGTAGTGAGCATTCTCAAAGCAACAATATTTATGACATGTTTCTATTAGTATGGTAGCTGATTCTGCTCTGTCAGATGTTAGGGTGATAATTTACTAGAAAGTTGCTGCTTAGTAATGAATAAATTTTCTTATCTATCATATACAGATGTTTTCATCCCTACTGCCTATTTTAGGGTTTATACCTTGCCCTACTCTCATATCTGAGCAAAGCCCACACAAATCACTATTATTCCCTATTGCAATTCAATGTTGGGACTTTGCCTATCGGGCTCCCTGGTGTAAAGAGTGTGGTGGTGCTCTGCCCTGACCTTGGCATCCAAAACTTACACGACTGAGTCTAACCTCGTCAGACCAAGCATCATTGTCACTGGTGATAAACAGGCTCAAAGGATTTACTAAAGGTAGACATTTACCACTGACTTCCATTTCATCAGGAAAATTAAGGTAAGCAAAACCCAGTCACCCAGAGAGGTGATAGGTGCCCCATCCCTGGAAATATTCAAGGTCAGGTTGGACGGGGCTCTGAGCAACCTGATCTAGTGGAAGATGTCCCTGCTCATTGCAGGGTGTTTGGACTAGATGACCTTTAAAGGTCTCTTCCAACCCAAACTATTCTATGACTCTATGAATTTACCTGAACACTGCTTTTCCTTGCATTTGTATCACTACATCTCAAAACAGAGCTAAAGAAGCAACAGCTTTTGAGGAAACAGAAGCATACAAAACCCAAAGTGACACAGTCACCATCACCCAGATGGGAAGAGGCAGAGTCTAGCTTGTGCCAGGCCTACATGCAGTGGTCCAAGCAATGCTGCATCCAGTATTTATTTGAGTGCTAGTCAGGATTTTCAGAAAAATAAAAATAAATACCAGAGGGTGAAAAATTATCTGAAGGCTGTGAGGTTGCTGGAGATGGTCAGAATTGAGAGTGATTTTCTGCAGCACAAGAGGGACTTACAGCGCTTCTGTGAGACAGTAAAAAGGGGCTGAACTGTGGCCAACAAACTTTCTCTCAAATATGTTTGCCTTGTGAGCATATAACATGGCCTTGCCCCTGTTGCATGTCTTGCAGCTGTATTTCTAGCTGTGATTTGCAGCCAGTCCATTTTTCGCTTGTGTAAGAACAGCAGAATGATTAATATTTCTGAGTGTTTGTCACACCAAGAAGAAACAAATGTATATTTATACTTATCTTGCTTTGTATTTATGGATAAGAGTCCTAGGGACCCTCCTCGGTAACAGACAGCTGCAGGTATACGCAGGAACCTGGCAGAGAAGAACTTCGAAGGTGTGCTGTAACAGCATCTGTTTCATTGTGGGGCAGTGACACTGTGGCAATGAGTGCATCCAGCTGGCATGCCGTCACAGAGATGCTCAGGAAAATAAGGAACAGGATCCAAACAGCATTTAGGGACTTCCAGAAGGGTTTGCACCTATCAGACACTGCTGATAGGAGATCTCCCATGGGAATACAGGAGCCCATAGCCAATAGGTCATATTTCACATGAGAAATTACTTTCAGCTTCCTCCAGCCCTGTCAAGGCAAGAAGGAATAGAGAGGATGGAATTGCACGTGACCTTAATAAAGTTTGATTTTGTCTGGGGAAAACCACGGTGAGCGGTATTAAGGGCCAATGTCGGGAAGCCCCTGTAAGCTCCAGGGAGAGGATTTTGAGGGGCAGAGCCGCCGCTCACCGCATTGCGGAGGCTCCAGGCAGCCTTCACCTGCCCGTGCCGCTCCAAGGGCTCTCCGGCTCTGTTCAGATGATTTCCCCATGCTGTTTAATTACAAGATCTTTCTGGCTCTGTATGCACTCCCACACTGGGCATTCATTATCTGAGCCCTCTCTTTCCCCAAAATCTCTGCTCTGAGCGGTCCCATTCGAAACACACACTAAACATTAGCAATCGCACCAGAGCTCTTTTTATACTCAAGCCAACAAGCACCCTATAAAAGTCACACATAAATATGGCACACACGAAATCTAGTTATAACTGGGAAGTTGTGAAATAGGTGTAGTATGAAGGGAAAGGAAAGGAACTGATTTTATGAGTACATTAGCAGGGAGAAACACCGAACAAGGACCCCTCCGCAGCAGTGACATTTGGAGCCTAAATCAAGATGACATCCACAAAGAGACAACAGAGAGATCTTGCTGTTCCTGTGATTGCTGCGACTGCTATTAGGACTCCTGCCATTCAGCAAAGCAACTGCTGTTGTCTTTGGGAGCACCAATTCAGGATCCGCTTCAGTGGCTGTAATTTAATAGCAAAGGCATCAGAGGTTGAAACGGGGAACTTGGCAGGCATGCCTGGGAGAAGAGGGCTTTTTGTGTGTGAATCACTAAACCTTCAAATTCCTGCTGCAGCTCTGCTTCCCTCAGTCATTTTTTGCCAGGGAATGTACAGCCTCAGCATGTCAAAAATGAGAAGCACGGATAACCAGCCAGTGTTAAAATTACAGAGGTTTATATTGAGCTGCAAAGCCAACTTGAGAAAACTAGGGAGCTGAAGAAAGCAGAGCCCTCCCTTCTGTCCTTTTTATGGATGCTCCAGTTGAGGTGGATCCTGGACCGCGGGCTGTGCACTCACACGCTTGATTACGGATTCAGGAAGCAAACTTCAGGCTTGGGCAGTTTCCTGAAACTCACGACCTCTTACCCAGGGCTGTCGGAGATGCTGTGCCTCTGCCGAGTCACAGCCCGTTTGCCTTCCCCGAGCCCATGGCCAGCGTGGGTCAGCCCCACCGACAGAGCGCAGGGCTGCACAGAAGCAGAACGAAGCCTTTAGCGCCTGCGAGGGACTGACCCAGGCTGCACGGAGCCCGTGCTGACCGGAGCAGAGAGAGCCACGCAGGCTCTGAACGAGCCGGCACCGCTCTGGATGCTCTGTACTAAATGCCACATGGACAGCCGCAGCAATCTCTTCTTCATCACCCCCTAGTTGGCATATTTTCTATTAGGGATATTTTCATTTTATCCAGGCTACCACTCTGCCCACCTATTTTTCCTTGGTGGCCCAGCTTTAAGGGATACCAAGATGACTAGGGGACTGCAACACCTCTCTTATGAAGAAAGGCTGAGGGATTTGGGACTTTCCAGTCTGGAAAAAAGATGACTGAGGGGGGATCTTATCCATGCTTATAAATACTTAAAGGGTGGGTGTCAGGAGGATGGGGCCAGGCTCTTTTCAGTGGTGCCCAGTGACAGGACAAGAGGTAATGGGCACAAACTTGAGTATAGGAAGTTCCACCTAAGCATGAGGAGGAATTTCTTTGAGGGTGGCAGAGCACTGGAACAGGCTGCCCAGGGAGGTGGTGGAGTTTCCGTGCCTGGTGACATTCAAAACCCCCCTGGATGGGTTCCTGTGCAACCTGCTGTAGGTGACCCTGCCCTGGCAGGGGGGTTGGACTAGATGATCTACTGAGGTCCCTTCCAACCCCTACCATTCTGTGATTCTGTGTAATTTTTTTTTGCCTATGGGCTCTCTGTGTCACCCACGGACACGTGGCAGCTTGGCTGACCACAGAGACCGCAGCAAAACCCAGTGCAGTGGGCTCTGCCTGGCCCCAGGGAGCACTGCCCTCTCGCACTCCTGCTCCTCCGCTTGTCATTTAAATAAAAGCTCAGGCAAGCCGAGAAAGCGCTAGTGCTGCAGAGCCTTCCCCGGGCTCCTTTGTCAGGCTGACAGTCATGATGCAATTAATGCATTTTCAAAAAGACAGCATATCCTGTTGACGTGTTTTGCTGGGATGAGAAGTGAGATCAAGCCTTAGCACTTAGGTCTGGTGCCTACGGTGGTTCTGAGCACTGAGCTGAATGCAGGAGGTGGCCGTAGCTGAGACAGGTCATGGTGCAGAGTTTCACCATGAACATAGGAGACAAAATTGCCCACTCGTGGGGACAGCCGCATGAATACATAAATAGAGCTGCTGCTGCTGAATTTTGCTCTGATGGAGTTAAAACCTTGTGATAAAGGTGGAGAAAGGGAGAGGCTTGAGTGCCGATGTAAGTGTGAAGTCCTTCCCAGAGTACCTGCCGTGGGGGCAGGAGTGGGGCCAGGCTGGTCTCCAGCAGTGCTGGCCGGGGCCTTGAGCGGGGCCCAGATGATGAAAGATGGGGATGATCTCTCCAGCCAGAAATGTTTTATTCCCCATAAACAAGCTGTGTAAAAAAATCTCCTTAGAAAAACTCACTTATTCCAAAGAACCCAATCTTCTCTGAAAAAAAAAACCACCAAAATTAGCTCTCTGACCAATGCTACTATATATACAAACAACACAAATGCATTCCCCTCTTTCTCCCAGTTCTCTTCCTGTGAGATCCATGGAAAGGAGGCAGAGTTCTGCAGACAGAAGCTGCTATTCAGTTTATACAACCTTTAAAATAAAACTGAAGTACTTTCTGGAAGGGCTCAGTAACATAAGGGTGCCTATGGCTGGTGCTGTACCATCCTCTGCTGAGCTTTAGGGAAAAGAAAAGAAAACTCAATTGACTTTGAGCACCACTGCAACTGTAACTGATATTCCGTTTGAATTAAACATTTCATTTACTCTATCACAGCGACTGTGACCTTTTCAACTGCAGTTTGCCTCTAAATGACTGATGTTCTTCACGTTAACACACACGAGGCGCGACAGACTTGTTCTGTCAAAGAATGAAAATAGCTTTGCGGGTATTTTGTCTCCCTGTTTTGCAGAGATATAACAGTGAATGCAATAAAAAGTAATGGTGTGGAAGAGATCATGCTGCTGCTTTCCAAGGGTCATGTGCATATGGCTGGTGAGGAGCTCTGGTATTTCCACCATTTACTGAATTAAAAAACAGTGATGGGCAGCAGCCACTGTGTAACCTGAAAATGTGCTGCCCAGGTCCAGTGTCTTCAGAGCCAGCGTGGCCTCTGCGGAAACCTCAGGTTATATTCCTAGGGGTGAACTTTCAGAATACAGGTGCTATAAGTAAGTAGGGTGGACTCTTGAAACCCTTGGTTTTGTTTTTGTTTTATCATCCAGGGACTGCTACTTACAGGCAGCTTGAAATCACATTTTGGGGAGGACACCCCACCCCTCCCCTTTCTCCGAGCTGCGCGCAGCCCCCCGGCAGAAGGGAGCATTGCCAGCGCTCAGAGGGAGTTTCAAGACGCTTGTCCACGCTCTGCTTATCTGATGCCAGTGGTTTTATTTCTCTCCTGTCAATGAACTGAGGCACTTTCCTTCAGAAAAGAGAAAGAGCACAAGTTTTTTAAGTGTCTCTGCATCAGTGATCTCCAGGGGTTATTAGGTTGGTTGGAACAGCAATAAAACCCATTTTCATATTGCACTTTTCTTATTTTTCAGATTATCTCCTTTCCAAAGCACTTTAAGGAGAGAGGCTCAGCCCCTCTCTGGATGTCGTATGTCCCTGTGGGACGGGGAGAAGTGTCACCAGGTGCCTCAGGGTACAAGGTAAGCACGTCCCCGATTACAGACAGCAAAAAGCAGAGCTGAATGCAGCTGAATGGCTTGGGTTGGGATTCGACAGAGTGGAGGAGATAATGCAGAGGCAGAAATGGCTGAGCAGGGATGAGAAGGGACAATACAATCTCTTTTAGGAGCTCTGCTGGCTTTAAGTGCTTGTTGAACTACAGCCTGATTTTAACACACAGATACACCAGAGGTCGAAGTGCTGTTCAGGACTGAATGGCCTGAGAGCATGCACAGGCCAGTGTCAGGTGTGCATGGAGCCATGCGATCAGCAGCAGAAAGGTACTTCATGGTACTTTGCAGCCTTGTGAAATCACAGGTTGACCCAGGAGAAGAGATCACTTCTGACAAGAGACTATTCACTTTTCCAGTTAAGGGCTGCCACAGTTTCTGCAAAATGAACTAACTGGAGAACATTGCTGGAAGAATAAGGGTTAGGAAATGCAAATCCTTGGGGATGGTACATCTGATATGATTTGTGCAGCCAGTTCAGTCTCAGTGCAGACAGCATCAGCCCACGGATGTTCACTGGGCATCAAAAGGCTTGACTGTAATAGTTGTGAGTCTCTGTACTTGCATGGATAAGCTGAAGAGGCAAGAAACTGAAGGGGGCTGGCTCACTGAGATCCCACTGAGGAACGTGAAGAGGACACTGAAGCAGCCAAGGGAATGGGGAGGCCGAAGGCAGTGTCCCCCTACAACACCAGCGGTGAGAGCCAGAGGTCTCTGAACAGAAGAATGTCCAGCCATTAGATAGCTACCGAAGTAATGACCAGAGGGCAGTAATATATAGCTTCATACTCTAGAAAGCAGGGGAAAGAAAACTGGGAAAGCACAGGACTCAAGAACTCATATGGTCACAGAGCAGGTTGGCATGAAATGGTACAAAAAGGAGCCAGTTCATCTAACAGGGCCCCAGCCCATACTTTGAAAGACTAGTTCTTTTTAATGGCCTTAATGGACTAGTCCTGTGAAGCAAGCACCCAAATTCCTCTTCGCACATGGGGGAAGGCGGTTCTTTCACAGGTTTCCAAAGGGAGACCCAATCTGCCTTATCTATGTACCTAAATTCATAGCCCACCTGGCTAATTGCTCATAACTGACACAAACTCATAGCTACCATGGCTGTTTGCTCTAGAATATCAACAAAGGCTTGTACCAACACTGGGAGTGATCTGGGGAAGGAGAGCAGCAACCCACACCGTAAAGGTGATGACTGACGGCCAAGGCAAAACCCCATCAATGGATAGAAGGCTTTTAGTGGTCAGCTCTCCTTTCCCACGTTTATTTGTATTAGCGCCGTGCACAAAGGCTGCCCACGCACAGTTAATTCACCTCTATACTCCAACCAGGAAAAACTACGCGTGCTGCAGGTGAATAATGTTTTATATTAAAGCACAGAGTGTGAGGGGAGAGCCAGGCTTACCTCCCACGCATGTATCTTGCAATATCAATACGTGTGACTCACCCCTCAGCTGCTCCCCTAAGAAGCCGAGCGATATTTCATACAAAAGCTATCCAGAGGCTTATTTGCCTTCAGAAAAAAAATGATATACCATGCCTCCTTCCCCCCCACCTCTTTTTTTTTTAATCAAGCTTTGTCTCAAAACAATACATTCTGCCCAAAGCTTTTCACACACTCCTAAATACTGTACAGGTATATGAATTCAACATATTCTTTGTGCTTTGCTAGCCATTTCCTTTCTTTATTTGCAGAAGCAGTTTTCTCTTAGGGAAGACAGGGGCAGTTAACTATAGCCATAACCCTTCGTCTGTGCTTTGCAAGCCTTTCCATCCTTATTCTTGTCTCTTCACAACTTATTCCCCCGCACCAAGAAACATGGGCCAAAACATTCTGTACACCATTTGTAGCTCTCACTGATCTTCTGCTGTTTTCCAATATTGTGGATGTTGCTTTTCTTCCCAGGAAAGGAAAAAAAAAATGTTTTTTCTTACTTTGTCACCATTATTATAAAAACTGCCGGGAACTCCTTTGCAGATTGTAAAATCTACAGCTTGCAGATGTGCAGTCAGAACTTCAAGGGTTAGTTATAAGGTGACTATCCGTAACTACTGTGAACTTTTTTCAAAGTCTAGTTATTAGGCAAGCAGACAGTTTATTTTGTGCGTATTTTCAGCATTTTGTTAGGTTTTGCCAATAGATAATTGCTGCTGATTAGTACTCTGTTATCTTGTCTAAAGAAAGACCACGTGTGGGCCACTTGCCGCAGATACACTGATTGCCATAAAAACCTCAGCATGGGTTTCAGTTATTTATCGCTGTTTTCCCACAATTAGAGGAGATGAGATAGCTCTTGACAAATGAGGGCTCTCTTACTGCTAAAGGATAATCCAGTATTTCTCCAGCTATATTTAAGTTAGTTATCCTATTGCACATGTCAATTATGCTCTCAAATTTTAGACTTTCCGATCCCAGCATTTTGCCTGGCACTTTGCAGAACTGCAGGCGATCGAGATCCCTTCTCCAAAGAAACTTTCAATCCAAGAGCTAAAAAGGGAGCAACCAAACAGCGTGACACTGGTAAGAAGTGAGGCACAGTTATCAGGTCACCCTCGTCTTGCAAGGTGAGACTGCAGGAGATAAGGAGTCCTTGGCCATGTGGAAGCTCACGGTTTGGGCTGATGGGAGCACAAGAGGATGGATGTGTGATGCTCTGAGCAGGGAGCAAGCAGGGTGAGGGCTTCCAACATCTACACCGCTTTGCCTGTCTGATGGGGCTGTGGGCACGTGTTAGTGCTGCTGGTCTGAGGGGGAGATGATCAGGCTGTGGACCCACGGTGGTGCTGCTGGTCTGAGGGGGAAATATGATGGGGAGATGGCTGGATGAGGTGACACCTGGAAGCGGTGCTGATCCAGCCGCTGCCACAGCAGCACACACCTCACGGGAGCCGGCGTGCGGGGTGGCTGTGTGCAATGCACGGCCTCCCTCCTTAAACCAAATGAAGCTTAATAACATAAGCCATGGGGCTTCATGAAGATTTTGAAGTCAGTGAGACTGGGCACCTGAGACATTGCTGGGCTACTAAAAAGGCACGGAGAAATAAAACAGCCCCCAGGAGACAGCCAAGGCACCATGCAGCTCAGATCCGGCTGAAGAAGGCTCATTTCCCTCCCCTCACCCTGTAGTTCTTAGCTCACCGCTTCCACCGTCTCCTCGCTGTCTTAGCAGCTAAACCGAGCTTAGCAAAGGCAGCCTCTCCAAAAAATAACCGTGTCTAAAGCCAGGAGTGAACAAAGGAGGAATCAGCAGCCGGAATAACCACAAAAGAATCCCACATTATTTTTGCCCTGATTTTTTTCTTTTATTTTTTTTGCTGTACGTTGAGGAGCCCCTGCCAGGGTCGGAGGCCAGCGGGGGGAGATGTCACCTGCCCCCGGGCTTGTGGCCACCTGCCCCGGGTCGGCATGTNCCAGCTGGATGGAGGGGAGCCCGGCTGGATGGGGGGAGCCCGGCTGGCGATGCGGGCATCCCGGCTGGCGATGGGGGGAGCCCGGCTGGCGATGGGGGGAGCCCGGCTGTGCCACCCCCCCTCCCCGCTCTGGCCAGCAGGTGGCAGCAGCCGCTCGCGTTTGGGACGCGCCGGGCGCTCCCGCAGCGCGGGTCACGGCGGCGCCGTTTGGTTTTTAAAGGTGTTCTCCACCTCCTTTTCCAGCCATTTTGTGAAAATCAATGCGCAGATAAAGAGGGAAGAAAAAGGCCTTTTTTTTTTTTTTTTTCCCCCTCAGTCTCTGTGTTTAACTGGGTCTTTTTGTCCGGGAACAGAGCCGGGGTCACACTCCAAGCTCAGTTGGAGCTCTGATGAAGTCACCGATGTCACTTAAACGTGACATAGTTCGATACCAAATTAAAATCCCATCCGGGAAAGCTGTTCGGCTTCAAAACGCAGCTACCAGGGGCACTCCCTGCTTGCCAAATACCGTGTGCGAGGTGACCGTGCCTAAAACTCGAGGATGCGTTTCTGACGGGAGCGCAGAAAGCATCCCTGGGGAAGGCAGCCGGGAGAGCTGCGCTGCAGCAGCGGATCCCACCCCAGCGTCCTCTTCCTTGTCCCCGCTGGGGAGGCACTGCTGGTTTAATCTCCTGATTCAAATTCTACTTTTCTAATGCTTCTGATTTAATTGCCGTGGCAGGTAAGACCCGCACCCACTGACTTCAGTGGAATTCAGCCCGTGTTTTTGTGCCGCTGTCCTGGTGCAATATTGCATTTCATTGAGGAACACTTTCCTAATTGGAAGGGCATGTGAAAATATATTGTATTATACAGCTATTTCCAGCGCAAACAACTCAACCGTCTTCCAGAGTTTGAATAAATCCTTAGATCAAGTTCACCTCCTGAATGACCCATAGATCAGTGCTGAGCTCTGCTGCAGTATTCAATTATTTATTCATGATGTTTTGCCCATTCTCACGACAAAAGAAAGATTTAAAGAGCCATTATGGTGTTTATGGAAGTGTTAACCAATTAAAAGCTCAAGGTTGCATGCTATTTCTTCTGAACAACAAAGTAAAAAAAAAAAAATTAGGAGAATGATTGATACAGTTAATATCTTTATTGGCATTAGTACATTCTCTTTTATTGCTAGGATCAGGGTGACATCATTCATCATAAAGACAGCATAATTGTCTTTGAATGTTATAAAAGGTGAAATTCATTCTCCTGGAAATTAAAGAGAACACTGCAAAGCTTCAATAAAAAAAAAGGGGGGGGGGGACGACACTGAATGATACAGATGATAAAATGTACTGGCTTTAAATTTCTGTCCATAAACCTGGAATAAAGCTACTGAGAATTAGTCCGAGATGAAGATTGTAATGCAATAACCTGAAATTAGTTTAGGCGTTCCTCTAATCTCATTTTTCATGGTGTAGGGCTATTCATCATAAAATCTGTTTTCCTTCATTGGCAGTATTTCATCTGTCTACTCACTGAATGAAAACAGTAAAGAAGGAGTGAAGACACCAAATGAAATATATGTTATTTGTTCTGGCAGAATTAGCTCACTGTCAGCAAAGCAAAGCAGACGGAGAAGCATCTTCTACCTGGACTTTGCTCCCCACACTCAGAATCACTCTGATCCTTTACTCCCCTTTTTCATATGCAAGTTTGGGTTTAGGAAAAGGCCTTGACACCCTGATAAAGTGTCACTCTTATGGGATTTTAACTTTGCTTAGATTTTGCTTTTATCTCCCTGGGTAATTTCTTATCTACAAAAAGACTCTGAGGGCCTCTACGCTATTCCTTTGAAGATCAGCTCTGCCATTCTTGCCTCCGTGAAGTAAATCTCACCCTATGAGTCCAGATTGGGTCCTCTGCCAGTCCGGCGCTGCCTAGGAAATGGGACACAAAAAGAGAGAGAACAGGAAAAAAAACCAGGCTGGAGCTTCTTACTCAGGGCTCTACAGGCTGCACCAAAGCTACGTGTTCATCCTTGCTTCAGCAAACCTTTCAGACCTGTCTCTTGCTTTCACCCTGTTTCCTGTGGGAATGCCATTCAAACAAGTTGCCCGTGGGGAGGGAAGCTCCCATGGCAAGATGGCCAGCATAATTTTTCACGCTATAAATCAAGGTGGACATTCCCAGTGACTCAGAAGAACTAGCCTTCTGAATTATGCAATAGCTGGATATGCCTGGCTTAATCCAAGTATGTTTAAAATTAGC
This sequence comes from Rhinoptilus africanus, assembly GCA_013400135.1. Taxonomy (NCBI): domain Eukaryota; kingdom Metazoa; phylum Chordata; class Aves; order Charadriiformes; family Glareolidae; genus Rhinoptilus; species Rhinoptilus africanus. The sequence goes on along the minus strand of VXBO01002534.1, from coordinate 621,008 downwards.
CTTTAATCTTATGCAAGCCCCGATGTGCCCAAAAATGAAATTGTCAGTGCAAACCAGACCACACTAAGCAGTATTAATTAACACCAGAAGAAAAACACAAAGGATTCTCTTTGATCATTACTTGAAGACATTTTGTGCTTACCTTCAATTTCCTCTCCTGATTTGAAATAGCAAGTTCAGGTTATAGCTCTTTGTTAGAATAATAATTAAAACAATCTAGTCTGTGCATATACATTGTTTAGCTAAAGGACACTAATTATGTGCATATGTTAAGGGACTAATTGAGGTTAAACCTGGAAGGGAGCAGCCCTTAGATTCTTCAGCAGGCAAAAATTCCTATTAAACGTGACAGTGTCAACCCAAATCTGTACTTTTCATTGTTTTCTCTTTTTTTCAAAGGTATTAAGAGAATCTTTAAGTCTGCTGCTGAGTTCTCCTGTCACAGGATACAGCTTTTAAAACACTTCCGTGAGGGCTTCTCTGCCTTGTAGATGTTCATAGAGTCGCCAAAAAAATCAGATCAAAGGAGCTTCTCAGTTGATGCTCCACTGCGGGGTGCCCTGACGGGACTGATCAGCCAGAGGGGACAGGGACGCTGCCCCATAATTGACCAGCCCCTGAGCTAGCAATGTCAAGAGGAATGGGATGCCAGTGGCATTTCCCTTGGGAAATTCCCTTCACTGGTTGTTGTGCCTCCACTCCTTGGACTTGAAGTGGGGCCAGGCAGGCCAGCTGTACTGCGTGGTCCCTTGCCGCTGAGCAGACAGGGTATCACAGCTGCCCTCCGAGCTTGCTCCCAGGTTTATCTTTACATGTAAGTGAGAAGTGTAAGAGGAGTATCACCATGGATGCACCGGAGAAGGCCACAACATTTTACCCTTTTACGTAAAAAGCGAACCAGGGAGGCAGTGTATTGCCAAAGCTAGAGGCCCATCTGGAATGAGCAAAAAGGAAATCGCACTGTGTCTACCCTATATTACAGCCAAAAATTTTGAGATGTGGAGAAAAATCACAGTGCAGTCTCAAAAAAAAATTAGCTAATCTGGGGTCAAATCTTTCCCCTTGTGAGAAAATCTGGAGTAATTGCATTGCCCAGTGCAGCTATTCCAGGTTTTAGCACATCCAGTCCCTGACTAAACAGGGACTCTGCAGCTGTCCTAGGCAGGATAATGATTACAAGAGATTATCTTCATGTTTCAAGAAGCATTGCTGACAGAAGTCAGGGAGAAATGCTTTCTCTCTCTCCCACAGTAGCCAGAGTATTTCATACCCATCCAGATGCATTATGAGAACTTTATGTCTTTCTCTAAAACAAATGGTGGAAAGTATTGTCAGAGAAAGCACAGATGGATTGTATTTCTCCCCACCATATATCACTATGGTTAGCTGGAGATTAAATTTCTCTTTTGTATTTAGGCAATCTTGCCTTTATTTTCTTACTAATAGCAGCTGGAGGGAAAATACTATAAATCTGTTTATTATGTATGCACCACATGACCACTCTATACTTCTTATAAGCAGCACTACTTCTGCTGTCATTTAAATCAAGGATCGAACTCAGAGTTAGTTAACAATGTCGGTATCTGTTTGATGGCCCTCCCCCGACTCTGTCGGTGATCACAATGCAGAAACACGGGGCAGGAGACGACAAGGTTACAAATACTGGCACTGCTTCATATTGACTCTTTTACTGCCGCGGTGTTTGTGCTCGGTTCTTTGCGAACTCCTAAAGATTTACATCCCAATCCATCCAAATCACTGTGCAAGGCTAAGTTAACCTTGACAAAGCTGTATCCTTCGGTGCCGAATTTAAAGTTAGAAAAATGGAGTTTCTTCTTACACAGCTTAGCGATTTCTCTTCCAAGTCTGCCACATTTAATAGCCAACACACAGCCAAGTTTCCTCCTGCAGACATTAGGTAGAGGAAGATGGACAAAGTAAAGCGAACTCAGCCATTGAAAGCACTTTGGCTCTGCCCGGAAAAGAACCGATAAGGATGTTTGAGCCACGGTTGAATGGAGGAGCTCAGGTTTAGGTACACTGCTTCTGACACTGAATTGATCAAGTTCTTTCTGTTAAAATCAAAACTGTTCACTGCCAGGCAGAAAATATATACCTCCAGTTGCATTCATTATAAATAATTAATTATCCACCAGCTCAAGCCACATACTGGCTGCTGATTATTCGAGTTCTGTGATTGAGTTCCTTAACAATTACCAGCCATTAATCTCAAGTAAGAATAACCACTTAATAACCATTTATTACCAAAGAAATAGATTAATGGCAATTTCAGGCAACTTTCTCTTCAGAGAGGTCCTAATAAGTGCCATCTCATGGAATGCAACTGTTTAAAAATCTAGGTGCTTGTGACAATGGCTATTAAATTCGATTTGTGTGTGTGTGTTTGCAGACAATGCTTAGCTCTATAATACGGAGACATCTCCTTTAAAAGCCTCTAGGTGCTGCTACAGTACAAATAAACAGGACCTAATGCTGCATTTCCTTCACTGCTGGGAAGAGACAGAAATCGTTATTTTCAAGTAAACTGGTATTCTAGTAGGATTTCTAATAGATACTGAGGAGCAGTATTTTTCCTTTGCAATTCTTTGGTCAACAGTTTAATTGCAATCATTTCTCAATTAAAAAAAAAACCAACCAAACAAAAAAGACACAAAAAAAATTCCCATGTATCAACATCCATTCTGAAATGACAAACCACTTAAATACATCGTGTGTGGAAGTGTCAGTGTATTTTTTTTTTAAATTATAGAAATGTTAAAAAAAGAAGTTTAACATGCACCTTCAACGTGAAGCTATTTTGCTCTGTTTCCTCACCTACACAATCCTGTACACACAGAGATTTGGTCTGCTGTAATTCTTGCAGGGAAGTCTCCCTCTCTCTCCCCCACAATTTCAAATGATGATCAGCTACAAGGACTGCAAGCTGATGGAAATCATTTCAGTCTAGAAATGGAGGCAGGTTCAATGCAGCTGTTTAAAAAAAAAACATCTTCCAGTGGTGCTTTTCATTTGCAGACCAAAAACTTCACAAAAATAAGAAATCTTGCCCCAAGGATTTTGCTTTGGTGCCACCATCCCTTAGGTGGGATAAAGCAGCACAACTTCAAAGAAAGCGTCCTGATTTACGCTGAGGATGTGATCCGAAAACACAGCTCAGCTGCTGCTCGGCGTTTGGGTGCAGCTACACCCCTGACCCAGGGGCTCAGTACCCATCCCCGTGGTCTCAGGTAAGCCTTGTCCCCATGCCCTTGTAGATAAGGGCACAGAAAATCTGCAGGAATTATTTTTATATTAAAAAAACCCACCTCATTTACATATAAGCCGGTCATAACTATAACCGCAGCGGCAAAGCTTCAGAGGTGCTAAGGCTGGGTGACTTACACCGCACCAGCCTCAGATTTGCCGGCCTGAATGCAAAGTCCCCTCTGCCTTACTCTGGGACCAGCACTCGCGCTTCCAGAAAGGTGCCCCAGAAGGAGCTGGCGGTTTCACATGGGAAAGGCCGGCTCCAGCAGCAGTTCCTCACCAGCACTGCTGTTATTTATGGCTTGGAGAGGGGAAGAGGGGCGCCTTGTTTCTAATTTGAATTCGTCTGCCGCCTGGTAAAGCCCCTTTCCATGAGATTTAAGAGTCCTTTGGAGCTGGCTGAGTGTAAATTTGGCCTTGAGAAGGAATGAACTTCAGCAGCTACTGATGTGCCTCCCTGGATAACTGCTTAAATTCCTTCTCTCCAAGTCGGAGCTCCTGTGTCCAAAGGGACCAGGAGTTTGGTCAGCAACTGAGGCCAGGAACTAACATTGCAAAGGTCGGAAGAACACAAAACTTATTTCCTGATGTCAATTTATGAGAAAGGCACTTGTTTCTCTTATGCCTACTCATATAAGAAATATCATTATTAAATGAAATTATTCATATCTATAATTATACCAAAAAAATAAATATATTCTTCTCTCACCTTTCACTCCCAGACTTAGAAAAAACTGTTGTAACTCCTCACTTATCTTTATCAGCCTAAGTACAATGTGTCCATGCAGAAGATAAATGCTGTTATTATTTAAAATTCCTAGCACCAGCTCCCAAAAATGCTGACAAGTCACTAATCCCAAGAAAATGTATGGTAGTTAATTATAAGTGAAGCATGTAGGAGTCATCCAGTAGATTGCAATCAACAAGATTCACTGAATGAACACTTTGCTTCTCACCGCGAAGGAGACAGGTTGTTCTCCGACCCTTCCTCCTCCTCTCAGCAGGACATCAGGATAACGATGAGTACAAAATAAAACAAATGAACAAATGAGGCTTCATCCCCAGAAAAAAATAAATCATCTTCCAGAGCCAAGGATTTGGAGATACACTTTTCCACCTTTTTCAGAGCTCTCCTGCTGGCTGGGGAGGGGGTTTTGCTCATTTATCTGACCTTAAGTTGAGTAATGAACAAACCAAACTCCAACTAAGCAAAGGAGAGTGATGATGCAGCTGGAGGCACCATGGGATGCCCAACGGCATGTGTTATGGAGCAACGGACTCCCCACTGAGCAAGCTGCCTGCCAGAGACCTTCTGTGAGCTGTGGGGAAGGAGGAGCCCCTCAAAGGGGTCCATTTCCCCAACACTGTGTGGGGATGGCTGGGTGTACTAAGACACAGTGTACATCAGAGGTGTTGGGCCAACCTCCATATGTTGATGCTGGTGAGGCCACAGTGCTGGCATGAGGGTTAATCAGCTCTTGCAGACACAGGAGGTACCCTCTCCTCCTTACTGGTGTTGGCTGGGGCCACAGAGAGAAGGACAAGCTCTTCAAAGGAGGTCACACTAGAGGAAGTGGAGGCAAAGAGAAAAGGGCCACAAATGAAGCTACCATCTCTGGTTCATCCCTCAATAAACCCTTTTAGAAAAGTGCAAGGCTCCAGTGAGTGAACTCAGACCTGAGGAAACCCAAGGTCCTCACTGTATTTCTTGATGGCTGATGAGGCAGACTTTCATGAACGCTGATAAAACAGCCCATTTCCTAAGAGCAATATCTGGAGGCAACAGATGGATCCCAGCCTTCCCGGCTCAGATGTCGCAGGTGTCTGCATGGGCAGGGATTAGCAGGCACACAGAGCTTGCCTATGGTAACAGAGGACATCACCAACATGATCTCAGAGAAATAGGATGGAGCAGACTCTACAAATCCATACGGGACCTTAGTAAGGAAACAAATGGGGCATCAAAGCTGTTGTCATGCCCACAGAGTGGCCTTTAATGTTTTGAGCTATTTGCTGCTTTCAAAGTAAAGCTTAGTGGGAGCACACAGCCGTGGTTAGGACACCTGCAGTTGTAGCAAGGAAAAAAACTGAGCAATGGATGGCCAGACAGTGCACCCATAAAACCCACAGTCTTGAATTTCCCTTACCCATCCCCTCTGGCAGCCACACCTAGGCGTGTTGTTTGGTTTGCGGTTTTGCAGGGGGAGTTTTAAGAACCATTAACCAAGACTGTAAAGATGTATCTCATCAAAATGGCAGCTTGTCATGGTTTTATGTCAGTCCCAATCCATGGAGACAAGAGCACCACCAAAGCGTGCACACCAGCCCTGCGTCTTGCCTGTCTCCTTTTACTGCTGAGATCTTTTTCACACAACAACTGGCCTAGCATTGAAAACATAATTTTTCTGACACTCGTTTTATTTCTTTAAACAAGGTCATTAGAAACAGCAGATGTTGTTGATCACACCTGATGTGCTTTGGGGAAGTAAATTTCAACACAGTGTTTGTATAACATGAGGATAACATTTATTAACTCAGATGAACCACTTCACCCAGCGGAAGCTGGATTGCCCGAGATGCCATAAATTGCAGGGAATGGGGATCTAAAGCACTGAAATTATTGTATTCCCATTGGATACTGCAAATGAAATGGCGCTTCATAATCTCCCCAGCCATAGTCAACAACTTACCCAACAAAGGGGTCTTGTTATATTTCTAATTATAAAAGGAAGAAGGCAGGGGTTCCATCATATTTATGTCTAGCACCATTTCTTCTAGGAAAACAGATACAGTTTCCAGGCATTCACAATTTAGATTTAAATAATTTTCACGAGACTATTTAATATGTATTGTTATAGAATGATATAGTTGTAAAGTATTTCATTGTGAATGAGTTTATGGGTGCTCTGTAAAGAAAAATATTTTGGTTTCACTACTCAACTTTAAATTGATTTTCCTGCTCTTATCCAGAACAAATAACTATTGAGTGTGGGACAAAAAGCTTTCTTTGGCTAGAGCAAAGGATTTCTCAGGTACCATAATTTCATCTCTGCACTTTTCTATTATTATTCTATTATTCTTTTACTTATGATTTCTCTCCCACCAATAACACTCTCTGGTCTGTATCATAACAGCAGTTTCTTCCCCATGTGGTTTATGTCCAAATGAAGATAAAATGCACTGGAAAATTCAGAAATGAAGCTTTATTTGTGTGGAGTTTTGGAGGGAGAAAGATTTGTTCTATTTATATATAGATGTATCTCTGAGCATAAACATAAAAACATCTCCACTGACATTTATAATGTTGGGGATTTTTGTTTGGCGTTATGGAAGACTAACTAAGGCACAAACGACAACTTTGTGACCTGGAGTTCTGAGGTCTTTCTCCATCAAAATGGACAAAAAGGAGTGATGGCAGCTAGGGAATTGAAGAGCAAGACCAGCATATCATTACTGACAAAGAATATCTGTAGAATTGGAGGCATGAAACAGAGAAAAACTGTGCTGCACTGGAGAAAGGAAAAAAAGTGGAACATAACAGAGTGTGCAGAGGAAGTTAATATCCATAGAGATGAGTGATATGTTTAGACTGACAGCTGAGAAAGATAGTTTTGACAGACACATATTAGATGAATTAGTGTAGGATGATGCAAGTATATATGGGATTTTTTTTAACCTTCCTTTTTCACTTCCACTATTTTTCAGCTAAGCATAATTTTCTCTTACACAACATTTACAATCTCAACTCCAGTTGAACAAGGCTTACACCAGGCTCTGGACCCTGGGGTAGGTGGGGAGTTACAAAATATTTTCTAAGTTGGGCTGTAAACAGATTTGCATTGCTGTTTCCAAAGACAGGATGGATTTGTATTCAAAACCCTGAAACATGAGACTTGTGGTAAAAATCTTAGTGATTTTGGGAGGATTTTTGTGTAAGCTTGGTGACATTCAGGATTTCCAGTCTCTCTTGGGCTTAGCAAAGTGTGCTAAGTGGGCTACATGAATGTTCTCATTTGAAGTCCAAAGCCTTTGGCAATTCAGCTACAAATTTGCAAGTGATTTGGAGACATTTTCCAATAGGAGGCTGTCTGCTGAGTCTTTGGAGATGGCAATGACTGTACTGAGCATGCTGGGCACTAGAGGGGCATGAGACCATGCATGAGACCATGTGAACACCCCTGGGTTTGGCTTGAAGACTTCAGAACTAGATGGATTTCCCAAAATTTCTTAAAACCTGATACTCCTAATGTAGCCGTTACTTATGCCAAGAGTCACACTAATGTCACCAGAACAGCTTAGTAAAGCTTGGTGTGGTATGGATTGATGATTTGAGCTCTGTAACCCAAGGAAATCTTCACAAATTATTTTTTGAAGACAGCAGGACTTAACTTCAGACATGGAGAAGTCAAAAATCATGTCTTTCCTCCTGGACTGAGTGCTGGAATTTCATCTAACACAAGACTCATCAGAGGGAAATGACAAAATCTGCCTTGCCTCGGTGAGGTGACAAGATCTCACTCTTGCCCTAGGGGCAAATCTAGACTGAACTCCCCAAAATATCTTCATTTCTAAGTCAAACCTCTGAGATATAGGAGGCAGAGATGTGTTCACTGTGACAGGTGCTTGTTGCACTTGTGACCTTCCTCATCCATCAAATATCCACAGGTCTCCCGTGCAAGCACTGGTGTTAGATTCCTGCATGTGCTCTTAAATCTGATGACACAAAAAGCTTTCCTGAAGAGAGGGATTCTGTATAGCTCTGGAGAAAGCAAAGTTGCAATAGCTGGAAATCATTACAGTTATGCCTTCTAGAGGTTCTTAAAGTCAAAACCTTTCCTGAAATGTAATAACATGTTCTACTTGGACTGAGAACAGAAACAGAAATAGAGCCATACACCGATTTGTATAACATAACGCCCATTTAATTGAATTAATTTACAGATAGAAACACGACAGGATGCTATGCCTCCAGCTGCAGAGGACGGAGCTGCTGTGTGCGGGGCGGGCGGCAGCGCAGGTCTCCTCCTGCCCCCCCGCCTCTGCCCAGCTCCGCTGGCTGAGCCCACCGCCGTCACGCCTTGTCCTGGGCTGAAACCCTCTCCCGCTGGAGTTTCAGAAACCTCCTGCCATCCACACCGACGTTGCCAGGATTTCAGCCGGCAGCTTTCCTGCACTACCTTCTGCATCTCTCATGGGCTCTTGCCACTCTTCCCGAGCCCCAGTTCACACTGCTTACATTTGAGATGCCTGAAATTAAGTTTCTGACTTTGTGTTTTCCTAAAGACATTTATCTAAATTGCTGCACATCCTTACAGCCCAGCAGAGCTGGGAAGATGGCTGTACCCTTCATGAGACCGCTCATTGCTTAGCACTGGGAAGGAGAGGCCAGGCGCCATCCGGTATCTTCTCAGGTACAAGCTATTCCAGCTTCCCCTGCCGAGCTGTTAAAACTCTGCTCAACACTCACAGTTCCTTTCATGTCCCTGGGCACAGCCAACTCACAAATATGCAGCACTATGAAAATTAAATTGAATTTAATAGCTAACTAAATATCACCATGGGCATTTTCTGATTGCACTGTGCGGGGAGGGGGACAGCTGCTGCCATGTGCCTTGTAATCTCCTGTGCTGAACACAGCAACAGCCCTTTGAACAGACATCAATGACAGATCTAAAGCTTGGCTTTAGAAAGCCTAGATGCTATAGACTTCTTTCTGTTTAGATTAATGCAAGAGTGGATAGACTCCTCTACCTTCACCTTGCTGATCCTGAACACCTCCCTTTGGATCTGGTAAAGAAGTGGGTAGATATTTCTTAAAAGTACTAGAAGCTTTTAGAAGTGTTGAAAGTCTAAGTGATTTCTGCTTTTAAATGTCTGCTATATCTTTAATTTTTTTCCCTCCTGTTATATGGAAGTTGCGGGGGGTGGGGGGTGGGGGGTGTATGATTTGTTCTTCCTGCAGTTGTACTGTCCACAGAGTCTCTTGTTTTTCTCTGTCTGTAATGGATGTAGATATACCCTGCAAATAAACCCTTATCTGTAAGGCTTCTATACATTTGGAAGAGGAACTATAGGAGGAAACAGAGAAAGCATTTAAAATAATAACTATTAATGCTTTCACTTGATCACTTGAGTACCATAAATTATAGATCTGATCATCTTGAAAACTCCCACTCACATCTAATAGAGGGTCATAAACCATCAACTGGCCTGTTGCAGATTGGTTGCTCAGGATGATAAAATTTTGAGTGTTCAAAGTCAGATGAAGAATCCAGTCCTGTACATTTCCGATACTTCTGCACTCCAGAAAAAAAAAATATATAAATGACCCTAAAAGCTGTATGATACAGTCCTGACTGATCTATTTCTTGTGGACACAGAGAACACGTGGGGATTTCTAGGTTCTCCTAAGACTAAGTGCCAGCTGTCAATGTGGACCTCTCCCATGTAGACCCCAAATGTCTGCCGCCTTCTGTGGGAGATGGGAGACCATTTGCCTCTTGGTCCCATGACTACTGTCTCAAAATGCCCTGTTACTTCAACTACATTACTCAAAGCTCTCCTCCCTGCACTTTTTCATTTTTAATCTAATTCTCTGGGAAAATGCATTAAGTGAAGATAGTAAGCCACAAAGTTCTGAGCGTATCTGAGCCTCTGCAAAAAATAGGAGTGGGTGAGGCCAAGAAAGAAGAAAGCAGAGAAGATGGCACCGTGATACATTAGGAGCTCCCAGGATGCTGCTTGATTAGGAAAACTAAAGAATTCTAAACTGGTTTTACCAGCTAAAGGAGAACCAGGATCTGCCTGAAGAACCCTTGTGCACATCCTTACTGGAGCGTCTTCGCCTGTCTTGAGCATTTGTGGGAATTTTCCTGTGGATTTTCCCTTTTCATGATTCTGCTAGTTTAGGCTTCTTGTGGTCACAACACCTCAGACCTCATACAACTTCCCTTTGCCTTGCTTAGATCAAACCACATCTGTTCACTCATTCTTCCAAATGCTGGGCCTTTAAGAGAAAGATTTTGCGTGCTGCTTCTTCATTCTTTCTGTTAGGATTTTTCCACGGCCTTAATGCCATCTCACACAAGCAATCTTAGGAGACCTGCTGTTCTCCTGTACTGAATCTCTCCCACTGTTCTACAGTGCTTGCACTTGAATCACAGATTATCCAGGTTAAGCATCTCCATTTTTTGTGTCAATCTTTCCAACCTAAATCTGGAGACAGAGACCCTGTTAGGAAACTGCTGATTCCATGTTCACTGAGCCTACACATTTCAGCTTATAGGGTTTTTTCCAGTCAAGGGCATTGAAAGCTGTGGTTCCCAGCTAACAATGGTGTGCAAAAAAAATCTGTCTGCAAAATTAGATATCATATAAACCCTCTACTCATTATTTTCTTTCATTTTGGGAGGCAACTCTACCAGCGTCCACACCATGAATGCTTTGTTATTCTATTAATAGTCTAATAATGATAATGTGCTTTGAAATATAAACCTTGCTTATGGTATCTATAGATACAAAACCTTCATAAACTCACTAGACCTCATGATTTTAACACTCATAGATTTTCCAAAGTGTCACATTGGGCATTCAGGGACATGTATGGTCTTATGTCATCTTTTTGCACAACTAGCACAAATATTCTGTTTGCCAAATAGGACCCTGACGTGCAAACTGAAGCTTAATGGCTACACTGTGGGGGAACAGCTCAAGTTGATGCATTTTAATTGCCTCTTATTTAGGAAGCGGCACAAGATCATGGCGTGTTTGGATTCTGGCCATGACTCCAGTCTCCTGCGTAGTTCTGTCCTCAAAACCAGATATCAGATCTCAGAAACCCACTCTTGCTTTCTATCTTTTATAAAGACTTGCAACTACTGTTCTAGGGCAGCATTGCTTTCAGGGGCAGATTTTCAGATGTCTGTGAGCACACAGGGCACACAGAATTGCACAACTGCCATCTCCACCTGCAGACAGAGCTTCTGTGCACACATTTCATGAAACTGCTGATTACCTACCCCTAGCTGCAGAGACACCCTTCGCCCTTCTCCTTTCCCTTCCACACTTCAGATCTCACTCTTTTTGCATACATGCATCCTTTCAGTGACGATATTTTACCATATCCCTTGCTGAGGTTTCGCAAAGTGAAAAGCATCTGTCTCCTTGTGCAGACAGGTTCCTGCTCTTACAGGGTGCTCAGCTGTCGGGACAGCTGCCAGGCAGCGCTCATCCCTTTTCTGGCTTTCTGCATAGGAGACTTTTCTTGTCTGCAAGTCAAATTCTCTTGCCTTGGCCTCTCCAAGCCCTTTTTGACCTGGAGACCAGACCAGCGTCCCTGTGCCTGCAGGCACCGGAGAAATTTCCTTTCTGATGCTGTAACCTCCCTTCCCAGGCATTGTACGATGGTGGTTGTGCACTTGAGTCTACAGCACAAAAAAAAAGGGGTGCGCAGACATGAGACAAATCTGAATTATTAATTAAACCTCATAGCGGCCATGGGAAGCAAGCGGTTATTAGCTTAAGTGAGGGATGGGGAAATTGAGGCAGCCTCCCAAGGTCACACTGTGGAAGAGATTAATTAATAATATTGTAGCTCAGACCCGAGCTCTCATTTCCAGACCATTTTTGCCTCTTAAGATATGTAATAGAGCAGCATCGTAATTACAGAGTAGAATTCTATTAATAATCACCAGTCAAAAATATGGCACATCTAGCAATAACAGCTGGGGGAAAATTTAATAATTTCCTTTTTAATGTATTTCCTTCAGTACTGCAGTGTTTGATATTAATTAAAAGAGACCCCTGAGCAGTGCAGAATCATAAAAGCCTCAGTCAGTCACAGCTGAGAATATGCTAAAACTTTGTGTGTTAAACTTTCAGGCATGGCTTTTGGTTTAGGTTGAGGGTGTGCTCTGCTTTTTGTTGGCCTGATTTTAAAATTAACATTTCCTGGTAAATCAACTGAGTCACCTGAGGGGTCTCAAATCCAATCAAAGAGCGAGTGATTCCTTCAAGCTCTGAGGTCTTGTTATTTTTTAATTCCCTATCAAATAATTTATATGGAGCTTTACCTATATTATAGTTCACTGATGCAAGTAATTTCGGAGAGTTTTGGCAAAATAAACCTCAATTGAAAAATATTCTTAGTTAATAACTAATATAAAAAAGACAGAAGTATTTTGCCATCGTTATAAATTATGAGTTAATTCTACAGTTCTGATGAAGTGAAAATAATATTGTTTCAGGTCCCAGGCCCATCAACAGCCATGTCTGTCGAGTGATAGGGTAGGTTGCCTGTTGTGAGAGTACTGGGCCTTTATAAGGCCAGTCGGTCAGGAAAATGAAGCATCATCTCCTTTATCATGGTCAACTTTGGACTCGTGACTGATCTGGAGCTGCAGCCTACCATGAAGGCCTCTAGATGTGCAAGCTTTTCAATGGACCATCATATCGTAGGAAGTCTGACCCTCCTAATTTGTGATCCAAGCTGAACCGAAAGCCTCTCTACCTCAAACAAACTTGCCCTTCTCTCCATCCCACCCCTTTCACTGCTCAGCATGGTCCCGTTTCACAGATTCAGTAAGTCAAGAAAAGCTCCTAAATGTCTGGTTCTTAATAGAGTGTGATTGCTTTGGGAGATATGTGACTCAGACCCGGCCTGTGCATAAGAATGCAGCACCAACACAACCTCTTGTGATGCTCTTGGAGATGTACATGTGTCCCCTCTCCTACTCACTGGCTTCCAATAACCTTCATCCTCAAGGCAAAGACATTCTTGTGGTTATGAAGGTGTGATTCACAGTGGAATCTGCCAAGGACCTCCCGCACCAGGAGGCTGTACATATAGCTCACATCAGCAGCTCGTACCTGCTTCTTCGTGATGATCCTTTACAATAGGGAAGATACAGCAGCTTTTTAGCAGCAGTAATTTTCAAAGACAATAATCTAGGAGAGGAGTTTAAAACTGAACCATTATGCCAAACATATAGAGATACAGAGATATAACAGCTAAAGTGATGATTGAATCCCAAACTCCTCCTGATTTCAAGTGAGATCCAGGCACGTATTTCACACAAATGTACTGCCATTACAGAATGAAGCAGAACTTCCAAAACTTAGGAGAATTATCTATTCTGGATTCTAAGACTATGTATTTCTCTGTACTCATGAATTCACCTCTACCTCTACTCATTACTCTCAAAGACTTTGAGACAGTATACGACACAGATCCAATAAAAAAGTTTCTGTGCCACTGCTGAAATGATACCTCTACAGATGGAAATGTGTTATTTCGACCAAGTGTTGGTGAAACAGAAAAAGGAGCTTCACGCTGGCATCCAAGACCCGAAACAGGAGCTCAGTGACAGGATGGCAGCAAACTTGCAGGGTACCACAGCCAGCATCCCTTCCAGCTCTGTATGGACCTGCCCTGACCGCCTTTTATCAGGAGCAATCTTTCATTATTTGCTCCCCTGTAAGACTGCCTACAGAAGCACTGTAGTGTGCCATGAGATATTACTTCAGTGCCATGAGATATTTATTATATATATACGCCTACACACATACATATATATGTATACATAATCAATAGCACATCAGTAATAAATTTGCACATCTCAAATCAGTAATCTCATTTCACTGCATAATGTTCTCACTCCAAAACATAATGCTGCCAAAAGCCTAAAAATCACCGTTTTTAACTTTCTCATATTTTTAGACATGTAATGACAGACAGATAGTTCACACAGGCACAACCCAAAAGAAGAAATACAAGACCACAAACATTTTAAATAGGCAGATAATGCAAAAGAACACTTACACTGGAGATCAATAAACATTTCCACAGGAAACATGTGCACCCCCAAATATATGTGACTGATAGAAGCAAAAAAAAATTGAACTACCACAATTTACACAAGCAGCAGGTATTCAGAATTAATGGTATTTGTATTTCTTACCGGGTAATACTTGGTTCCTGGCAAAGGGTACTCCACTGTTGGAGTAGGTTGGATCCATTGCGATTTACACTTTCAGAACACTTTCCTTACAGTAAATTAATCTGAGTTAATTAAAGAAGACTAGGACCATGCCATAATTAAGTAGGCATTATGCTCTCATCAGCAGAAGTGAACGACCCTCCGGGCCATGGGTGGAAGAGGAAGATGGTGACTTACATTTTCTCTTTCTGACAGCAGGAGCCCAGCAGGGTGGAGCGGTGCTCAGCTGTGGCCAGTGAAGGCTCCGGACCAGCAAGGACCAGCTTTGCTGGTCACCAGCACATGGCACGGGAAGGCTGGCAGCCAGGCTGGGGACGGCTCCTGTCGTCCCATCTGACAGCGGCCTCTTGCAGAGACATGCTCTGCAGCTCCTGAGGTGCAGAAATGACATTTTTAATAACATAATTCCAACACAGTAAGGTCCTGATCCAAATTCAGATGAAATTACACACTCCTGCTGACTTCTGGAAATTCCAAAGTTTTGAAGATCTTGCCATATTCTCCGAAGCTGATTTTTTGAAAGGTGCTTTACTTAATATATTATTTAAATTATTTAATTTATAGCCTGTCAAAAGGTTCAAAAATGCCTGTCCAAATCTTCAGTGATAGTTTACCCTTAAATCACAAGGCCAAAGTCCCTTTCCCTGGCTGAGATAAAGTGACTGAGAAGCCTTTCTCAGCTGTTGGTCTCCCAACAGCCCCATTGATACTGTGGTGTGGATTTTGCCCTCTGTAAGGTCAGAGGAAGACCTCTCATTATTACCTATGAGTGACTTAATTACTGAAATCTAACCATTTTCCTTTTCTGCACAATTATTTAGGTACAACTTAAACTCTTTAGAAAAGGGGAAGTTTTCCAATTTCTATCTCAGTTCCTCCAGATATACAGTTCCCCCAGATATACAGTTCCCCAAACTGTATTTCGCCTCTGAGAAAAAGATTAGTTTAAAACAGAGGTTAATACTTCCTGGAAAATTTTTCCAGATGATATCATCTGTAACTCATTCTAATACTTCAGTCTTTTCTTTTTTCCTAAGCAGACCAGCTGCACTAATCCATTTCCAAGATAGGCCCTACCCACAAACCTGACAGATGAACTAAAGGAAAGGAAGGCTTTTTCTCTAGTAAGTTGAATTTTGTGCACAATATTGTTCATGAAAGTCCAAGTGAAGTCAAGAGAGCTCACTAAAATCCCAAAGCACAGAAGGTGTAGACATGACATAGCGATACCAAACCCAGCAGTTTATGGACCTGAAACAGCCTACCTTACAGCAAAGAACCACTCCTTGAATAAAGCTTTATTTGCATATGCATTTGAGATGACAAAGCCAGAGGAGAAGACAGAGAATCCATGGGGCATATGTCTCACTCTGGAGTGGCAGCTGAAGACCAGCTGGGATACCCAAGTACACCATGTCTGTGCTTAGGTAACGCATTGACATCCTTCATATTTTAGTGCATGACCATGAGTTATTTTTCTGTGCTCCTTCGCAATCCATATTTCCACTGCTGAAGACAAAACTCCATTAGTTGGGTGGGGTTTCTTTAATCTCTGTATCACTTTTCACCGTATTCCATTACAAAAATTGAGAAAAGAAATGACAGAGCAGGTAAGATGCATAGCCAAAAAATTCTCATCTTCAAGATCTGCTGTGAATTATTTGTTCTTGTGTCTCATTTGAGCACTAGGACTCTTTCAGCAGCCAAATGTGCCCAGCAGTTAAAAAATCAATAGACTCCTACTGAGGAGTAAGTCTTTTCCCATCTCGTCTGCTGATTTGTTCTGTAACTTCTTGGGCTCCCACCCTGTCCACTTGTGAAACTGTGTGCAACAATGGCACGAAGAGTGCAATGGAAATTCCCAGTGGTGGGGATCAGAGTCTGCCCTCCACTGAGCAACGTCCTGCACTTTCCCTGCAGGAAAAATGGGGAGGGACTCTATGAGGGAGTGTAGCAATAGGACAAGGCATAACAGTTTTAAACTGAAAGAGGGGAGATTTAGATTAGATATTAGGAAGAAATTTTTCACTATGAGGGTGGTGAGGCACTGGAACTGGTTGCCCAGAGAAGCTGTGGATGCCCCATCCCTGGAAGTGTTCAAGGCCAGGTTGGATGGGGCTTTGAGCAGCCTGGTCTAGTGGGAGGTGTCCCTGCCCAGGGCAGGGGGGTTGGAACTGGACAATCTTTAAGGTCCCTTCCAAACCAAACTATTCTATGATTTTATGATATTCCCAGCCTCTGCAGCTTCCATCAGCAGCAGATTAGAGATATTTGCCTCCTTTTGTCATCCTACCCTTGCCCACCTTGGCCAATGTGTTCTCTTGAGACCCTGTGAGATCCCCAGGGCAGCAAAATGCAACTGAGGAGCAAGTTCTGTCTTTCAGTGAGACCCTCCTTCCTCTGCCAAGCCTTGGTGAAACTGTATGAGCTGAGCAGGCTTTTGCCAGCACAAAACTTGCTACAGAGCTAACCAGGACCTATGCTTATATTATCACTGCAATTTAGAGCCAAATCTGTACATAAGTATATGGGTAACTGCAAGCCTTGCTGGCTTTATAATCACAGTACTTCTGAGAACTGTGACAGCTGTGTTAAAAAATGGGATCATTTACATGGATCCCCATGTAAGATCATAAACCAGGTTTCTTCCAGACTTAATACTGCCTCATAATCTCTAACAGTGAGCACCCATACTGTTTAGGTTGCAAGGAAGCTAATTTGTCATCCTTATGGCTTCCACCAGCAGCAGGGTAAGAGCAGCAATTTTAATTAAAAGTTTATATGCAAACATATCTCACAATTTCTGTGTGACAAATGGTTTTCCTCACACTGTGGGTTTCCCTGCTGCTGGTCAGAGCAAAATGCTTGTCTTTGCAAAATTGCACATTTTTGTCAAAAGAAACCAGCATATGTCACAGGCAAAAGCAGTGATACTCTTAGCTTTATTTTGGACTTCTGTAGGAGAAGCAAACTTCTTTCTGTCACCCCTATTATTTTATCTGTTTAGGGCTTCATTCCACAGATGATTCTGTCTGGAGTTAAGGCATCTTCTTCACATTATTAGGTTGTAATTGTTTTAAAACAAGGACCGTTTTCTTCTGTATTCATGCCTAGTACATCAGATATCTCCACATTAATATACTGAAAAAATTACGGTAAGTCGTGGAAGTATTTTATTTTTAAGTCATTTTACAGAATTATGACATATAGTGAAATAAAATATCCAAAGCTATAATGGTACTAGCTGTATTAATGGCTGAATAATGTGAGAAATTGCACAAATAAATACATGTCTAATTTAAATGCTCTGAGTATGTCTGCTGAGTGTCTATTATATTTCTTCATGGGTTTTTTTCCTCATATTAACCTCCATTTCTAATTCTTCCCTCTCCATGCAGCCCTCTAAGATGGAGTATTCTCTCTTCTTACTGTGTGGCTAGATAAACCATATTCTCAGTAGGCAGTTGTTATAATTGCTGATGTAAATTCTTTCCACAAACTGAAAGAAAGGTTTGGAGTGATTTTCTTCATATCAGCGTATTGCAGTAGATCAGTCCAATATCATCTATCCCTCTTATCACTCTGCCCAATGCAAATTCATTACCATGAAGTCTTGGATCACCACAGATGAAGTCTATTCAGTACAGTTTTCTGCGTGCAGAACTGCCTAGGTTGGAAGGGACCTTTCAGATCATCGAGTCCAACCATCAACCTAACTTTGACAAAAACCATCACTAAACCATATCTCTAAGCACTATGTCTACCCCTCTTTTGGAAACCTCCAGGGATGGTGCTTCAACCACTTCCCTGGGTAGCCTATTCTGAGGCTTAATAACCCTTTCAGTGTAAAACTTTTTCATAATATCCAGCCTAAACCACCTGTGGTGCAATTTGAGGCTGTTTCCTCTTGTCCTATCACCTGTTACTTGGGAGAAGAGACCAAACCCCACCTCTCTACAACCTCCTTTCAGGTCGTTGTATAGGAAAAAGCTCAACTTCTCTATAAAGTCCCCTGATTCTGTGCTGATGTGGGGTCTGGTGGGAATCTTTCTCATAAGAGCAACTTGTAAGAAACTTTTTAATTGCAGGGGAGAGTATTTTTTTTACTGAGTTTCAGGAACAAATAATTATTCTATTTGCTAACAGCCAGGAAAAGAGGAAAGATAGCAGTTTACAAAGCTTGTTCACATTCTAGAAGTTGAAAGAATGACTTAGAGCACCACTGTATATAATCCTAGACTCCACAAGGGTGAAGAAACAGGAAACAGGGTGGAGAAGGCTTAGGGGAACCCAGTAGCAGCCCTCCAGTGCTTGAGAGAAGTCACTGAGAAGACAGAGACTGGTTATGCAGAGGTGCCTGGCAGGAAGATGAGAGACAATCATCATCAATTGAAATAGGGGAGATTTTTACTGGTCATAAGGGAAAACATTTTCATCAGAAGCACCGGAACAACTTACCAAGGAAGTTTGTTTGTCATACCTCCTTCTCTGGAGATTTTCAACTAGCTAGGCAAAGTCTAGGTAGCAACCTGGGCTGAATTCAGTGTTGACCCTGCTTTGGGCAGGAGGCTGGGCTGGCAACCTTCTGAGTCCTTTCCAGTCTCAATGATTCAATGATTCTAAGATTCAGCTTGGCAAAATGATGCCTGAAATGATATTTTATGGTATGTTTTGGCTTGCAGTTTTGCACTAAGAAAATGCAGGCATGGAACTTGCAGGTTACAGTATGCAGTGATGGGGGGAACAGAATTGGTAAGAAAAAAATACTGTTTATTCCTTGCTGAAAAAAAAGTCAGTGCCAAGCATTTTCATCAAAAACAAAACACTGAAATTCCGCCCCCTGCTCCAACGGCTTTTTATAGAAGCTAGAGGAAGAGAATGTGGAAAGGACCAATTCCAAATGTTTTTTTGTGAAATATGGATGTTTTCCAGCCCCAGACTCCACCCTGAACTGCTTTCCTCTGTCACCAGGTGCCATGCAGCCCTTCTGCCAGGGCAGTAGTGAAAGACAAGAGACGGGGGTGGAGACACGTTTGCCTCCAGCTGGCCTGGCCCTTCTCCGCTGCTCTTCTCAGGACACTCTGCTGGCGTGCAGAAGCTGGAGCTCATGCTGTCCTGGTCTGTCACGTCCTCTGCAAGTGCTGATCCGCAGAAATATTGAATAAAAGGTCATCACTACTTCTCTTCTAGTGTTTTCTGCATTTTTTGAATACAGACCAAAGGATTCTTTTTCTTTTCCTGTGGAAATTAAATGCATCACTTTACTTTGGACTTTTTACAAATAATGTGTTGAAAATAGCTCCTCTGCTCATAAACACTAACCAGAGAGGATCGTGTGGGCAAGATCCTCAGCCAGCACAAACCTTTGGGCTCCATTGCTTTTCACAGAGCTGTACTCCAGCTGAGGGTCTAGTCTGAAACGTGAATCTAGCCACTGGTTTGACGGTCCACCTGAACCATCCTCCTGCTCGTGCCAAGTGTGCCAACACCCAGCCTCTCTATAGCCATAAAGTTCACCATCAAAAATCACACACACAACTCCATTGCACAACGTACCCAGACGTCTTGAGCCAAACAGTGGACATCCGTTTTCATCAAGCAACCTTTCATAATTAGTGGATATATTTGGCTTCCTTGTGTTGTATTCAGGTGCAGGGCTCCAAATATATGCAGACACTAATGGGTTTATTTCAATGCACAGCTATTTAACTGCAGGCAGCTGTGACATCCAAAAACTGGCATGCGTAATCCTCTGGGGTGCCACATCTGCATTTGTTGAAAGATTCCACGTCAATATACATGAGCTAGCGCTTGCATACATTTGGAGCTCTGCATCTGTATGTATACCAAGATATGCCAAAAAAGGAGTTATAGATCTATTGCATTTCTACTCTTTAGTAATTGAAAGGTAAGCCCATATGGGCAGTCCTTTTCTGTTCCTCTTAGAAGGAGAGAGAAATATCACGTTTACCCTTCTTGGCACATGAAATTCAGCAAAAGGGAACAAGGAAATGTTTGCCTATTCTTAGCTCTCAGCACACATTCAAAGCTCAAAACTTAACAGCTCTTGCTATAGCAAAAAAACCTCCCAGTGTGAGTCTCTCTTGATAGTTGTTAAGGTCCTCCCTTACTCTTCCAAACTATATCAAATTTTCCATTATCTTATTTTCCAATTCATCTGTTGTTCACCTCTAATGACCTTGTTGCATAAGTTGTTTTTGCCTGAATAACAATGATGAACGAGATTGTCATCATTCTGTTAAGAGATGTTTCCTAAATGGTTTATCATCTCTCCCAGTGTTTTTTCCTAAGCTTTTCCATTGCTTTTACCCTCATTTGTACTTGTGACCAAATGACTTCAGTATTTAGCAAGCTTTTCATCCTCTTAATTTGTGTATGTTATATTTGAACTTACAAAATCTTAAATGATTGCCTGAACAGCCCTTTTGCCTTCCGTAAATGTTATGCCAGTTGCAGTGTATAACTGCATGCTGCTATTGAATGAACAGCAGTATTCCTTGCAATGAAGTGTTTTCCCTCTTCATCCACATCTTTCTCCTCAAAAGTCCATGAAACTGTTATGTTTGCCCTGTTGTCAGCGATAACCTTAAAACCTGCTACTTAAACTGACAAAAATAATAATTTTTCTGATCAGCTCACTGTAAATTTATTAGCATGTTTAGAAAAATAGATTTTAAAAAGAAAAAAGTGCATTTATGTTAATGGCTTAAATACACATTTAGAGTTCATGAAATATGCGGAATCCGCTAATCACCTTAAGTAGCTGGATGGATCTGGGAAAACAGCAATGACAGATCAACCGGTTATCAGATTAATAATATTCCTCTCATGTAAGGGACATTGACAGCAATTCATACAGAAGCAAAAGAAATTGAATAAACAGAGAATCAGACAATGTCCCCGACTGACAAATGCAAATAGGTCATTAATCCTAAAATACTCATGTGGTATTTACAAAATATTTAGCCAAAAGGCCAGCTATTGTGTTCCTGGTCTGCTTTTATTATTCTTGGGAGGATGCACCATTATGTCAGCAATAAGGAAAAAGACACATCGTTTTGGGATTTGTCCATGGAAAGAGAGGAAAGGAGCAAGATGTTACAACAGGGCCACCACAGGCTGCAGCTGTTTGGCGCTGCCAGATTTAAAGACCCAGCTCCAGGAGCACCCGCCAGGAATAAAAGCCACAAACAAATGTCGCTTCGCCAGAGAGAAAGTCAACAGGTTTCAACTTACAAGAGCAAAATGCTCCCGAAAGATTCTTTCCCTTGCGGTTTGATAGAACCACGGTGCTCTATGTAATGATGTAATGTAATAATGTTACAGTTTTCTCCTTTTTTGATGAAAGCGCTTTGCTTAGGAGTGGAACACGTGAGGCAGTTGACATGCAGATAACTGAGAGGCACAACTTCACCGCGAGGGTGGACGAAGGGAAAGACGAAGACTTCCCCTGGGTGGAGGAGGATCAAGTGAGGGATCAGTTAGGTCAATTAGACATTCAGAAGTCCATGGGCCCTGATGGGATACACCCGAGGGTGCTGAAGGAGCTGGCAGATGTCATTGCTGGGCCGCTCTCCACCATCT
>VXBO01002534.1:587316-599090 GCA_013400135.1 Rhinoptilus africanus | reverse complement strand
GCTGCCCAGGGAGGTGGTGGAGTCTCTGTCTCTGGAGACATTCAAAACCCGCCTGGACGCGTTCCTGGGTAACCTGCTCTAAGGTGGCCCTGCTCTGGCAGGGGGGTTGGACTAGATGATCTACTAAGGTCCCTTCCAACCCTATGATTCTATGATTCTATGATTCTATGATTCTATGATTCTATGAAGGGCTACAGTCCAGAAGAGCACAGAGCCCTCCAGCTCCACGGCTGGTTGAGAGACACGTGCTGCAGAGCCCACTCCTGATGATGGCTGCATGTGCCCTCGAATAACCCGTCTTAGAAAGTCTAGACAAACAGCTAGATCATGCCAAGGAACTTGCTGAAATCTGTTCTAATAACTAAAAGCCTCAAGGTGTTGCTGTCCTTTGTTTCTTCTTTATTCTTGTTTGCAACTTCTCTTCACTCTTGTTTTAATTTCAAAGGAATTTTCTGCTGAATCTGTACGGATGTGCAGAATGGTGTAAAACAGATAAATGTGAGATGAGAGCTAGAAGTACCAAACACTTCCTGCTGCTCTCTGGCTCACAACATAGATGGTGCTTAGCTTCAAAATTGTTGCTGGATTTTTAATAGCTCCTCTTCACTGTCTTTCGTACCAACTGGCTGACAACAAAGGGATGTTCCCCCTGCAACTAACTTAAGCCAGTAGATTTGCAGCGTTTTGGAGCTGCCATATCTCAAGATGCTGTGACGTCTTTCCTTCTAGCAATAAAGATCCTATTGAACCAGAGAGTCAGTCAGTTTTCCCATTTTTAAAGCTAAATGGAAGGGGAAGAGTACAAAACCGGTGGAGATGAAAGATGGCATTGTACATTGAGTATCATGTAAATGTGGGTTTGTATCAGGAATTATTTTTTCTCAATCAAGCACAGAGTTCAAAAAGCCATTACTCAATTTATGCATCATATGTCACAGTATGAAATCATCTCTTGCAGACTGACAGATGGATCTGGAATTATATTCGATGTTTCCATATGTCAGCGGTTAATGGAAGAAACTCAGAGGTCCAGTCCTGCAGAACCAAGTCATGCAAGCAGACCCTGTCAGAGCCAGCTTTGGTGCTGGTGGGGTCCACCTTGCCCAGGCACAGCAGCCGTGCTCCACTGCGGGGTCCCCACCCTCCGCCGTTTAACTGCGTATGGCTCCATCCGCTCGCAGACTGTCAGCCTAAACGAGGTCAGGGTTATATCTGCATCAAGGGCGACAGCTACCTGCTACTACAATGTATACACAATAAATAACTTTTTTAATATGAAAATTTGCCATCTGTCCACTCACATGGAGAAACTGTGACTTGCATGTAATTCAAAATCTCCTTCGAATAATAGAAAGAAACTCAAGTATATCCTCTGATTGGAAAACCTAGTCTTTTCTTTACTTCTCAAGGTGTTTATCATAACCCAAACTTACAAATATATACAATAAATGAAGCATTAAGATTTCTTTCCTTTTTAAGGGTAAGAGTAGTTTCAGTCAGGATCAGACCAAGGGCAGACACATTTTTTGGTGTGAGGAGGACACTACTGGCAGGCAGGGATCCCGTCCTATGCATCCCATCTTTACTGACTATCACCACTCATGCTCTCAGAGGATACAACCGCTCTGATCTGCTTGAATAATTGCTCCCCGTGGATTTTGTCAAAACTCCAACTAAAATTTATAGACCGGGTTTTTCTAACCAAGGTCTGAAATGATTGACAGAGTTTTCACATGCTGAATATACACTAGAAGGTCTGGAAAAGCAGCAGCTTCCAAGGTGGGCTGGTATCCGGCTGCTCATGACCAGCAGAGGGGTTGGGACTTGGTCTATGTTGGCAGCGAGCAGAGCAGGATCTGTTCTGGCTGTGAGAGCGAGAGCCTGGGCGCTGCTGGGATGCTTGTACCGTGTGCAGGAGCACAGGGCAGAGATCATCAGGCTTGGGCTCAGCAATCCAACTTCAGAATGGGATGTCAAAGAGCTGCATCATTTGTCCTCGGTGACCAACTGTGTTGCTGAGATGTCACAGACAGATGTAGTGGCTCCCTTGGAGATTGTTTCAGCATCTTTTTTGTGTAGTTGCATTGCAGCATTACAGCCTGCGCATCTCCTGAAGACCTTGTCTGTTCATTGGTTACCGTACCATCACATATTTACTCCTTGCAGTTGATTAGCGTGTCTTGAAAGTATTTTTCTAAAGCTGTCTCTTGCACATGCCTCTAAGCCTAATAAAGCTCTGTGTTTTTGTTAGACGTGCATTGCTGTCTACTTAACTGTGAAAAACAGAAAGGAAACACAGGCTGCTGGGACTCTGCCAAAAGGTTTCATTTAAGTATTGAAAAATCAGCAAGCAAGCAACACATGTCCTCCTGTTCCCAGTCAGAAAGCAGAGAGTTTTGCATGTAAGTGGTTATTTAATATAGCGAATAAATAAATTTATTTATTTAATCAGATTAACGAGGCTCAGTACACTTCTTGTGAATTACCTGTTTCTTACCATCAGGACTTTAAAGAACTGAGCAAAATTAACACTGAAAACACTGTAAAATATCAGTGGGAAAAAACATGGTTTAGCAGCTGTTCCTTAAAACAGAATTGACATAATGTGAACCCCACTATTTCCCCTGCTTTCTTTCATCCTGGCCCTGAATTGCTTTCATGGATATCTTCCACTCATGTGAGGAAATTTGCAGTGCTTGGTGCTTAATTCATGCAAAAGCACTTCTCTGCAGTCTTAGAGGATGTCACTAGACTGCACCGAGTCACATCATCTACGTGCCACTTTTGAAACCTGCATTCAAACAAATTTGAGAAGCCAGCCACCTTGTTTCTTAGGTGGCCATCAACTTCTGCAGTGCTGAAAGTGCTGGTGAATTACCCCTGCACCTCCCTTGATGGTCAAGTTTGACATCCTAATGTGTGGGAAGATGTCCTGTCCAAATGAATGAGGGACTACTAAGAGAAGTACCACTGGGAGCGGGTCCTGGGGCACTAGAGGTGACTGAGGCAGACTGCCTTCAGTCATTTGTCTAACCTTTTCATGAAGAAGTTTTGGAGTTACTGCTTTATACCTCATCTCTGCAGAGGGACTTGATTTCACCATATAACACAAGCACTCTTCCAGAAATGCCAACTTGAAGCATGAAAATAAGGTACCAAGCACAATGCCCACTGTGTTTCATATCTCTCTGTGTTTCTTCTCTGCCACCAACCCAACACCCGTGCATATCTCTGCAATGCTCTGATGTTCTTTCAGCCGCTCTTTCTCTCTAAAAACTGTCAACACATCATAAACACACCACATGGTGGTAGGAAAATATCCTCTGGTGTATTCAAGTACTTTATCACCTTTACACAGTTTACAAAATTAAGCATCATCCTGGGCAAATAAAAGCCTTATGCTAACATAACATCAGCCGAGGAAATGTCAAGGCAAGACCAGGAAGGCAGCACTTCAGCACTGCTTCTGCGCAGAGGGCTTGGAGATGTGGGGTATATGGCTAGCAAGCCCAGTGCTACACACACATACAAGTTGGCCCTGTGGACACAGGCAACCAAAGCTTTTAATGTGCCAGGAGAGGTGTGTGCACAGAATATGATTTGCCTTCTCAAAAGCACGGGACAGATGTCAGCACCCAGTAGCACAGACAGACGTGCCAGGGTAATATTTCATGAGGATGTGAAGCGGTGACTGGAGAAATAAGCCAATCCCACGTCGGCAACTTTTTGGTCACTGAGAGAACAACTTCTGTACTATTAGTTGGTAAAACTAGAGCTGTCTTGGCTGCAATAAAGTTAAAAAGGTTGTCTTGCCAAGGCTGCGAGGGAGGATTTGAAGGATTCTGGCCAGATCTCTACAACAAAACTTTACGAGTGTAGCTGTATTGGCTATGAGCACAGAAAAATCACACCTCGCAACGCCAGCAAAAGTCCTGATCTGGGCACAATTGTGCTTTCAGACAACACTTCAGTTCATTTAACTTGTGTCATTTGGGACAGGTTTGAGCTAGGCTGTAAGCAAGCCCCATCAGAGAGGTCCCTGATAGATGTGGTCCTCTGCTGTGGCATGGCTGTGGTGGGGTGGCTGCCAGCAGAGGCCAGGCACTCTTGGGGCATCTAAACAGTGCTAAAGCCTCTCAACATGAGGTTGTTCAGACTGAATTCCCCCAGGGGCAGGTAAGTTCTTGCTAGCCAGCCAGCGTGGACTGGGTGGTTCAGATCCTTATCTACAGAGAGCTCCTGCTGTTAAGAAGTAATAATGTTCAGAAACAGGATGGTCACTTGGTGCATGTCTGCAGTCACATCCCTGAAAGGTAGAACTGCCAGGACTGAGAAAAACACAGATAGGCTGTGGGAACTCTGTAAACAGAGGGAAAGGAAGAGCAGGAGAGGGTTCCCTCACCGGGACAGGGTGGCTGAGCCACCTGCAGCTCAGCAGCTGGGGAGATGCTCTGGCAGAGCCAGGCAAGCAGCCCACCCACAGCCAGCGCAGGAGTCACATCGTACTGGTCTTCTCCTATGCCTTTTTGAACAAACAGGACACATTTTCAAAGAAAGAGGAGTAGTGGTAAGGTTAACTGCCAAGTAGATAATGCACAAGGGCAGAAAAAATAATGTTATTGAACTCTGGAAGCTGAAGCACTTGCTGTTAATTACTTTTAGGCTACTTTGATACTGTGTGTGTAGGACCAATCATCCTGAAAACCATGCCACTACTACTTATGCAGAGGGCAAGGCCAGCAATGAAAATAAATTATGAACTCGTATTTATTTTGCAGGTTAATTAGATTGCTTTCAAGAAATATATGAGTCTATTTAAAGTAAATGATAGCAAAAGACACTGATCATTAAATGCAAGTATTTACAAGGTGCACAAAACTGATGATCAGCATCCCTGCATGCTTAGAACTTACGATTTTTCTCTTTTTTTACATATTTATATATAATTTTGCATATATTTTGCATATGTAAATATTCTTTACATAGAATCCTTTATTAATGAGAATGTGGTATTTAAGATGTAGAAGCATTAAAGGAATGTAACACTACAGTATTTAGCAAACTACGTATACAGTAGTTTTAAAGATATCTGATCTAAGCTGTATTTCCCCTTCTACAGAAAACACTGTATTTTGGTAGCAAAGGGCAAGAGCATCTGACCCAAATGCCAGTATGCTGAATGTAACCAGCCACTCTACAGTGAGACCATAGTCTGCAGTCTTGACTTCAACACCTCTTAAAGCCTATTCTCTAAAATCTGAAACCAGGATAAATACCCCATTTCAAATTCCCGAGTGAAAATTCAGAAAACTATCATCCTCTGACATACTAAAATTCTTAACTTAAGGATGGATCTTACATCAGTCCAGTCCTCACTGAAGACACCCAAGTTCAACTATACAGACTATAACTGTAGATTTTCTTTACTGTATTAATTTTGCCATCCAATTGTCACCATTTTTACTATCATGATATCCGCATTTCTAAAGAGCCTGCCATTCTAGGTTATCAACTGTTTGGATTACATTTTGTTTTTAAGTTTCTCTTGTATAAAGAAACACATTTTCCCTGCTCTTCTTTTTAATGCTGATTTTCATACAAAGTAAGGATCAGCAACCAGTTTTTAATTACGGAAGATATACTGATACAACTGCCTTCCAGTTTATCTTATGGTGAAACCTCTTGCAAAGCCAAAAGCTGTGTTACACAGTAAAACAATGTGCAATACTTCTAGTAGTTTAACTGCAACATACAGGAGGAGCTGCGATGTTACTGTCACTGAGTAATACTCATCCAGCTTTCTTTCAAGCCAATGGTGGATTATCACTGCCATCAGTCAGAAACAAATTGGGCCTTGAATATGTACCCATTTAAGTAAATTGCTTGTTAGCTTCTCCCATCAAAGCTGCGGCTGAGCATACCACTTCCATGCTGAGATAAAACTCAAGTTCATTTAGAGAGGCAGGGCAGAAGTGTGACGGTTGCAGAATACGAATTGTTTTGGCTCCTCCACTTCCTTCAGCCGCCCCCGCAGAGGGAAAGGCAGGAAAGGCAAGGCAAAACCAGCCAACACACAGCTCTGGCTGATAGGAAGTAATGGTCTCTAGCAGCCCAGTGCTGCCATTGCTGGGCAATGGTGCAGCTTTCTTGGACCTCTGCAAAAGCCCAAAGACCTGCAAAAGAATCCCAGAAGCGTGGGAGCACGAACTCCAACCTGCCTGCCTGTCCTTGTTGTCCCCCCTGAGAAATATCCGAGAAGTCAATACAGAGTTTCTAATAAATTTTATTCCTGGAGATTGCAATATGGTCTTTCCTCGGCACATTTACAAAAATGAATACAAGATTTGCCTATTCCACAAAGCTCTTAAAAAGCTCTGCATGCAATAAAAGGGTTAATAAGTCAGCTTCTCCTCTGCCTGTCGACATTAGTTTTTATAGCTAAATGTTAAATTTTACAGTTACATACGTTTTATATGCACTGATTTTTATGGCCTAGACAGTTCTGCATTTATGAATCATGCTCAGATCCTTTAGCTATTTGAATCTAGGAATGTAAGTTAAAACGCTGCATGGTACTAACGTAGTTTGTTTTTCTTTTTAAAAAAAAAGCAAATTACAAAGCATTAAATCCAAAGCACAGTTAAAAATTCTCCTTTTCAGGAAAAAATGTAACGAAAGTTTAAACTAATGAATACTCGAAGTGACACATACCCCAGTGAAACATTCAAAGAGCTAAAAGTTGTATGAAGTTATATGTATGAAGAATAGCTTGAGAATGAGGCAAAGCCCCTTTCCTATATGTGCATATTTCTTGGACACTTTTTAAAAAAAGCAAACTCTTCTCCCCAACAAACAAGTGAAACTTCAAACTCTAATATAAACATTACTTTCCCCTACACCCTCGCTAAAATATTTCTGTAATTTTCAAACAATGCCGTGTGTTCTGCTACCAAATTGCATCAAGAAGCTCGCGCAGCTTATCCATAACGTTGTTGTCAGAACCATTTATGGAACATGTATTTTATCCGCAGGGTCTATGTCTTGAAACACAGTTTATTATTCTGGGCTCCCGGCAAAGTTCAGCGCTTTGGATACAAAAGCTGCTGACAGTTCATTTTCATTTCTCAAGTCTCCGCGTTTCTGTGTTTAAATCCAGTGGAGTCCTGGCAGGCTGTCGGCTCAAGGAGTGCACCTCCAGCTAAAGACACGGAGGAAAGGATTTTTATTAGCAGAAGATAACTATCAAACTAAATTACAGCCCGACTCTTTAAGGACAGATAGATACATTTGGGTGGAAACATAAAGGTAATTTCCATAAAACTCATCAGAAAAATAGACATTTCTCATACCGTTTTCGAGTGATATAGCCTTCTTGCTAGCTACAGGGCAGCCAAAATAATCCTTCACTGGAGAAGCGGCCACTGGATGTATATTTATTAGCTACCTAAATAATTTGAAAAGGAAATAAAATTAATTAGGATCAAAGTGAACAATCGGAAAGCTGAAATATACCATGAAATGCAAGTGTGTGAATTAATACAGACTTAATCTTGTAAAGTGTTGATCTCTGAACCAAGCCCAGTAAGTCACTTAAATGCGCTTTCGAGCTGTAAACTTGTCACAGAAGACCCGCTGGGGTACAACCACAGGCAGCTGGTTTAGCACGGCAATGAATAGGGACATGGTGCCCAGTGTCTTGCAGGATTGCTCCCTCTATGCTCATTTTATCTGTCCTGGAGTGTAAGATTTAACTCCATATACCTTCCAAATACGCAACATCTGCACATAGACATAAACATGCAGATCCCAAAGTCTGCTTTTCTACTTATATGATGGCTAGTCTAATTTAAGTGTTTGTATAGCCACAATTTAGAGAGAGGGTTTAAGTTTAAATGATACCATTTTTGTTAAAGCACCCCTAGCCCACCCAGCAAGATGTAAATCCTTCTAAAGCGAATTATTCAACCTCTATGAAAGTTTTGTCCCAAAACTGGTAATTTTGCTAACATTTTCTATTTTCTTTAATGTTTTCTTATTAGCAATAACCACCACATCTTGCCTACCATGCAAAGCTGTTAAAAGATTATTAAATGTCGCAGAAAATGCTGGACATTTCCTAGGGATTATTGGATGGCTTTAACTTCTTAGTAAATTCAGGTTGATCTAGGTGTATGCAGGAATTCTGTTGCAAGGGTTAAAGTTGCCGACTACTATGAGAGTCTCAGAAACTTCAAGGATGAGGTACAAGAGTTAAGAGACATAAAGTAGGAATAGATTCCAGCATTCCCAGATGTTTCCTATAAATGCAAACTGAAACCATAATGTGATTCCATTACAGTCAACACCAATTTCCATTTTAACCCTATTAAATGATGAGTGGCTCATGATAGGTGATCCTGATAATTCCAGCTGTCTAATGTTTTCCCATGAAGTTCTTGTTTTCAGTGGCTTCTATTTTGCCAAATACAACCATTTAGACTACATTTTCCTTCTTTACTCCGACTGGTTATGGTTTTGTTTTGATTTTTAGGTTATGGTACAGCCAGTTCAGCTGTTTCTGAGAAGCATGGGGAGTGAAAAGTCAATAACTTTGCAAGAGCTTAAACTAATATTTTAGAGGCTTTTTTTAGTGTGCTCTTTAAGTTTACATATAGCAGTAGGGAAATGCAACTTAGCAAGATTTGTGCTGTGTCTGTGAAAAACCCCTACTCTGGGCAAATTGTGAGATTCTAAAATATATATATATATATTATATTCATACATATTATATACATTTTCTAAATATCCATTTTAAATACATATATATGAAAATACAATATATATATAAATACAATATACAATGCAAAATAATCTTCAATATAGAACATATTTATACACAGGGTGATTGGCAGAACTTGATGGATGTCTGCTGAAAATACCACTGGGCATCCCATCTGCACTGAACATGCTTTGTCCCTCCTGAAACAACTTATAAATACCAGGTATAACAAGTGTACCGGCAGGAAAAGATTCATAACTCTGAGTGAATTTTCACCACAGCAATCACCCTTTGACCAGGGAAAATAAAGAATTAAATTGGGGGCAGAAGGGAAACCTTCTTAGTTTTAAAGAATTTGCTCCTCTGGTTCTGTGCAGCTCCGGTGCAAAGTGCACTTTCCTGAGGTTCCCGACCCTAATCCCCCTCCTTCCGTCCAGACCTGCTGGGGTTTGCTAGCCCACACCGCTCCTAGGTGGTCCCAGTGCAGAACTGCAGAAGCCAATTGGAAAGAGTTCACTCAGTACTGTATATTCCAACAGAAATTAGCCCACATCACTAAATTGCTAACTTAACATCCCAAATGCACTACACGCCTCTCTGNTTAATAAGTCAGCTTCTCCTCTGCCTGTCGACATTAGTTTTTATAGCTAAATGTTAAATTTTACAGTTACATACGTTTTATATGCACTGATTTTTATGGCCTAGACAGTTCTGCATTTATGAATCATGCTCAGATCCTTTAGCTATTTGAATCTAGGAATGCAAGTTAAAACGCTGCATGGTACTAACGTAGTTTGTTTTTCTTTTTAAAAAAAAAGCAAATTACAAAGCATTAAATCCAAAGCACAGTTAAAAATTCTCCTTTTCAGGAAAAAATGTAACGAAAGTTTAAACTAATGAATACTCGAAGTGACACATACCCCAGTGAAACATTCAAAGAGCTAAAAGTTGTATGAAGTTGTATGTATGAAGAATAGCTTGAGAATGAGGCAAAGCCCCTTTCCTATATGTGCATATTTCTTGGACACTTTTTAAAAAAAGCAAACTCTTCTCCCCAACAAACAAGTGAAACTTCAAACTCTAATATAAACATTACTTTCCCCTACACCCTCGCTAAAATATTTCTGTAATTTTCAAACAATGCCGTGTGTTCTGCTACCAAATTGCATCAAGAAGCTCGCGCAGCTTATCCATAACGTTGTTGTCAGAACCATTTATGGAACATGTATTTTATCCGCAGGGTCTATGTCTTGAAACACAGTTTATTATTCTGGGCTCCTGGCAAAGTTCAGCGCTTTGGATACAAAAGCTGCTGACAGTTCATTTTCATTTCTCAAGTCTCCGCGTTTCTGTGTTTAAATCCAGTGGAGTCCTGGCAGGCTGTCGGCTCAAGGAGTGCACCTCCAGCTAAAGACACGGAGGAAAGGATTTTTATTAGCAGAAGATAACTATCAAACTAAATTACAGCCCGACTCTTTAAGGACAGATAGATACATTTGGGTGGAAACATAAAGGTAATTTCCATAAAACTCATCAGAAAAATAGACATTTCTCATACCGTTTTCGAGTGATATAGCCTTCTTGCTAGCTACAGGGCAGCCAAAATAATCCTTCACTGGAGAAGCGGCCACTGGATGTATATTTATTAGCTACCTAAATAATTTGAAAAGGAAATAAAATTAATTAGGATCAAAGTGAACAATCGGAAAGCTGAAATATACCATGAAATGCAAGTGTGTGAATTAATACAGACTTAATCTTGTAAAGTGTTGATCTCTGAACCAAGCCCAGTAAGTCACTTAAATGCGCTTTCGAGCTGTAAACTTGTCACAGAAGACCCGCTGGGGTACAACCACAGGCAGCTGGTTTAGCACGGCAATGAATAGGGACATGGTGCCCAGTGTCTTGCAGGATTGCTCCCTCTATGCTCATTTTATCTGTCCTGGAGTGTAAGATTTAACTCCATATACCTTCCAAATACGCAACATCTGCACATAGACATAAACATGCAGATCCCAAAGTCTGCTTTTCTACTTATATGATGGCTAGTCTAATTTAAGTGTTTGTATAGACACAATTTAGAGAGAGGGTTTAAGTTTAAATGATACCATTTTTGTTAAAGCACCCCTAGCCCACCCAGCAAGATGTAAATCCTTCTAAAGCGAATTATTCAACCTCTATGAAAGTTTTGTCCCAAAACTGGTAATTTTGCTAACATTTTCTATTTTCTTTAATGTTTTCTTATTAGCAATAACCACCACATCTTGCCTACCATGCAAAGCTGTTAAAAGATTATTAAATGTCGCAGAAAATGCTGGACATTTCCTAGGGATTATTGGATGGCTTTAACTTCTTAGTAAATTCAGGTTGATCTAGGTGTATGCAGGAATTCTGTTGCAAGGGTTAAAGTTGCCGACTACTATGAGAGTCTCAGAAACTTCAAGGATGAGGTACAAGAGTTAAGAGACATAAAGTAGGAATAGATTCCAGCATTCCCAGATGTTTCCTATAAATGCAAACTGAAACCATAATGTGATTCCATTACAGTCAACACCAATTTCCATTTTAACCCTATTAAATGATGAGTGGCTCATGATAGGTGATCCTGATAATTCCAGCTGTCTAATGTTTTCCCATGAAGTTCTTGTTTTCAGTGGCTTCTATTTTGCCAAATACAACCATTTAGACTACATTTTCCTTCTTTACTCCGACTGGTTATGGTTTTGTTTTGATTTTTAGGTTATGGTACAGCCAGTTCAGCTGTTTCTGAGAAGCATGGGGAGTGAAAAGTCAATAACTTTGCAAGAGCTTAAACTAATATTTT
This sequence comes from Rhinoptilus africanus, assembly GCA_013400135.1. Taxonomy (NCBI): domain Eukaryota; kingdom Metazoa; phylum Chordata; class Aves; order Charadriiformes; family Glareolidae; genus Rhinoptilus; species Rhinoptilus africanus. The sequence continues at coordinate 587,508 of VXBO01002534.1, read as the reverse complement.
AGAGGCTTTTTTTAGTGTGCTCTTTAAGTTTACATATAGCAGTAGGGAAATGCAACTTAGCAAGATTTGTGCTGTGTCTGTGAAAAACCCCTACTCTGGGCAAATTGTGAGATTCTAAAATATATATATATATATTATATTCATACATATTATATACATTTTCTAAATATCCATTTTAAATACATATATATG
>VXBO01002534.1:553834-586048 GCA_013400135.1 Rhinoptilus africanus | reverse complement strand
TCCCCGGGTCCTCCTTCTTGCCCTTTTTGAAGACTGGAGTGACATTGGCTTTCCTCCAGTCTTCAGGCACCTCGCCTGTTCTCCAGGACCTTTCAAAGATGGTGGAGAGCGGCCCAGCAATGACATCCGCCAGCTCCTTCAGCACCCTCGGGTGTATCCCATCAGGGCCCATGGACTTCTGAATGTCTAACTGACCTAACTGATCCCTCACTTGGTCCTCCTCCACCCAGGGGAAGTCTTCCTCTTTCCCTGTTACTTTCTCCAAGGCCTGGGGCTCTTGAGGGCTGGGCTGAGTAGTAAAGACCGAGGCAAAGAAGGCATTCAATAACTCCGCCTTCTCCGCATCCTCCGTCACCATGGCTCCTGTGTCGGTCAACAGTGGGCCCACAGCTTCTCTGGTCTTCCTTTTTTCTCCGATGTACTCCAATCCCCCTCCTTCCCTCCAGACCTGCTGGGGTTTGCTAGCCCACACCGCTCCTAGGTGGTCCCAGTGCAGAACTGCAGAAGCCAATTGGAAAGAGTTCACTCAGTACTGTATATTCCAACAGAAATTAGCCCACATCACTAAATTGCTAACTTAACATCCCAAATGCACTACACGCCTCTCTGTAAAAATCAGAGCAAAATTCACCTCCAGAACCAAGAACTGAACGCACAGTTCATGATGTACATTACTCTCCTATGATCAACACATTGATCTCGGCAACCCCCAGGGTGTCCTTCAAACTTTTGCTGGGTGGCTGGTCTGGGTAAGCGTTACCAGCTGCTTCTTGAACTCATCTAGTGGGAATCTGGGCTGGGTAATTAAACATCTTTAGATCAGTGTTACTAACTGTCCTTTGTGGATCTACTAAATGGAATTAGATGTGGCAAAAGAATTTATTTACATTTTTAAAGACATTTTTTAAGTGCTAGAAGAATAAGTTTTCTGTATTGCTGAGCATTCCAAGTCAGGAAATATTAAGATAGTTCCTTATAAATTGCTCCTCGGGAAAAGATGTGCTGCTGGACTGATGAGCTCTAACTGTGTCATCCCTGTTATCTTGAACTGTCTCCCTGCAGGTGGGCTTGATGTGGATGAAAGGCTGCAAGTACATGAACACATGACAGTTGCCTGAATTGACCACCACTTTCATCAGTGAGAAGGACCACAAGAGATTAGCAAATGGGTGCAAGAAGATCAGAGAAAGCTTGTTTATTTTAGTTCTTTGGGAACACAGGAGTGATTCAGCTCCTGTCCCTTTCATAGTATCAAGGATGGTTGAGGTTGGAGGGACCTCTGGAGGTCATCTGGCTCAACCCCTCTGCTCAAGCAGGGCCACCTAGAGCTGGTCGCAGAGAGTCAAGTCTGGATGTTTTTCAGTTTCTCCAAGATGGGAGACTCCATGACCTCCCTGGGCAACCTGTGCCACTTCTTGGTTACCCTCACAGTGAAAAAGTGTTTCTTCATGTTCAGAGGGAACCTCCCATGTTCCAGTTTGTGCCCATTGCCTCTTGTCCTGCCACTGGATATCACGGAAAAGAACCTGGCTCCATCCTCTTTGCATTCTCCCTTCAGGTACTTATATACATTGGTAAGATGACCCTTCTTTTCTCCAGGCTGAACAGTCCCAGCTCTCTCAGCCTTTCCTCATAAAAGAAATGCTCCAGTCCCATAATCATCTTCGTGGTCCTTCACTGAGCTCTCCAGTATGTCCATGTCCCTCTTGTACTGGGAGTCCAGCACTGGACACAATCCTCCAGGTGTGGCCTCACCAACACTGAGCAGAGGGTTAGAATCACCTCCCTTGACATGCTGGCAACACTAAGAGTTTGTGAGAGTGTATTATATGTATGACAGTCAGGGCAAGCAAATTATAGCTCTAAGTTCTAAGGACTAAATAGTCCTGATTTTGCTTTTTCTGAAGTTTTGTGTTCTTCATTTTCACATCCTAACTTTTGAAAGCAGCTTTCTGAAAATACACAGTATTTGTAGTCACAATTAATAAAATATATGTACTGGAAATACAATCCCAGTTTTGGATTTAACTTTTAACAATTCTATAACCCAAAGCCATGAATTGCATGTAAATATTTAATTACACACATTTAATTGGACTAGGAATGTGCTTTTCTCTGAAGTAGATTTATGAAATTGACTGTAAAAAGAGATATTACTTGACTCTCCTTTCTTTTTTTATGACAGAGTATAAAGCATTGTCAGTATTTTAATATATTGAATATTATTAATGTTTAACTGGAGTGTATAACTTTTTTATTAGAACTTTTCTTTGAATAATTGCTTCAAATTAAATTTTTTTTTAAATATGACAATGCTATGGTTGTTTCAGTTTCTCAGAATGTTGTTGAAAGGAAATTTAAAAGCAGAGAGATGTACTGGAGATCCAGCATTCGCTGACATAGTAGAAGAAGAAATGTGACTTTCAAAGGGTCAGTGTTAGCTCCTTCCTGTGTTTTACATGGAGTAGATTGTTTAAAAAAAAAAAACTACCAAGTAAATACAGAATACATTAAATAAGCAGGTACAGCATCACCTGGTGGAGAGTTCCATTTATGAACATCAGCAGTGTAGAGGCCAACTTTCTTATGTCAGGAGTCTTCTAACAAGATCTGCCTCTGGCCACCATACTTCAGGCTTGTGCTGGAAGAGGAGCCTTGGCAAGCCCCCCACGGCATGTTCAGAGCTACTCACAGGGCCCTCACCACATGTTGTGCCTGAGTTTGCTGCCTGAGAAGCCCTTGTTGCAGCGTGTGCCCTATGCCAAACTCCTCGGCATCTCAGCTTGAACTATCCCTGATGTCCCGGGCCATTTGCTTGGTCTGAGGGACTGAAACCTGGGAAGCAGCACAAGCACAGGAGCTCCTTCATCACCTACTTTCAATCTAATCAAACCTCTCTTCTGCACCTGGACAGTATTTTCTCACCCTAGGTGGTCTCTGCCTAGCTCACAAATACTGAGATAAACTCATCTATTCGCTTAAAATAAGGTGATTACCAGAATGATTTGATTTAGCATTAGTGAATTCTTGTAATCTCAACATTTTTCTCACTGCATCTGCTGGGTAGGATTGAGCTTTTCTTAACAGCCCAGCCACCTTAAAGGCAAAACATCACCTGATAATGATTTCTGTTAGTAGGAGATGAAAAAAATTTGCTATAGCTTAAACTAACTACAGAATCAGAGGAATGCCACAGCTTAAATCAGACTTCACAGGCTGCTAAATCCAGTCCCTCCCTCCCGTTAACCGAAGCAGCCTGCATAGAGCTAGTGTGGTTTCACAGCACACGCCAGCGCTGCTTGCTGCAGGGACACGCAGGTACCTGAACTCCTTTTAAATAGAAGAAATATGGGTAGGAGAAGGCACACTGCCGCATTGTAACAGAGCTCCGCATGGATTAATTTCACTCAAGACTGCTGATGCAAAACACAGCGGTACTGCAACCAGTTTGCTTCCAGCACTTGGCCTCCCTCATTTACAGCTTGGCTTGGGTAGTTCTTATACCACACCAGAATACGGCCCTGGAGACCAGCATTTACAGTGTACAGTTCCTTTGCTCTCACCTCGCCTCTGCATAATACATGTGAGGGATTAAGCAGGCGTATTAACAGGTTGGAGCCCTGGCCCTGAGGGACAGGGATGGGGACCTGCTGCTTGGTGACTGGGGAGGGACCTCACCCAGCCCTCCTCCCTCGCTGAAACCAGCCCCAGGGCAGCCCAGGACATCATGGGTTGGAAACGTGGCTCCAACAATGTGCGCTTCCGAAATGCTGTGTGGTTGTTGGAGGGGTTTTTTGTGGTTTGTTATGTTTTAAATCACAGAAAGCTGCTGGGGTTGCAGCGTGTCCCATCAATCAGCACACCACGCAGTGTCTATATTAAACATGCTACCAAGTCCCATCGGGAGCGTGAAATTTCCGATGACAGAAGATAAGAAAATATTCAGCAGGTTTTGTTGAACAATTTATATGCTAAGGGACTGAAAGGTCAGCGAGAGAAAATTGTGTTTTATCTTCCTTGCACATATATTGCTTGATGATTACGTCAAAAATGTTACAAATACAGATGTAAGTGAAAAATATGATATTCAAAGGCAGAGATGGGAAAACGGAGGGCTTTGTTATACTGTTCATTTTGGTTACCAAAAAACCAGATTCAGAGAACAGTTGTGCATTGCTACAGAATGGGAGAACTGCTTTTCTCTCTCTTCTGGGTATTTTTGCTCTTTTGCCTTACCGTACCTGCAAAGCTTGTGTAAAATTTCTAGCAAAATAAATTTTTTATCAATTCTTGTCCATCTCCAGTGCAATAATGCATGAAAAGCTACTTCATCCTTCAATTGGCGATATTAGATGAGTGCAAATGAGTTACATTTCCATCCTATTGACCACTTAGGTGTTTGATCTTGTCTTTAAACACTTGCAGGGTAGCACCTCAGTAGACCTGGTAAGATTGGTTGGATAATTAGTGCTGAAAAATCTGTAGTTTGCATTTCCAATTTCATGGGGTGGAGATATGATGGCCTTTTTGTAAAAAGAACTCAACAGAAGGGAAAAGACCAAATTCAGACCTTCTGTGTAGGGACTGTGCCTTGCCTTGGCTGAATTGAGTCAGAAGTTTTTAGCAATGAAGCTTCTGTTATGTTGAATTTAAGAGCAGTTTTCATTTCAGAAAAAAAGAGATTAAAAAGAATAAAGAATTTTTAATGCACAGGGCAGGCACCTGGACACAAGGCATTTCTGGGCTTTTTGCCCAGATCTGTCATTGACTTCTTGATTATATCTTGTGGGTCTGTTTTATTTTTTGAAGGGGAAAAAAAAAAAGCAATAATCAGAATGTTAAGAAAATGGGGAGGTTTGATTCACTGCAGCATGATCTGGAAGGTCATGTTGCAGGCTGGGTTAGGAGACCTTCAGTGTATTTCGGTCCTTCTTTATATCCATTTTGCCATTTGTCTTTATAACGTACTGGCTATAATCCTGTGGTTTTCAGGGCAAATGCTCTGTCTGACTGTATGTGTACAGTGAAAGTAGCAGCGTAGTATAGAGACATCTGCGCTAGCTTTAAATGATAAGTCTCATCAAAGAAGACTTTTGCACAGGCAGTCACCAGGCTTCTCTGAGATGCACGAAGGTCCGTGCTGACCTAGTGAGGATGCTTTTGATGCTTGAGCTAGCTCCAAGTCATGATGTAATATGCAGCACAGACTTATCCCCATAAAGGAATTTTCTACGGGGATGGTTCAAACAGAGCATCCACCTCATGCTGCAGTGGACATGGCAGTAGGCGCTTGGTCTTTATCGATCCTTGTCACAAACCCCTGTACTTGGCAAATGTGTGTGAGCAGGCTCTGTAGACAGACACCTGTGTACAAGCAGAAACAGTTGTCAGAAAACAGCAAGACAAAAAGTACGCACAGGGAGGTAGTGTCGGTCAAGTCTGCCGATGGCACCAAGCTGAGTGGTGCTATCGACATGCTGGAGAGAAGGGATGGCATACAGAGGGACCCTGACAGGCTTGAGAGGTGGGCCTGTGCAAACCTCATAAATTCAACAGGGCCAAGTGCAAGGTCCTGCACTGGGTCACAGCAATCCCAAGCACAAATACAGGCTGGGCGGAGAATGAGTTGAAAGCAACTCTGAGGAGAACAACTTGGGGGTGTTGGCTGATGAGAAGTTCAACTTGAGCCGGCAATGTGCGCTCACAGCCCAGAAAGCCGACAGCCTGCTGGGCTGCATCAAANGAGGTGTCCCTGCCCGTGGCAGGGGGTTGGAAAGAGATGATCTTTAAGGTCCCTTCCAACCCAAACCATTCTATTATTCTATGAAAGTCTCCCAAAAGCTGATAAGCTCTGGAGACTTGTGGTCCTGTTGAATCCAAGATAGCTGACAAACACAGAACTGCAAGAGTCCGCAGACTCTGTCCAAGGCCATCAGCACACACAAGTGTCAACACCGGGTTTTATAATTCAGACCATACCCAAGGAGCTGGCAGCTGCTATATGCAGACACAGACCACAGGCTACAGGGTTTATATACGCCTGGGTAGGTAGGGACTTCTGAACACCTTCCTAAAAACCACTGGTGCATAGGTATGGCCCTCTGCTTCCAGTAAACACCCAGGGTTGACCTCCCAACTGCTGCTTTAGATGGGTAGAATGAATGATTGAGGGGGATAATTGAATGGATGGTACCAATAGTTACCTTCTATTAACAGTAACAGCTGGATTCTATTATTAATAATAGCTTAATTCATAAAATGTCTTCCAATAAATATTGGTGGTAGTCTGTATCTCTCCCTGACTGGTTCCCCTATCTGGAAAATTTACCTTCTTCTCCCCTGCCACAGTTGGAGACAAGGAGACAACGCAAAGAAGATGCCACGCTATCCCTGTAGGGGATGGGGGAGGAAGGGATGATGCTCTGGGGGAGGCAGGAGAGAGGCAGGCTGCTACAGGGGCAGGGAAAGAGAGGCCAGAAACATACCGCAGGTTTCCTGGGTTCACTGAGGTCACTCATGCCATCAAGGTACTGATAGAAATATGATACATACATTGACAATAATGGTGGCATTAAATTACCAAGATCCTTAGACGGACAGTGCTACAGGCTGTTCTGCCTTCCATTGTGTGAGTAAACCTGATAGAAGTGGGTAGTCATGTAAGGATTACTAAGTATTCCTCTTCACAGATGACTTTTTGCAGAGACTAACTCATTTTTGAATGCGGTTTAATTTCTGGAAACAGAACACCTCAGTCCACAGAATTTTTCTCTCATTAATAGTCTTAATTGGCTCGTGAATGGACAACAAAATGTTTGCCTTTGTGGTCTCCAGCCCTGTTGCTAAGAGCTATATACAGCAACAAACCGTTCACATAAATTTTCACATTTTTCTTAGCTAAAACCCCAACAGGAAGAAAAAAAAAAAATCTGCTGACATTGATAAAGAATTTGAAAAAGCTCCTATGGTTTTTGCCATTCCAGACTGCCAGTTTATAGTCTGGGAACATTATCGCAGCTTCATTTCCACAACAAAAAGGCCCCATTCTTTTCTTAAAGGTTTGACCGTTCATCCTGTCCTTGGTGTTTTGCATCAGAAATGCACTTGGTGTTGTCAGCCTTTCTATTAGCACTCACTTATCGAGGGTGCCAAAGAAAAGTCTAAGCAAAGGACAAGTGTCTAAGAGGTTACTATAGTTTCTTTTGTGCTTTTAAAATTTGCAGACTTCAGGCGTTTAAAAAAGTAATTAGCATTTGTGCATATGATAAATTCAAAAATTGGGTGAACTTTTCACACTCAGATGTTAACAATTTCCATTGTCTGTTCTCCAGTAAATTTCAATTTTTATTTTTACTCCAGGGATTTTTACTGGGTTGTAATCCTGCTGGGTCCTACTAGGCATTTTACAGACACAGAACAGGAAACAGACACTTAAATTTTCAGTGTAAATCCAGTGAAATGGAAGGTATTTTCCCCTCAAAGGTGGAAGAATAGGATTTCAATTGTTGCAAGCTGGTAGGTGGGAGGCATCTTGCTAATATTAAATTATTCAGTTTTTCTTTCACTGTCATTTTATATAGTCATTTTGTTACGAGTTAGGAAAACATATCAATAATCCACTTATGCTAGGTCAGCTTGCTGTGCAAAACACAGTCCCAGAAGCAAATCAAATATGATTTTGGAAACATTTAAGGGAACAGCAAAATTCACGCAGCTGAGGATAGAGACAACATGTAGCCAGAGAGCTCATGTAACAGTGTTCTTTCACCAAAGTTCCCCAAATAAATTCCAGACCAGACTAATTGTTAATGTAAATTATCATCTGCTGGTTACTTGATGTCCTACAAGAAGTGAATCCAATGGTTTTAGTGTCACTTAGTCTAAAGCATACCGGTGTCTATATCACAGAAGTTATCAGTTGTCAGCCTGGTTGGCAATCAGCAGCAAATCCAATGACTATTGCATCAGTCTCTGGTGGCAGCACTTGCCGGTCAGGGTGAGGTAAGACAATATCAGGAAATCTGCACTGTGCATATTCTGCGGTAATAACCTCAACTTCATTCTCTGAGGCTGCCAGGGTGACACCTACCAAAGGTGCGAGTTCACACGGTCCTTAAAAATGCAGTTGAAGTTTTGTCTGTAGGATATTACACCAACTTGAGCAATTAGAACTGGAAAGAGACAGAATTAAGTCAGTACCACTGAATTTTGTTGACACATCTCTTTAAAGATTGGTGCCCAAGAGGAAAAAAAAAGCCGCAAGACAGAATTTGAGAGTAAACACCTCAGCATTTTAATAACTGCAAAAGCCATTTTTGGTGAAATGCCAGGAACATTATTGCTATAAGATAAAACAAAGGACAATCCTATAAAACAGTACATAAAAAGACAAAGACATTACTTGTCACACTGCTTATTTCAGGGCTAAAGTGCTGGCTATATGTTCCCACTGCACTACTTTAATGTTCCCAGATGGTTTCTGCAAGGGAGTGCTTACTTTTTTTCACAAAGGAATGCAACTATCGCTTCATCCAACACGATTCACATAAGAAACACAGAAAAACTGTTTCCCTATTACCTTTTTTCTCGCCAGGCTGGTAAAACAAAAGGATGCTAATTGCAGATCACTAGCACTGATATGAGATTTTTTGGAAAGCAATGTAAATAAATGTTGAATCAAAGGGGCGTAGTAAATTCTGTTCAGAAGCCTCACCCCATGGTACGTATATCTGTAGTCCCTCTAGTATGTATGTGCTGGTGTCAGGTGTGAGCATCAGGACAGCATTAAAGGCATTAATCTGCCTGCTAATGTCAGAGATAGGATGAAGAAACAGGACCTAGAATATTTACTCCTCCCCAAGTGGCAAGGAGACTGGAAAAAAAGGGCAATGAAATGAAGACCCTGGGAGTCAAAAAAAGTATGTGGGGGCTATAGGTAAATTCAGAGAGGTTCTTGGAAGGACAGATTATCCAAATCATTCAAAAGGATTACAGATTAAAACTCTCAAAGCAAGTGAAATTATTCAGATTGGAGGAAGACATGGTTAGAAAGGAGAAAGTAAAGATGAGTTTAGCAAATTAGTTTTAGAGAACAGCAAAAGAATATTTGGAAATGAGGGCAGAAATGGAGAAGTAATTTATCAGTGAAGATAGGCTTGCTAATGTCACATGGAATAAAATTATTTGATTTAATAAAAATGTAGATAAAGAGGCAAAAGGAGAATGAGAAATCAAAGGTGACATTAAGAGAAGGAGGACAGTAAAATTATGAATAAACAAACAAGGGAGAAAAGAATATCCTTGGGAGAGCTAAGAAAGTCTTATCTGAAAGGAGTTTGAGATGGCATGGTAACATCAAAGAAGACATGATGGAGGCAAAAATTCACAAGAAAAAAAAGTTGTAAGTAACAGAAACTATGGGGGAGGATAAGTTAGTCAAAATAGAGACTAAAAAGATAAAAGGAGGAGGACTGAGGCTGAAAATCTGAAGGGTGCCAACAGATAGTGGAGCGGGAGTGGGAGGATCTACCAGAGGAGGTGCTAAGAGAACAGTGCTTGAGACAAAAGTAGAAAGCAGAGAGCACAGGCTCCCCAAAGGATAAGATGGAGAGGAAGAAGACGTGGAGAAGTGCCAGTGGTCCTGAAAGGCCCACTAAGGAGGATCTGAATGGAGAGAAGCCCTCTGACTTGGCTAGGAAAGAACATCAGTGAAGGGGTTCTCAATGCATACTAAAACTAGGTAATAAAGAAAGTCTGATAAATGCTAGCTGTGAATGAGTATTTGGAGGTCTAATTGGGTGTGGGAAAAGCTCAAGGCGGAAAGTGCAACTGTGTTTCCAGGCTGACTGGAAGAAGCCAGAGAACCGAGGCAAGGCTGAGCAGTAAGGGAACAAGGGGCAGTAGGATTGTGTCCTACAGGGAACAGAGAGGTAATGCCACAGGAGCCTCACCCTCCAAGGAGCAGAAAGCAAGGAGAGGTTGCATTAAATCGTGAGACAAACAAAGGAGGTAGAAAAATCAAAGTAGTTTTAATTGTCATTTAGGGGATTTTGCTATTTAATATTAGCAAAGGTTTTCACACTTCGAAACTATCCCCTGCAAATGCAAGATCCAGAAGTCTCAATAGATGTAGTGCCATATATTAAACTGATGCTATAGCTGACCTTGTTTCTTGAAGGAGAGATAAGAGATTAATTTATATGGAAGCTTTCCAGCCACTGAAAGTACAACAGAACTAGATAAAATATCATAAAATCTGTCTCAGTTATGGGGCAATCTAGCCATTAGCATTGAGGTGAAAATATTTTGGAGAATCATTAGGGTTGATTAATAGATTTACAGGCTCTGTGAATTACAGAATAAAAATCTGTGGGGACCTGTATTTTCAGTCTTTCTGATGAGACTGCAGGGATTAACAAGGCCACACTAGCCATAAGGCTGAAGTATCAAGGCAGGCTGCGTTTGATTTCTCTCAGTAACTAGAAGATCGACTTACTTGGCATGGTCTGAGAAGAGAATTTGCGCCTAGGTGATTAGTTTAGCAAGTCAGCATGGATCTGTCATAGTTTTCCAGTCATTAAATAATCATGGCAAAGGAGGGCATCTCCCAGTTTCCAAGCTACTTGTGGTTTACCAAACAATTTATGTTGCTCAGAAGGGCTGCTGTTGAGAAAGGCTCTACTTGCATCTTGGCACCAACTATTTATGCCCTGGTTCAAAGGTGAGGTGCAACAATAATGTAGTGTGCCGTACTGGTACTCTGGCACTATACCTGTACTGCTTTGAAGGCCACAGTCCCCTTACAAATTCAGTAAGTTTGCCTCAGACATTAAAATATCCATCGCTTCAGTGCCAGGACAGTATGCATCTGCTCTTTGTCACATCCTCATCCTACACGGTGGAGCGTTAGCTGTGCTAACAGCATTGCATTAATTGAGTATAGAATAAGTTGCTGACCTACAGTCAACCACCGACTAAGGTTGTCAGGCTGGCTCATGTCTTAATCTGAAATATAAAAGTGACTTTATGTATCCAGCATTGAAAATGCAGGGCACTCTCTGTATAACCAACAAGAAACATACCCTTGCAGGTGACACCTAACTTCCCTGCAACAGGACAAGATAAAGAAATTGTAAAAAGAGATTTCTAAATATATCATTCTCTCTTCCTTGGGTAGAAGAGTACCAAATAATAAATGATATAAGAATAAAAAATGTTTCTAAAGATGGTCACCTGCCATTGTATGCCTTAGCATAATTAAGTTCATTTAGTAGGGCAGTGACTTACCTCTTCTATGGGACCTCTTGCAGGCTGATCTTGGTAAAGATGTTAAACAAGCAACACATTTTTAAAAAGTAATCACCCTTCAAATCACACAAACCAAAAGACTAAATTTCATCTGCTTTGAAAATGAATTTTTTATGCCACACATCTTCCTATTTAAAAATGGCACGGTAGGAGGATGCTTTCAGGGTGCTTTTTTTTCAAAGATTATGTATTCTTTATGTCTTAAGTACAGAGGCTGCCTAGCCTCATTAGGAAGTTGGGTTAACAATAAATTCAGAGAATGTATGCAAATCTATACATTAATAAATCTGATGATTAATAGCATGTGAATTTCTCACAACGCAGATCCACTTATATCTAATTAGAGGCAAGAACTCTGCTAAAGTTTCTAGTCAGAAAGAGACCCAGAATCTCTTTCCAGAGAATATTTATCTCATTTGCACTAGTCTGTCCTAGGGAGAAATACAGATTTATCTGCTCTCTCATACTCTATATGATTTCTTTACTCTTGTTTCTCATGTAGATGTTGCCAGAACTTCTAACTTGCTTTTGAAATCTTCATTCTGAGGAAAGTTAAGGGAAGTATAAGGGGATAATAAAATCTGGCAGATGAGATTTGGCACAAAAATGCCTGAAAACCAAAAGCATATATGACTCATGAAAAGACCTGGCATCCTTAGACGCATCAGAAATGTAGAGAGAAGATGCACTGCACACAACAACTCACAAACCTGCAGGTTTTGCCACGATTCAGAAACCAGCCATCACAGCTGAAAGATATCCTGGGCATCAGAAATCCAGGACAAGCCCAGGTTGTGTTTTAATGACTGGTATTCATTAATAATGGTTAGCTCTTTGGTAGAAAATCAGCTGTGGTCCAATTGCAAGTCCTTGTGAGCTTATTCTTGCATGAAAAAGCCAGAACAACATTAGACCATGTAGTCAACGGTGTGTGGTGGTGGCTCTTCGGGAGCTAAGAACAACGTGGCTACAAGGCTGAAACATTCTCTTACTTAAAATAGGGCACCTGTACTGATGGTGCACGGTAGCTTGCAATTTTGAAACTTTTGTTGTATTTGTTCTGTGAATCAACATAGGATTTCACTGTTCAACATTCTTATGCTGGCACCTTTAAGTAGCAGCTAAGTGACAAAATTTTGTACATGATCATTTTATAAATGAGAAGACATAAACCTAAGGACAACAAATGGAACTCAGGATTTGGGGATTTACATTTCATTTATTTTAAAACTGCTAGAATTCTATATAAGTCCAATTATTCGCATTAAAAAAAAATACTTATTTTTAGCACCATAATTTTTGTGGAACCTACAGATATGTACTTCATGCTTATAATTTCTTTCCTATTATTAACCCCTTCTTCAAACTATCTCTCCCAGGGAGATTTCAGCATGTACGGTGGCACTGGAGCTCCATTTCCTCCCACTGCCCCCCTTCACCTGAGTACTGGAGACATTATCCCAGTGCAATTCTCCCCAGAGCCTCGCTGAGGAGGGGGGAGAAGGAGAGGGTGTAGCCTCAGAGCCACAGACACACAGACAGACACTGTAATACCCCTAGGACAGGAGGAAGGACCAGGCAGAAAAGGAATGAAGATACCATATGGGTACCGGCATCTAATGATCCTGATGCTGTTGCTTAGTGGATAAATGCAGAATCACCCCTCCCACTGTACATTTGTCGCCCATCACAGCTGAAACGCTTGGGTCAGTTTAGTTATGCTAACAGAGGCCTCTAGCGGGAGGACAGCACACGTCTTCTGCGAGGATAGTTCAAATGGTTTTACACAAAACTCTCCTTCAGAGTTGTGACAGCACAGTGGACACAAGTGGCGTGGCTTTCTTTTCGCCCCATCCTTAGCTGGTACAGGATACCATACACAGAAGCACTATGTACTAGCCAAGCTTGGGATCCGGAGGGTCATGAAGCTGAGGTTCATCACCGGGAATGGCTGCACTTGGGTATGAGCATCACAGAACTGGGACCAAGGTCATTTATTCCCAAGAAGAGACAGTAGAGCTAGTAGTGTGCAATGTGCACACCACGGGGGCGTGCACAGGACATTATGACAAGAGGTGGGTGAGCTTTGCTGAGCTTTCAGCAGCAGGGAGAGTCGGCATGTGAAGATACTGTGTGGATGAAGACAATTCACTGCAATGCTGCATAGCCACTCACTGACCAAAGAAGTTTTAAAAACAACCTTGTCCTACTATGCAAGGATTTAAAGCATAAACCCTGACATTAATCTCTAACATTATCGTAATCTTCGACATTAAATAACTACTGTTTTATTTCAACTCTACAGGGATTCCCCAGAATTTCTTTCATCAGGGACAGCTAAAACATTCCCAAGACCCTTGGCACCAGTCTGGCATGTGTGATGTATACTGGGCCTGCTTCTGTACTCCACTGTATCAGTTTTATTCCAGTGTAAAACTGATATAAAAGAGAATCAAGCCTCCAACCTCTGTGTCTGAATCGCCAGACCTTAGCTTTAGCACAGAAGAAAATAAATCGCAGTATCTGTTACATATCTCTTGTCTTATCTCCAGAGGCAAATTCATTTTGGATAGGTGCCCTAGGGAGCAGGAAAGACTGTGTGTTTTCAGCTTTTGTGATGTTTGTTCCTTCTTTGATCAGAAGATTACATAGTAATCTCAACAATAAAATGAACTCCAAACAATAACAATCCTCCAAAGTTTTAGCTGTGTGAAGAAAAGCCTCCTCAGTGAAGACTTTGAAAAGAAATAGGAGGCGATGGAGAGGTTAATTTGGATATAATTTTATTCTTAAGGTGATTTGACTCCTGACTGGGAGCAGCACTACTGAAGAAAATGCATTGAACCTTTCTGATGGGACTTGAACTCAATCTCTAGCAAAACTCCTGTCAATAAGCCTACAGCAGTGGCCCATGACTCCCAGGAAGCACGGTCAGTGAGCAGGTGATGAGACCACCGCACACGTGCAGACCTCAGCGGCACAGCCCAGATGGGCACTACGTGTTGCTCTGCTCTCTTCTCTCCATCCTCCGCTTCTCTTTGCCCAAACCAGCCCTTCAGAACTGCCTTTGTGCCTCCCTCCAGACCTAACTTCACCATTTTCTCTTGGTTTCTAAAAGGATATTCAGGTATAGTCTTGGATATGAACTTGTTTCCCAAAGCTAAGTTCTATGAAAAACAGGTAGATGCTTAGTGAAAACATTATTTCTCTTTATTCTTGTTCATGCTGCAAAATAGTAGCCTATTTCATACACACACAACTATAAGGGCCTCTCTCTCTGAACAAACATATGCTGATACTTGAGTGGTTGTGGTTAAACCGATGAGTGAGCTGGAAGTACAAACTGCTGGCACAAAGAGGGTTTCGGAGCCAGGTATGCGTTTCTCTCGGCTGTTACTTTTTCCAAAGCAGGCACGAAATTTCCTCTTTGAAAAGACACTTCCTTTTTGAAATTGTTACTGGCTTTGAGAAAAATAACACATTTCAAGCTTTCATTGCACATTGTAAGGAAACACAAACAGGATACTATCTACATTTAAAAAATTCTCTGCCAGTCACCTTTAAAACCCTGCAATTTTCTGTAAAAAGACTCTGATGCATTTTCTTCCATTAAATCCTTTCTGTCTCATGTATTCTCAGTGCTCTTTTTCTGCTGTACGTGAAGTGTATCTTAGCTATACAATATCACATTGGGGAGAAATTCTTTTATGATGTGGCATACTATCACAGTACAGTTTTAGGAATGATCTGAGCTGGAGTCCTATGAAGACAAAGGAAAAAACAAAACTTAAGATACAAAAAAATGCCACAGTAAACAAACTGTAGAGATACACTTTTTCATAAAGGTATACCATAAAGGTATACTTAAAAAATATGTTAGAAGACCCAAAATATGAACGTTCTCTTCTGTACTTAGAATCATAGAGTCGCCTAGGTTGGAAGGGATCTTTCAGATCACCTAGTCCAATCATCAATCTAACTCTGACAAAGCCACCACTAAACCATGTGTCACCTCTACCCATCTTTGAAATACCTCCAGGGATGGTGACTCAACCACTTCCCTGGGCAGCCTGTTCCACTGCTTGACAACCCTTTTAGTGTAAACCCTTTTCCTAATATACAACCTAAATCTCCCCTGGTGCAACTTCAGGCCATTTCCTCTTGTCCTATCACCTGTTACTTGGGAGAAGAGATGGACCCCCACCTCTCCACAACCTCTTTTCAGATAGTTGTAGAGAGTGACAAGGTCTCCTTTCAGCCTCCTTTCTCCAGGCTAAACAATCCCAGCTCCTTCAGCCGCTCCTCATAAGACTTATTCTCTAGACCCCTCACCAGCTTCGTTGTCCTTACGTACCTTTTCTGGTAGATGTTCAAATCAAGATCTAGCTGAAGAAAATAAATCTGCTATAAGAAAAGTCCCTTTCAACATTGAACGATCTTCCTCAGCTACAACATTTTGATTGCCTACCATGCAGATCTCTTCCTAAAATGTAAGTCTGCACCCAGAACTATCAGTGCTAATGTCTACCCAAACATTCCAAAGGGACCTTTATCTAGTCATCCAGGGTGTGTTTATCTCCACATTTGTTATCTAAAAGTTGGTCATCTAGTTCAAACCAGTTGTCCAGGGAACCTCTTCAGTCAGTGGAGGGAGACAAGTATCTTAAATGGGCAAAGATACACATCTCAACATGTGTGTTTGACTGCAATAAGAGGAACTGCCCTCTGGATGTTCCTGTGTCAGCCCACTAAAGATGAAGACAGCTAGCTTAGACAATCTTGACTTTTACATGACTGAAGATCAGTGAGATGAAGCTCACCACAAATGTACTGTCACAGTGGGGCTGCTGTAAGACTCAGATTCACTCCACCTTTCTTTAGATACACTTCCAAAGATCTACAAGAGGAGTCATTTGCCTGAAGGACCTTCTATAGAGACTGAAGAACGACAGCCTATTCAGGCAGCCTAAGATCTGCTGGGACACTGCAGCAGGAGCCAAGAGCAAGCCTCTTCCATTTCAGGAAACCTGGACAAGTGGTTAACATTATGTGGGATGAATCCCATCTTAAACCCCACTAAACTATGGATTTCCACATTTACTGTGCAAGCACTAAGTCCATACTTTGCCGTAAGACAAACAGTACCCAATAATCAGGCAAAGTCATAGCTTTCTGAAATAGTAGCTCTTAGAGATTTTTTTTACAGCAGAGCAAACCAGATGTTGACTTTATGGATGTGATAAACTGTTTTAAAAATTGTAGTACAATAGGATTTCAGCTGTTAGCACAGATTCTGCTAAGTAATTGGTATATGTCCAAGAAGAGAATTTGTCCTTAATAGCTACACTTCTGCTTATTTTTAAGTGGCAGCTTAAAAATGTCAGCCAGCACGAAGTATTGGAGCCAAGTGGTCTCCTGCTATGTTTATTAATTTCAGTGCAGAGACATTTTAGCTTTGTTTTTTTGCCATTCAGGTGTCTGTGCACCACATTACACAGTATTTCTGCCTGCAGTAGTGTGGTGTGTGGAGATACGCACAGAGCTTATGTGTCAGACAAAAGCTGCTGAAGTGTTTCTGGACAAAAGCTTGTCCTGAAAAGTATCAAAGCCAAGGATCCAAACGAAGCATCCAAATCAGCACACCAGGACTCTGACTTACCCCATAGCTTCAAGTTGTTACGGTTCAGCATTCTTGCCCACTCCATGAACAGTGCTCTGTAACACTACTCTCAAGGGTAAGCAGATACGTCTGAATGCAGAAATACCTTTCTTTCACCAATTTCCCCTAGATCAAGTCCTACTCTGAAGTACAGCTCCTTGGTTACTTCTACTATTGCTGCTTTCACTGCTGTTATCTCAGTCCTGTTGGATCACAGCACGAGAAAGCAAATGGTGCTCCTAAATGAGGCTGGCCTCCAACGTGCAAAGACTCACGGCCAGATTATTCCAGTCCTTCATCTTAACTTTACAAACCTCATTAGTTAAAATCAGATAGCCATCCTCCTTCTCCTTCCCTTTCCCCTTCCCTTTCTCCTCTGACTGCATCTCCTTACCAAACTGTCCATACAGTCCTGCAGGAGGTGCTCACTGCAAGGCACCTTCTGTTTATTTGTCCCCTTTCATCACTAAGGTGAAAACAGGATTCTGCTGACATCTGAGGAAAACATAAGCAAGTAATACATAAAGAGAAATTATGAAGTAGTGTAATTCATATGGATGAATCAGACTAAAAGCTACTTTTCTCTCCATACATGGAACAAGATTTCTATGCTTCTAAATAATATTCTTGCAATTGCATATAAATTGACCTTGAGGCTCTCCCGTGGCCACTGTGGCCATTTTCCCACCACCAGTGATTTTCAAGTGCTTTCCAACAGCCTTATTTTTTTCTGTGCTAAGGTAACAGTATGAAGGTAAACTACCTTACTTTGACGGAACTCTAAAACCAAATTTATTATGGCATGTGCTGGGAGTTGAGGATGTTATATACAGGAAGTTTACTGGAAAGCTCAGAGCTAAGGGATTTCTGCATATTAGTTATGACACCTCTGTGAATATTTAGATTTTGAATCAGAACTCAGGTGGGTTTCAGTGACATGAAACGAATATTATCATGCTATAGACAAACAGTACTGCCCTGTTCCTAGATAAGAAAAGCTTCATTTTTATAAAAGATAAAAAATAATTTGCTGATTAGGTGAACTTCTCTACTGTGCTGAAAGATTGTATAAGGTTTATGCAAAACTTTATTCTAAGGCTACACAAAGACCTCAGAACAGGATGTGAGGGGGTGTGTATACACATATGGATTTCATCCTCAAAACACTATACTGATAAAGGCAACAAAAAACTGGGATTGTTGTGCCCCAGTTAGCCTGTTAAATGTTCACACTAATAGCTATAGTTACTAGCTGAAAAAACAGCTCTTGAAGTTGAGATTGTTATATATCAGAGTTAGAGATAAGCAGGATTTATTAGATTGAAATTAGAACACAGGTGGGTAAGTAGGTAGGTGTTTACCTACTGGTAGTGTTTCCAAATTTCAACCAACGGCAATTAATCTCTTTCTTGGAATAGAGGGAGCCACAAGATAGGAAAAATAGTTATTTATTCATGTTAAACAATTTAGATGGGTTTAGCAGCTTTAGTTTTCCAATGGCTTGAAGTAGGAATTTGGAACGTGGCGTAATACAAGCGTGATCCTACTGATCTGTCTTTGGCTTTCTCTGTGAAACGCTGCCTGCAGCAGAGCAAGCTGTTAGCCTGAATTTGAAAGGAAATGAGGCTTATTCAATTAAGGCCTCTGTCAATCCTTCCCTAATAACTTTTGAACCAGATGGCCAGTTTGGAAAAAAAAAAACAAAACAAGGGGACTGAAGTCTCTGCAGCTCGAAGTTCCCAAAAGCTTTCAGAAAAGAAGCAAATACAAAAAGAAGAACTAAATATTGCATACCCAAAGGAGAAGACAAGTGAGCTCAAGTTACCTGTTGTGTCTGGCCTGCCAGGCAGCTCCTCTGCAGTGTTTCAGCCAGGGAATCAGTACCCTGGTACACCTAGGGAATTAGCATCCCAGCAGTTCAGGACCAGCCGCAGCACACGCTTTCTCTTGCCTTGCCCATGGGAGGAAACTGAGGACAATGCAGGGAAAAAAAAGGCTTAAGGGACACGAAGGGGAAAAGGTCAAGTGTTAGGGGCTGTGAGGGAGGCCAGTGAGGCCTCCCAGGTGAGGGCAGAGGGAATATGTAGTAACACAGATGCAAATTGATAGGAAATGAGATTTAAATAGTGCTGCTGCTCATGTGGCTTCCTGCTCATTAAATGTAATCATCGTGGTATCACACATAAGACTTTTTGCTGAACTGACCTTTGGCAAGAAGGTCACAAAACCTGGGATATGTATATATACATATTCACATATACATATGTATATATACATGTATGTATTTAGATCTGATTAACCCCGCTTCATCTGAACCCCAGGAACATAAAAATATTTCTGGTGGCAACAAGGGCACTTTAGGTAAAGGGAAGAACAGCAATAAAAAGTGAACATTTTCTTTCCTGACTGTAAGATGAAATTTTGGCTTGCAGTATTTAGATTTGAAATACTTGTAGCTTTTTTGATTTATCTATTACAGTGAGCACGAAAGCTCTTTCAGCAAATTAAAACTAATTCCAAAATACCTACAATATTATCAGAGTCAAGAATTCCTTTCTCTTTTGCACAACCTCAACAGAAGGCGAGCTTGAAAAATATTCTGTAATGTAACAAATTGAGTTTGCAGACCTACAGAGAAGGGAAATGAGTACAATGCCAATTTATTTTACTGCATCATTTATTATTGTGAGCTGTATCTTAATTTCTCCTACTGCTTTAACATTGCTGCTATTGTTATTAGTCGATACATATTCTATATCAAAATGTGTTATAGTATCACAGAAAAAAAACCACTGACCAGTAATAGATGTCTATAGAAAATCATAGAATCACAGAATCATAGGGTTGGAAGGGACCTTAGTAGATCATCTAGTCCAACCCCCCTGCCAGAGCAGGGCCACCTTAGAGCAGGTAACACAGGAACCCATCCAGGCGGGTTTTGAATGTCTCCAGAGACGGAGACTAAACGCTAGAAGCCGTGTAGTTAACAGTTATAGGGCAGACATTTTGGTGACAACCTGCAGATAGAAGAAAATGTTCCCTTGTTTTAATAATACAGTAGTAGTGGCTTTATGCAATGACACACTGGGTTTGTATTACTGGAGATAATTCTAAATGAGAGTATATTATCTACATAAATATCAAGTTTTTTACATACCTCACTTAGCCCTTGACCTGAGTCTGACCATGAGTACCACGGGTCAGTCCTGCATTAGATGCTTCGTGTTTTCTTTTATTAATTTTATAAATATTGCCTTCTAATTGCATTGTGGGTTCTACTGTAGGCTTTCGCAAGTGGTTAAACTTTGCAGCCTACTACAAACTAGGGGCAGGCTATGTTCTCATCTCCTTCTCGGTCTCACCCATTTATTGACCTTCTTTGTGGCTAGAAAGCCTAGGCTACTAACTTAGACTAGGACAACTTAAGCAAAATAAACTCCACTGGAACCTTCAAAACCCAAAGATGTAAGTAAGACTTTTTCCATTGATCTTTCTGGATTGTGGCTGGAGGCATTAAAAACCTTACTGTTTCCTGGCACCCTGGGTCTCTGGTAGGCTAATGGTGTGTATTTTCCTCTTTTATCACTTGTCTTACAGTATGCCCTGCCTAACTCCTACCCAGACCCAGCTCCTGTCTTTTGATCTCAGTTTGATTGCTTTGCTCCTTTGCTGACTAGATTCTCACAGCTTACAGGGAGCTGTGATTGAGAAAGCAGCTCAGAACCAGGCCTGTCACAGTATAATTTAGGAACAAATATAATCATCCCCACCACAGTATATGAATTCAGACAAGGTTACAACTCAGAAAAATTACTAATGCTTTTTTTTTGTACAGAAAAGATAACAAAATAGCTTAAACACATTTTAGCTATCTCCACTTGAAATGGAAATGCGCTTCCTGAAGAGATATTATCTGTAAAGATTTAGGAAATAAAATCACAGGTTTTAGGAATGTCGAACAAGAAACTATCTGTCAATCATGTTATATTACTCCCTTTACAAACTAACCAAGCCTTATTTTAAAAACAGTTGGGGAGTTCCTTTGACTCTTGCATTTCCTATCCTAGAGTCATAGTTTTCTGATGTTTGGAAATTTTAATTTTTAGTTCAGTTTTCTTGTGAACAGGTTATATATGTTTGTCCTTGAGTCATTACTGTGAGTTAGCTGCAGAATCTTCACCTTCTGTGGCATTTACCTCTCTTGCCAAAACCCCATCATATCCCTCTGCTTTTGTTTCGTTAATGTAAATACACCAATTCTTTTTATTCTTTTGACATAAACAGGTTCCTTGTTCTCCCGATTCTCAGTATTCCTGCCTCCCAGTACTGCAAGTCAAGTCTGTGTTTCTAGGAATGGAAAACTGTAAACGCAATATTTATACCAATAAATATTATGTAGTACCAAGGCATGAGGACACAAGTACAGGATCACCCACACTATCAAAACACTAGCCTGTTCCCTGGCACGACTTTAGCCCATACTATCCAGCATCCCTCCGGACAAGGCACGGTTTGAGGGACAGAGCAAGTCATGTCCGTTCCCAGTAGATGCTTTGAGATGAATCCTGGACTTCTCTTTTAGGCCTGGCAGTTGGAAAGGGGGAATGCAGTTGAAGTTTATGAGCCATTTACTTACTAATATAGATATAGCCACAGAATTTCAGACATTAATGAGACTTCGTTTACATACTGTCACAGCGGACACTTTGATACAGTTGATGACTGCATTTTCTGTTTTCATGAACACATTACATGGACTCATTACATGGACGACATCACACCAGCTGACCTTTTGCAGCTGAGGCACTTAGAAGCTGCTTTTATTTACACTGCCATTTAATTATAGCTGAACTTAATTTCTGATCACTCATTTCAAAGTATTTTTCAATGAGCACCTTTTAAATAACATCACATCACAAAGCCAGTCTAGTATGGTACCATTTCTGATCAGTTCTGTGGCTGTTTGGCCCATGTTCTTGTTAGATACCAGGCTCAGAAATATCTAAATTTTACCATTTTTTCTCCAACCTATACCAGAATGACAGACTAACACTTAAGTTAATTACGTCTATGTCTAAATTGAAACCTGAGGGGAGATCTCTGGCAAACTTAATTCACTCCCTTCAGGAAACTTTCTTTTTTTAACAATCAATCATCAAAAGGGGTAGTAAAGCTAATTTTTTTCTTTTTGTATCCCCTTTTATAAGGGACACCCCTTTATAGGCTCTAGCATTTAGCAATCTTTTCCACTCCAAACTGCCTTTAACATTTTTTCTGAAGACCCAATTTCTAGTTACTTAATTCTGAACATTTTCTGCTTTACAAAGATGATTGCTATTCACTATGTCCCTGTTGTTCATATAACACCTAGTTTCACATTCTGCGTTGGTTGTTCTAATTTCTTTCCTTTCTTTTGTGTAAGCCCCTTATAATTACTGCACAGATCCTTCAATTGCTTTTTACTGATTATATCCAATTTCCCAGACAGATGAGACACAGTCCTTTTTATATATTTCTTTCATTAATATGAATACTTTCTTCTAGCTAGCAGTGTTTTCCTGCTCTTTGACCTATCCTTTTTTTTGGTTGTTTGTGTACTTTTTAATCAGATCTTGTTCTCTTTGTGCTAAAACCAGATGTCTCTTCCACTCTTCATAATTCCTCTTACTTCTTCACTCACATAACAGACTCCCAAGAGACCACTATCCCTGGTGCTCAGTACTGTTATCATAAATGTTTTACAGGAGCTGCTTATCCTATTTTTTTTTTTTCACAGAGAAAATCCTTGGCTGCATTATATTATTATGCTTATGTCACAGAATTGTAAGAAAGGTAAACTGCAGGAGCCACTGCAGGTCATCAAGTCCAACCTTGCTGCTCCAGGCAGGGCTGGTTTCAGGGATATCACAGGATGTGGAAGCAGGAGCAGGAAGGATCAAAGGCAGGAGAAGAACAATAGGAATGACCTTGTATTGTATGGAAGGCACCTAGAGATTAGCAGCTCATCACGATCCTAGCACATAAATATCAGCTTCTCAGGACGCCCAGATCAGAGCCAAAGAACACTGAGTAAATGCTGGCAGCTCATCGAGGTGAGGTAGATGGAGAAACTCATCACTGAGATGCCCTAAAGGGTACAAAAAAGCACATGCGAAAATCAGCACATAGCTCCTAACCTAAGACCAAGAGACAAGATGAGATCTCAATAGCTGGCAGCCTTGTCCTTCAACAGGACTCCTGGACACATGACCTGGATTCAAGCATCCTGATGCCTACATGCTGGACAGACTACTTGGGTACACATGTCCTGGTGCTTGTCTGAAGGACTGTGAGAGACCATGAGTGCAATCAGTACTGTTTTAAATGAAATCACCTTCCAGTCCCCCTCTCAGGGGGTAACGAGAGCATGGTTGCTTCCTGAGGGGAGATGAGCCAGGAGCTGAGGGTGACGGTGCCCAGGCGGGGATACTGCCCTCACCAACTGGGCACACTCCCACCGCTCCTGAGCAAGGTGAGCAGAGCCAGGCTGGCGGGACAGGGTCTGGTGGCAGCCCAGTGACCATCAGATGAATGCAAAGGGATGGGTCAGGTCCAAGATCAGCCCAGGCTCATCATTACCAAGTCAGCAAGGGACAGAGCTGGGCAAAGGCTTACCCACAGCACGGCTCGGGCAGGACCCAGCAGAAACGGACCCCGAGGCCCCCGGGAAGAGGGTGGGAGTCCCACCTGAGGCTCATCAGGGCAATTAAGGCTTATTGGCCACTAATGGCCCTGACATCCACAGCACCTTTCAGGTAGATTTGGTAACAATGTTGCGACATTATTTTGTACTCATCCAGTTGATTTTTAAAAGTCTCAGAGGACAAAGTTTCAAAGACCCCTGGGCAACCTGTTCCAGAGCTAAACCATGTTCATGGTAAAGCTTTTTTTTCTTATGTGTAAATCAAAATCTCCCTCACTGTAGCCTGGAACTGCTGCTGCTTTTTCTTTCACTATGCTGGCCCTGTCTTTTCTAAACGCCCCTTTAAATAGTGGAAGGCTGCTCTTAGAGCCCACTGGAGCCTTCTCTTCTCTAGGCTGAATCTGCTTTGCTTTGCCTGTCCTCATACGCCGTATATTCCAAGTCCCTCACCAAATGGTTTAATAGACCTCTGCAGTCTGCTGACAGCTCCTTCCACTGGGCAGGGCCCGGCCTTTATAAAGTGTTTGGGATGTGACCTCACCAGTCTTAAGCAGAAGGTAAATGGGGAAGGTAAATGAAGGGTAACTGAGTAGAGGACAAATGGAGAGAGATGCTCCATTTCCTGAGCATCTCTCCCTAGCTTGCCATAATCACACCTGATCTGTTCCATGTCATGTCATTTGTCCACAGAAGAGTGACAACCTGAGGAGACTTTTCTGGTTCATCAGTCTACAAATGTACATCAAACTGTATCTCAGTCACCCTTCAAGATTGCTGTAACAGCCAATGTGGCTACAGCTTGCTTATGACCTTGGTATATGAAAATCCCTAACATTTTCCACTTACATGCTTCCAGGCACCTTCAACTTAACCTGTATGTAGCTGTAACTTACTCGTAACATTTATTGATCATCTACTAATTCCCCATGAAGTATTTAAAAATGTACCCTTCATATAAAGTATGATTTATTCATCTACAGAAATTTATTGTATGGGGGGGTATATTATATAAATCATATCTTTATTATTAACAGAATGAAATTACAGTATCCTGTAAAAATCATTCACGATTATAAAGACACAGAAACTATGCTGACATGCTTAATAGTACTAGAAATTTAATGGTATAGCTATTATACTGTATATATAATATATAGGGGTTTATGGCTGAACAGCCTTTGGCTTCATTCTTTATTTAATAGCTATTTTGATCCACCATGTTGCTCTAACTTCTATCATAATTCTCTATAAATCATGTATCCCACTCAAATGGTTTAATTAAAGAAACAAATATAGCCATACTGATATAAAGCAGTAAAATATCCAGCAGAAAATTTCAACAAAATTTCAAAGAAAATTTGTACTGAAAAATATTTAAATGACCACTAAAGCAACTGCAAACGGGAATTGTGAAATAAGAACTCACAAAGGGAAAGTGTATAACTAAGAAAAGAAGCTCATTCAGTGAGAAAACTGCCTTTTCATTCCTCAAAGTAAGAGATTTTAAGACCTGATACGTATCATATATGATATACTGTATTTCTACTTTCAGTACTTGACTTAATGGCAGGCTGATTTATACTACTGGGCAACCTTGCTCAACATCCATTAATGTTACACAGTTTGACACAGAATCTCTATTTCACATTTTTTCCCAAGACTTCAATCTTGCCTACGAGACGGTTACCTTTCAGTAAGAATATTCATTATTTTCATGTCATACTAATGGGAATGCTTCATCCATGTTCAGTGATCTTTTACTTTACCATGATGCTTTGTTTCTATACTGAGAACAGAATTTATTTTGAATGAAAAACTCAACCTGGGGAGGAGGCATGCTGCTCTCTTCACTCCCCGTTCAAGCACCATGCTTTGGAGGACAACATCTATGAAGGCCTGAGGATACTTAACAGAAGCCAGTTAGGCTGGAAAGCAATGTAATTCTGAGTATGGAATCAAATTTTTAAAGTGGCAGGATTTGTTTCCAGACATCACTGATAATATAATTTTGTCAAAGTGTAATCCTGATGTAATTTTCCATACTCTTTCTAAAGAGTCTTCCGTCCTGTAAGGACAGTGCTCGGGAGCAGGGTACAACTTGTACCTTCTGTCTTTGGTAAGTCATCACTGGATGATTGCACCTTTTGGGGACAGCGACAGCCACAGACGGCGGTTTTCAAAACGGCAGCTACATCTCACCACTGCAGTGAGAGAGATGGACAACACTGGGAATGGTTGTTGGAGCAGCTGCATTCTGTTCAAAACTGTTTACAGACCTGTGAAAAACACCAATCAGATATATTAGGTACAGTCAGATACGTAGTCGTAATCTAAGCAGAAGGAAGGTGGGTACTTTCCTGGTGGCTCTGCAGAGCCTGCCTCAGGACACCACAACGTATGGTGCTCTCCCCTGACAGCTCGGCTCAGCGTGCTGCGTTGCTACTGGGAAGTTACAATGAGTTTGAGACAGCAAGAAATCTTGTGATGAAGACAGGTGCCATTATTTAATAGGGCTTGCCAGGAGACTATTAATAGTTTTGCTGCATCTTGGTGTACGTCATCAGAAAGATCACTTCATGGTCATTGCCTGCACCATGGCTATCAGTTTGAGCAAATGGTGGAATGCAGGAAGGCACAACTCGGAGAGCCTACAAGTATACGCTTGCCAAAGCATCAGATTTGTCTTCTTTGACAATTTTAACTCCAAAGACTTATTCCTGCCAACATGGTACAACGATGCTATAGGTAGAGTAGATAAGTAAAACAATTTTGATATAAACACACCTTTTAGGTCAACGCATGGAAAATAATAATGATATCGAGTAACATCAGAGGAGCCTGAGGAGTCAGATAAAAGGGAGGGAGGTAAAATCAAATTGCCTAACGATAACTGGACCAAAAATATATACTTAGCACTCTCATTCTAAATTCTAAATTTTTGAAATCCATTTAATTACTACAGTGCCGAAGTCTAGCTAATTTGTACTTTATCTTTCAGAGATGTACTAGCCTTAGAGCCACAGTTAAAGAAGGTTTCATGATTCCTCAATGATTTTAATTATGTACTCTTTTTAAAAAGATGTCTTTTAGACGTTAGAGAAATGTATGGTAGGCTATAATGGGTAAGAAATGGTGAAGTTCCTTGAGCAAGCTTTGAGAAAGCTTTCAGACATTAGCAATAACAGATAATTTTCATATACATCAGCATTATACACCTTTCTGGTTCTATGAACCAGATAAAATGATCCTAACAGCATTTTAGTGTTGAACTACTCCCAGGGCAAGTATTATATGAATATGACCACACTGATAGAGATCTGATGTATACTTTAATTTCTACAAAGTTTACATCAATGTAAGACTGTTCTCAATTAAAATGCTGCAGAGCATCAGCACTCAAGTTATGTATAAAGTTTGTGGTTTTGACTGAAAATCCATTCAAAAATCAATGTTTATTTTGTATTTCTGATGCTTGCCTTCAGCCTCTCCTTTCCCTGCAGAGCTGTCCCTGTGTTCTTTTCCCTGGACCATCGATTACCAACTTCCTCAACAGTTTTGCCCTTCTGAGCAACTTTAGTAGCTAAAAATGACCACAAATTGCAGCTAGCAAGTTGGTAAGAGAAAAGCAGAAATGTGTCGGAAGAGCGTCACAGAAGACAGGCGAGTAAAAAGACTGCAACTGAGCAGCAGGTTGAAACCTTCTGGTCCAAGAAAGCACTACTGGTGTTTATTGGTAAAATTTGGAATCCATTAAGCTCCAGTATGCAAGAAAAACTTCATCTGACAAGCTGTAAGCCTTTCCAGAAAATTATTATTACAAACGTCTAAACGCATATTTCAGTTTACTGGAAACAAAATGTGTTAGGAAGAGAAAGGGAGGACGCTTGCAAAGTTTTCTTCTTGAATAACAACATACTTAAGTCTTTTCAAAATTGTTCAGCAGACGTGGGCTGATAGGTAATTGAATGAAAAAGGCCAGTACAAGAATGCTGAGTCTACAGATAATTTGAAATTCTTATACCATTTCTCCTGAGCTGGGGAAAAATCCTTTTCATTCTAAGAAACAAAATTACGGAGACCTTGAAAACCCCGATACAAACAAGTTTATTTGTACTGATGGTGTGGTGCATGATTTGCTGTGTCAGATCTTAACAACATTCCACCTACCCAGTATTAGCAGATGTTGAGAGATGAATTTCTATTGCAGTTTCACAAATCTAAACTCTTTTTTTTTTTGCCTCAGTTATATTTCTTTGTGTTCCTCAAATGAAATGAAGTGTTAGGAAACATCTTTGACTTGCCATGTAAACAATTCCCAGCAAATATTAAACCTTTCTGCCTGGAGCTACTGGCAAAAGGATGTATTGTGAACAAAAAGCCAAAGTGGCAAGAATGCAATGTTTTCAGTTATTCCCATCTTTCAAGTGCTTCACATGGGATCCATGTCAGGTGGCCCTCACTGAAAACAGCAGGCCCAGTGTACCAGCCAGAGTGCAAGTGTTTGTCTTCTACAGTTCAGAAGGGAGCACCGTGCTGATTTGGTGGTGGCAGCTGAATGCCACTTTCAGAAACCATTACACCCACCGACCACCTAAAGGCAGTCATGGCTTACAGCTGCCAACTTCTGTCCATGTGCACTTGCAGCAGGAGCTCCTTTCCAGCTCCTCCCGCTCTTCTACACAGCTGCAGCAGAGCTGACTTGCTGTAAAGAGAGGCTGAAATTCTTTCTCAGAGAAGGTCCAACATATTGGACAAACTTTGGTTTATCTGCCTTGAAGTGTTGAAGTTTTTGGAGTACACAGGTTCTAATCAATTTACTTCTACTTCACATGACAGAAGCATGACTGTGACTGTCCTGGACTTCTTCTTTGATGGCCCAAAAAAGCAATTTATCTGGCAACCGTGTTGCTAGTACTTTGAAGCAATTGGGCAAAATAGCTCAGATTGTAAGGGACTGGAAGACGGGTGTGTGACTTAAGAGAGGATCTGGATCTCAAATTTCAAGGGAAAATGTTTATCAGGGGAAAATGATTACTTTACTTATTCAAAAGGAATTAAAATATGTTGTCCTTTCTCCTAAGAGAAAATTATTTATATATGAACCAAGTTCTTCTGCACTTGAAAATCATGGGCGTGTTGTTTGATAGATACACTTGACTGGAGCTAGAAATGAAAATACACTTTTTGCCTTACTTTCTTTCTAAATGTCACTGCATAATGTGATCTGCTATATGCCAGCAAGTCTGTACATAATAGTCACAAACTTGCTTTTTTAAGTACCATCTGGAATGCATGTGTCTGAGCAGAGCCAGAGGAGAAATTCAGCAAAGTACTGAGTGCCACATACAAATCAAATAGTGTGCTGCTTTTCTTGTGGTAGTTTGTTAGGAAAAAAAAAAAAAAAAAAAAAAGGGTCAGGAAGATGAGTTATGCTGTCTGTCTCGGGCCAGGACACTCAGGGCACCTTCCAATCTGCGTGAAAAGGAAACTGCACACAAACATTAGTAAAGGAGAATATTATTTTTTTTTAAAGAATTGATCTCCATGAGAACCAAAGTGCAAAAGACTACCATTGAAAAACATTTGGCTTAATCATAAACATTTGAAGGAGTCATGCAATAATTTTATATATGATTAATAATGAAGAGAGCTCATTTATGTTCTTTAAAACTGGAAGGTCAGTGGATGGAACTCAATGGGCATGAGTTCCAGTATACTATATTTTGATCTTCCCTGTTTACTGTACTATAATTGTTTTAAATTTCAGTTGAATATCTAGAAATTATGCTGAAGTATAAATACCAACTTGCTCATGAAGTGCATTGATCTCCACAGTAAAAATGAAACATTTTTATATCGGCAATTAACCCTAGTTTTGGACCATGCAAAAGAACTGTCTTGATTTTAATTTTGATGGAAGGCAGCATTCTTGCTAGAGGAATCAGAAAAGTATCAAACTAAAAGACTTTGGAAAAAATAAGCCATATTAAATTAGACTGGCATCATTTTAGAATACATTCAAGAATAAATTAGAGGCCAAGATTACAGGCGGATCTTCACAGTAGTCACATAACTGCCATGAGAAACAGATGTGATAACAATTCAAATCTTTCAGATTTAAATTGAGCCAAATTTAGACTATAAACTCTCTGGGATTTGCATATACTTGCTTCTTTGAAGTGTGTACTTTTAAAGCCCTCTAATAACTAAGTATGGAAAGACTGGAAAGGAAACTTTGGAAGAATTGCAAAATCTGACTACAGAGAGTCATCTGGAAAGGACTGGACCTACATATTAACTTTGTGCTTTTAATTAGATGGTGAGTATTACCAAGAACTTAACTTTAAGCACCCTAGCTTTGGTTAAAAAAAAGGTGTCTTTTATTATAGACAGAATTGCTTGCTCAAACAGTGTAGAGCACAAGGAAAAAAAAAAAAAGGCATTATTTTATGAAAAAAAAGGGCAATCATTAAGGAAATGGTAGTGACAATTAAAAACTTATCATAATTCTCTCCCATCATTAATTTCTGCTATCAGCCAAAGGCAATCTGATGTAGTACTTCTAGACAAACAACCAGCTCACACTGGCCAATACTAGCTCGAAAAGCAATTTTGGCCCAAAGCCGCTAATACTCAGTGTCTGCCATAATAGAGAAAGAAGGATTTCTTATTAAACTGCGTGCAACTGAGAGAAGTAATTTGGCAAGAGCCAAAGCAAGGCTATGCTACAGACTTTTCAGTAATAATGTGGGTTGGGGTATGAAGCATTTAGATTTCCAGCTCACACAGTTGTGCTATTACTTGACTGGTGTGGCTTTTTTTTTTTTTTTTCCCTGCGAGTGATTATTTTCCCATAGCAGCAAACGATGCATCTTTGCTGGCTCACACTTTTGGTGGATTTGATGGTGGAGGAAACGGCCTGAAGTTGCTCCAGGGGAGGTTTAGATTAAATACCACGAAAATTTTTTTACACTGAAAGGGTTACCAAGCGTTGTAACAGGCTGCCCGGGGAAGGAGTAGAATTGTCATCCCTGGATCTATTTAAAAGACGGGTAGACGCGGTGATGAGAGACATGGTTTAGTGGTGGTCTTAGAATCACAGAACTGCCTAGGTTGGAAGGGACCTTTCAGATCATCAAGTCCAACCATCAACCTAACTCTGACAGAAACCATCACTAAACCATATCTCTAAGCACTATGTCTACCTGACTTTTAAATTCCTCCAGGGATGGTGCCTCAACTACTTCCCTGGGCAGCCTGTTGTACCCAACCACTTCCCTGGGCAGAACTGCATGTGGGGCACGTGGAGAATCAGTGTTTGTTCTGCAGAAAGGTTCTAATGAGACATTATGAACAAAAATGAATGCTGAGATCTGAAAAATGGAATCTGAGGAAAGACAACTGGGAGACTGGATGTTTTTACATATTATTTGTTTGTTAGCATCCACTAAAATACATTATCTGAGTGTCACAAATAGCAGTTATACTTCTTAAGCCCTTGGTAGGCAGATTTTCTTGGTGTTCTAACATTATTTTTGTAAACTGATGTCCTATTACACAAAAAAATATTATTTCTGAGAAGTTATTTTAATAAGATTTTTGTATTCTGTGTGTCTTTGGGCTAAAGACTGTTTGATGTTGATCCAGAATGTTGTTTTATGTACTTGTAGTATCAGACTTCCTAGTCTTTCAGAGAGAAGGGCAAAAAATCCTATTCCCAAAACCAGCCTCCTCGTTTTCCCTTTCCGTTTTACCTAGTCATTGACTCCTGTGCAAGTCCAGTTGTAGCCACAGTCCCTCTCTGTTACAGCACAGGTGGCTATCATAGATTAGCAAATTAGAAACAAGAAAACCTTTCCAAGTCCTCTTGAAATCAAGTTACTCCAAAGAAAGAAAACACACGGTGCATGCAGTTGTTCCATACGTAAAGTCAGAAAACACCCCCACAGCATAAAAGGAACACCTGCAGCATCCCAGACAGCAGGAGTAAGCTGCAAAGCTCAGGAAGAACACCTGGTGTGTTAACCTCCTTGAAGAAGGACACAAACTTGAGCAGGGGAAGCTCCAACTAAACATGAGGAGGAACTTCTTTACCTTGAGGGTGGCAGAGCACTGGCACAGGCTGCCCAGGGAGGTGGTGGAGTCTCCCTCTCTGGAGACATTCCAAACCCCCTTGGATGGGTTCCTGTGCAACCTGCTCTAAGGTGGCCCTGCTCTGGTAGGGGGTTGGACTAGATGATCTCCAGAGGGCCCTTCCAACCCTGTGATTCTGTGAAGCAGGCTGTAGAAAAGAACGTTCGTTTTAAAGAAGAGCCTTTTGTTTATTTTTAAAAACAAGTGAATGACAAATTCAAGAGCCACCTTCAAGGCAGTGCTTTACTGTTCGCTGGGTAACCCGAGAGCTAAGCGCCGCAGGCAGCCAGGCTGGTCGCCAGGTGCAGCCCGGCCTGGACTCGAAGGCTGTACCGCCCACCCCCGACCCAGCGGCTTCCCCGGGCTGGGCCCGACCACGCCGCACGCCGCACGCCGCACCCCGGCGGCAGGCGGGCAGGCGGCCCGGCCCCAC
>VXBO01002534.1:534224-553473 GCA_013400135.1 Rhinoptilus africanus | reverse complement strand
GCTCCGAGGGGGAGACGGTCTGGAGCCTGGAGCGGTCCCACGCGTGGAAGCTCAGTGACCCCGTCAGTGACCTCCCCGCGTCCACGGGGGAGCCGAGGGAGTGGTGTGGGGGGCGTCCGGTGGCCGGAATAATGTAACAGATCCCCAGCTGGGGGCTGGCAAAAGGGCCGGGGCTGCTGTAGTCAGGGGAGGGGGAGAGGAGCAAAGTTTCATCAGCCCGTCTCTTATTTTCTTATGTAATTTAATTTCTCACTTGGACAAATATTCTCGTAATCCTCACCAGTAACACATGAACTAGCTTGTGGGCGCTGTGGCTGTTGGCCTGCGTGTAATAGGCCCCTTTAAAAAGGCCTACCTCTGGAAGTATTAAGACCTTTTTCTAGCAGTTCCTATGGACACTGGTATAAAGCTTCCTCTGCTTTTTAAGATTTCTTTCTGATCCTGGATGAAAGACTTCAATATAAAATGAGGTATTGGCTTCTTATTCATAACAAAGAAAGTTTGGGATCACTGACATATTGGCATGGCAGTGTTTCAGTGAAAATGGATTTTCGTTAAATTTAGGCACATGGAAGAAAATAGTGTAAATTTGGCGAAGTTACCGTTTAGGCCCATATTGTGTGCGTGTGTGCAATAGGCATGTGCTTTCATTAATGTCTTCCTCAGTAAATCTCGATACATGAAACAGGGGGAAACATCAAAGCTTTATTAGTGCCAGGCTCACATTCTATTTTGGGAAGATTCATTTGTAAATATTTTAGATTCTGTGAAACTTGAAAATACAAAGCCTGATCTAAATTTTTAACTGGAGAAGGAAGTAATTTTGATGCAGGATTAAAAGCAGGAGCAAAAAGTTAGTGAGACCCACAATAAACTTAAATTACCACACAATTTAATTAGTCTTTGTCTTGCTATCAGGGTTGCTCATATGAGGTTTTCCACAGAAATAGAATAGTTGCCTCAGTTAATGAGTTTAACTTCTTTGAGGCAAAGTGTTAGAAAGTTAGGTTTTTTACATTTGGGCTCTTTGGGTGAATAGTGCAGAGGAATAACTGCTGCAAAAGACAGAGTAACATAAGGAATCCTGTCCTGTTTGACTTGCGTACATTCAAGGAGTGTGTTAACACGTGGTTTCTACAAGTGTATTAGTTTGACTTGGAACCGGAATTGCACAAAACAGGTTGGCATAATTGAGATAGGGCCTAAAACTAAAAAGATTCTTTTCCATTGGATGAGTGGACACAGGGGCAAGGGCAACCTGTTGAGGTTTAGGTTCATAAGGTTCAACAATTTCATAGGGTTCAACAATGTTGAACTCTATACAGTAATTATGAGTGATCTGTCTTTTGAATTAGTAACTGTAGTAGGGTGCTGGTTCTAGCAATTTGATTATGTAGGTGCGTAGTATATTGTAATTGTAGAACAGTGAATGCAGTTCCTGTAAAGGAGAAAGGTGTGTTTTGAGGAGTTACAGACTTGGTAGTGCAACCTCAGACATAGGATTTCAGAAAAAATGTTGATGGAAAAAGCAAGACCTGGAGACAAATGGAGAATGCTGTATGCATTTATCAAAGGTATGCCAAGTTGGACTGGTTCAATTTCATCTTTTCAATAATTGATTTTGTGGACATAAGAAATTGAGGTGACTTGTCAGTGAACTTGAGGAGAGCTGCATGTGCCACAAAGAAATACATTAAAATTCAGAAAAATGTGGATTGACCAGAGAATTACAAAGGTGATTGAAGAAAGGAGGTTAAATAAGATAGTGCTGAAAAGAGGTATTGGAGTAAGGAGTTATTAGTGGAGCTTGTAAAGTCTGGTACTGTGATGAATTGTATTTTTTTAGTGGCACCAGGTGTTCAGCGTGCTAATGAAAGCTGCTGGTGAGACAACATTATTAAGTGCCTGCAGCAGGGGAGTTTTAGACATTTAAGAAGGACTCTATGGTGAGGGGTTATGAGGTAAAACTGAAGAGCTCAAAGTACAATTGCAGGGTCAGGGTAATCCTTGCAGGCTTCTGAAGTCTGGCAGGACCAACTCGGGCTGCTGCAGGTGCACAGGGGGAGCTCACACACCCCCAGATCATCCAGGGCTGGTTGGCTTAGCAAAGCAGAAACGGGCAGCCTAGGAAGAAAATGTGTGTGTGGAACCAGCAGAGGCGAGAGATTGAAGGATAGCATAAGAACAAATGAATTAAAATGACTGGCTGATTTCTGAACTGTAGTATGGAGGTTGTCTGCTGATCAGTGGATGAGTGTGGTTCTGGAGTAGCCTTACAAAAGTAGATGACATTAAAGCAAAGTAAAGACTGAACTTAACCTATGAACTGACATGCGTATATATAATCTAACCTAGTAGAGTAGCGGTCAAATGGATCTTATGGGCTGGAGCGAACCACAGTCGAAGTCAAATATTGTTTTTGTTGTCTGGAATATTATTGTCAAATGCTAGTTAACTAAGTTTCTTTCTGAATGTCTTGAAGGATGTGACTCAAGTTTCACAGGAATGCTTTTCAGAATTCAAATATTTAGCCATTCTATCATCTGGAAGGATTTTAAGACTTTATATTTGTGAACTGATGGTTAAGATTGACTTCATAGGTAGCATCTACCCAGTTTTCTTGTTGCTTATTCGGGAGGATCAATTACCAGATACTCAGATAGGAGAATGGAACAGGCAGATTCTGGATCAGACCCTGTGTGCTATCTGTATTGTATTAGTTTCACTTTACGGGTTAAATTACTTTGTGTATAGAATTATAGCCTTTTTTTTACATTTTTACAAAAAGAGAAATCTTGCTAAGATTATTCAATTGTTGAGGACCAATTTAGGCAGAGGAACCTGAAGAGTATTGTGGCACATTGAAGCAAATTCAAAGTTAATTAAAATCAAGTATAAAATCTTCTAAAAGCTCCATTTGGCAGGACTGGGATTTGATCCCATCTGATCACATGTGAGTACGTATTATTTTTGCCTCAGAGTAGTGCAAGCAAGATAGAAAAATGAGTAAATTCTTAGAACAAGTTTTAAAGTCCTGGTTCATATCCAGTCAATTTCTAAAATTAACAGTTGCTGATCTAATTGAAGATGTCCCCACTCATTGTAGAGATGACCTCTAAATGTCCCTTCCAACCCAAACTATTCTATGATTTGATGTCTTGCCTTACAAGGTTTTTAAGAGACACCGGCTACCCTTTTTCTTCTGAGGATTCTTATGAGTTGCTTTTGCAGCCAATGACGTATGTTTCGCGTGTCTACATGAGCACTCTGCCACTCCAGGAAACTCTTAGTTCCTTTAACATTCACCCCAGTCTTGAATTATGACAGAAAATCTTTCTTCTCCTTCTCTTCCAGTGCATCAGTGTACTGCCCTGTGAATTAAAGATCAGACAGAAAGCCTGAAATAAGGAATAGATAGGATTATTTGAAAAGAAAGGGAAAAAATCTGGAGAAGGTGAGAGCAACCATTGGGGCCTGCTTTCAGGCAATTGTGCTGATACTCTAAACAACAGTAGCTGAATTGCTGCAGCTCAGAACTGTAAAGGTGGGATTTGTACAGTTGTTGTAACCCAGATGTTACCGTACTGAGCAGAGCACTTGCTGGACTTTGGAAGTGGCAGAGCCTCCTGTTATGACATAGGAAATCAGTTCTTCGGAGAATAGAAGTATGATTTGTTAATAACAGTTCAGATGAAAACAGACTTTAAAACTATCTAGTCTGGTTGTCGCTGTTTCTTTTCATGCATTTTGCTGTGGCAAGGCTTCATTAATGGCTGAAGAGAAACAGATGACCTCTGTCATAAGCTAGTTATTTTTGTTTCTTATTCACTCCAAAAGTTTAAGTACCCTGCACATGTAGTGTAATCTCGCTAGCCTTCCAAGCAAGTTTTAGGTTTGATTCATAACTCCAGTACTGAGTGGTAGTCAAACCTAGGAAACACCACAAACACAGGTGACCGCTTACTGTTTCTGTGCCTTCCCTTGGTGCAGTGGTTTCCAGCCTCTGTTCTTTGATTTAGTTGCTAACAAAGCATATGTTTTGAAACCAGTTCACATATGTTAAGCATGGTTATGGCGAGTACTTTGACTTGGATTGTCAGTTTTAAAAAAAAAAAGTAAGTTGTGAAATCATTAGCCTTGGTGTGATCCCAATATCTCAGTTTTTTGGGGAACCTTACTTTCTTTCAGCTATCTTAGATAGTTTGTCTTAAGCTTGCATTACCCTTGCTATCTGGGTTTTAAAGTGGTGTTTCTGTCTGACTTGGCCAAATAGTATGTTTCACATTTAACAGGAAATCTTCAGTATATTTTCAGGGTTACAGTTAACTGTATGTTTGAAATTTTGCGAAGCCCATGTTTTAATGATTGTAAAACACTGGTGAATAATTGTGCCAAACGCCATGAATCAAAGTACGTTCTCTTGCAACTGTTGTTGGAAATTTTTAGCATAGTAATACAAGTGGTTTTGTTGACTCTATGTGGTTTTCCCTATTTCTCATATTTAGGGGTAACCTAACAGGCCTGCTATTCCCAGAACAGTGCATGGTTGTGGTAGTAACTCAAGCTGTCAACATGCTGTGGTGCAAAATTGTGTCTCTGCATATACAAAAATACTGTGAGGCCTTTGAAAGTGCAAAAGGGATTGAATTATCTGCTGGCCTTTGAGAGAGTGTGACGTCTTTTGAAAAAACACTGGGGGAGTAGAATACCTTCCTTTAGGTATCTTTTATTGATCAAGGAAGCTTCCATAATTGTTCCATTGCGCTTCCTAGAAATCCTTGCTCATGTCCATCTTTTTGCAGTGCTGTCCTTAGCCCCACCTCCCCCAATCTCAACAAATAAAAACGGCATTTTAACTTTTTGTTAATCTGCAGCTTTGTTATGACTCAAAGCTGTTAACTTCACTCCCAAGAACAGTTTTGATCCTTTCTCTACTGTGTCAACTTGAGCTGAAGCTGAGCATGGCCTTCATTTCCTTTAAATGCTCTCCACTGTGTCCATTCTTGGTTATCAACAGAATCAGTGGCCAGTCTGCCATTAGGAAGATAAACTTGGTAATTTCTTGTGTTGTCCAGACAACTCTGTTCTGTTTAATGCAGCTGAAATTCAAAGTTTTCATCATTTTACATGCTGAACGACACTTATGAGTGGGTACAAGTACAGAGTATGGTACCACTACAGAGATAATTTTCCCTCTGTTTCAACTCCCATTTATTAAAACATAAATGCTCCTGCACAAATGCACAGAAAACCCAAAAGATTATTTGCCTTTACTTTGAGATCTACCCCTCGATCTACAGTTTTTTGTTTGTTACCCAGATATCTAGCAGTTGGCTTTGCTTCCACTGAACCAGTAATGCCACTGCTTCTCTTGCTCCTATACTTATTTTTCTAGCAGTCACAATTGTGCTCCTCTTTTTTTCTTTCCCTCTTTTTTTTTTTTTGTGTGTGTGAAGCATGCTCTCTAAATATCAACAGCTCTACCCTAGCTGCTTTGAAACTCGTTTCTTCTGCCTACAAGTAAATTGGTAGGGTTTAGGAACTGGCTTCCAGAGAATCTCTCTCTGGCTGTCATGTTTACCAATGCTTTGTGTGTCCCTGTGTTCCCAGTTTGCTTATAAGTTGTGTTGGCACGCGTTTGGGAAACACTGGGGGTTTTTTATGGCTAGAAACTGATGCTCCTCACACTGGCTCTGAGTGCCCAGATTAAACTGCCCTGCTTTCACTGTTAGGTTGCTGTGCTTCCCCCGGCAGTTTTTCTGTAGGCGTGAGGGTGGTAAAAACTGAAATGTACTTGCTGCATCTCTTCTGTCCTCTTTCATTTCTTTTTTCCTTGTTATGGATATTGCTGGAGAAAAAGCTGTTTGTGGAGAATTTCTACTTCTTTAAAGCAAACTTTTCTCAAACTGTTTTCTCAATTTTTAGTTGAAGTGAATCATATGTTCACCTCATGCATGAGGTTGGCGTGTTTAAATCATAAGACATCATGCTGTTCTGCTTCCCTGTGGTGTGATATGTTGGCATCTTACCAGCTGTAAGAAGGTAGTTACTAGATAAGTAGATAAAAAGAAGTCAGTTTTTCTGGTGAAGGAGAAAGAAGAAAATGAAATCTTCAGGAAGTTTGGAATAATGCATTTTTAGCAATGCTTGAATAAAAAATATGAAGTGTTATTAAGAGGATTATGAAATGGAGAACAGTCTGTTCAGAAATGAAGACATAATTGTACTTTCTGTTTAAGAAAATATGGTGAAGTCCCAAAAGTTTAGGGCTGTGTATTTTATAATGCTGAATGTTTAACTGGAATGATGTAGAACACACATATACTGGTATAGTTTAGTAGTAGTTACTGAGTTAAGAATA
Source organism: Rhinoptilus africanus (assembly GCA_013400135.1). Classification (NCBI taxonomy): domain Eukaryota; kingdom Metazoa; phylum Chordata; class Aves; order Charadriiformes; family Glareolidae; genus Rhinoptilus; species Rhinoptilus africanus. The sequence goes on along the minus strand of VXBO01002534.1, from coordinate 547,112 downwards.
GAAAGAAATTGATGTGGTAGAAAACTACAGTGGATTGAAAACTGAGATGTGTTTGTTTGCATTATATGATTTTGATATCATTACCATAAAATTTAATATATTCAAGATTATTTTTCTAGTGGGATGGTAAACATTTTTAAATTATGTAAATGGTCATTGGTTGCTGTTCTTCCTGCTTTATATTTCCTCTGCAATGAATATATATGCTGTTACATGGCCAACACTTCTAAGTATTGCCTTCTTAAATATTTTATACAGATAGCCTGTCTTAATGATTGAATAGCAAACATGTGCTTTGCTTACTGTGGATAAAGGGTGTGTTTACAAGGATGTTTCTCATAAAAGATTTTCTAGGAGCCAAAATAATTTGCCTTTCTTTTTACAGGCTTGCACTTTGTTTTAGACATCTGGGACCATGTTCTATGCTCACTTTGTCCTGAGCAAACGTGGGCCGCTGGCCAAAATCTGGCTGGCGGCCCACTGGGATAAGAAGCTAACCAAAGCCCATGTTTTCGAATGTAATCTGGAGAGCAGTGTGGAGAGTATCATTTCACCAAAGGTATCTATTTTACACTGATGTAATGTTATCTTGTAATGAAAAGAAATTGTGTGTACAGGTGGTAGTTACTATTTGGGTCACCGAAACAAATGGAATTCTTAATGTTGCTATTTTAAAGAGTGGAAAGATCTGTTCAGATGTAAAATACTCTGATTCTGAAGACCATTTTCTTGTGTGAATTTTCTAATGCTGAAGTATCATGCAATTTAGTTAAAAAATGTTTTCCTTTGCGGAAATGGAGGATTTGTATCTTGATGTACCCTGCATCATTTAGAAGCAAATGTTGGGAAGAGAGGAAATCCCAGGCTTTCTAAGAATTAACTTTTAAAGGCCTTATGACACACTTTCAGTGCTGTTGCTACTAGGAGCTGTAGAAATAACACTTAAGATATTCTTGTTTATGCTTGTGATCTAAGTTCAAACCATGTCTCTGCTTAGCAAAAGCAAAAAGATCTGAAGTATTGCGGTAGCTTGTAATGCTACTGGTTACATGACGGTAGTTTTCCATATAATAAAAGTACTACACACTAGTGAAAAAGCCTTGTTTTTGAAGCTTGTAGTCTCTGGGTTTCTGAGAAGTGAATAGATAGCAACAAAACTGAAAGAACGCAACACTTCTGGATTGCTGTTGTGAAACCAGAGGAAATTCTGAGGAACTTGGGTGTTTAAATGTGTGGTGTTTTTTTTTTTTCCTTCTACTACTCATGAAAATGGAATTTTCCATTTAAGAACCAGTGGACTGATATGATTGTGACTTTTGTCACTTAACAGATATCTGAATGTCTTAAAAGAAAAGCAACCATGTGAAAACTTATTTTGATCTTTTCTTTTGGTTGATACAAATATAACAATGTTTCTATAATGCTACTCTGGATTTTCGAAAAACTGCTAAGTATAAGTGAAACGTGTAGAGTACAATCCCGTAGATATTTACTATTCCAGAACAGCGATTTGCTTCAGTGTCAGCTCTGGAAGGATTCAGAAAGAATATGATAATGTCCGTAGACCCAGTAGTGAGCTGCAGCGTTCATTTAGAAAAAGGAGAAATTGATAGGCATTCTTTCATATATTTAATTTTGTGTAAAAGTTTCATCAGGTGGAAAGCAATAACACTTTAGAATTCTTAGAGGTTGAGGTTAAACCCTGTATGCCGTAATCTTACTGGGAGAGAACTATTCCATGTACCCTTCAACACAGGTCTCATGCTCTTTCAGACTAAAGTACTTAAGAAGAAACCCGTCCCTAAATTTTTTTCAGTTTTCTGTTCCTGCAGCAGATACTTAATTATGGAGTAAAGGAGCTAGGTTCAAGTGGAAAGGAACTTAAACTTGTTTTAATGTGTTGGTGTTTGTTTATGGACACCCACCCCGTATCTTCCACTATTCCTTTCTGATTTTATCTTTAATTGCAGGACAGAAGATGGAGAAGTAACAAGTAACAGTTTTTAACCAAATTTTACTGAACCAAATCGTAATTTATGGCTGTCCAAATTTCTGGATTTTTCACTTTTTTCACATTTAAAGTAACACAGATGTCAAAGGGGTCATAAATGGGTTGTATCTTACCTTTTTTTTTATTAGACAGAGCAGTGTTTGGGAAATTCCTGGAGTGAGCTGCTCTTTAGTTACTGGTATTTGCCAGGTCATCTGTAAATAATATATAGAGTATGGTCTTGAACTGTAGACTTTGCTTTCTTTATTTTTTCTGCTGTTTTTTATACGTGTTTTGGATATTTGATGTTGTTGAAAAACTCATGCAAAAGCTGAAGGAAATTTCATTAAAGGAAAAGAAATAAGGCTATGTCTAATTCAGTGATTGTGCAATATGTTTTTAGGTGAAGATGGCACTTCGAACCTCAGGACATCTTTTACTAGGCGTTGTTAGAATCTACCACAGGAAAGCAAAATATCTTCTTGCAGACTGTAATGAGGCTTTCATTAAGATTAAGATGGCTTTTCGTCCAGGTACCTCTCTTTATCTAAGCGCTCTGAAAAGTTATGTTGTTATATAATGCTGTTTATTGAGAAGGGTTACTATTCTACCGTCCTATCTCTGTAGAAGAATTACATGGAGTTATACAGGATTAAAGGAGAAGTTAGGTTCTCTCGTGGAGCTTCAGGCTGGCTATGTGACTGAGTTATATGCTGAAAAACATCTTTCAATTGAATTCTGAATGAAAGCTGATTCAGTAAAACTCATGTATGATTTTGGCTGCTGTTGGTGTATGTTGTTAAATGGAAATATGCTGCATGTGTTTTACCTTCTGTTACAAGTCTGAAAAAGGCCAGGTACATGTACTGAATAGAAGCACGGAAGGGAGCTTGTTTCCATCAAGGGTAAAGATTGCTTTTCCATGAGTTACAAAAGAAACATAAAATAAGCTGGTTTTTTACCACTGTCACATTTAGTTTCTGGAAGTAATGTGAACTGTAATGTGTTCAACAAAGATAATTTCCCTCATGTATGTGTGACATAACTTCCCCCTCTATTGTTGCTTACTCTAAGATTTTTCCATTAAGATGGAGAGCCATATTAATATCTGAAATTACTTTCCATCCAGCAATTAATTACTTGGCTTATACACAGTTGATAGTTTTCTATAATTCTGGCCTGGAAACTCTTTTCCAGGTGGAGTGTAGCTGTGGCAGTGATGCTGCTTGATACTCAGCTGCTAAATCGGATTCTACCCTTTTAAGTTTGTGAGTGTAATAGATTAAAAAGCTGAACTTACGGAAGAGTTTTTTTTTTTTTGTTAAAGGCAATTCTTGAAAGCTGGTGGAACAGTAGAGAAAAGTTCAGATATATAATGCCTTTAGCTTCATTTCCTGATCCTCACATTGTGATTCAGGTGTTGAACTTCATGTAGTTTCCAGTGGCAATTTGTTGACTGTTGCCAGTTTTTTGTTTGCTGATTGCATTTAACTTCCCTGTGTGAGGAGAACGCATAAACTTGTCTAATTTCACAAGGCAGTCTGTTTTCCCAATTTTCCCATTCCCAACAGAGCTCATGTCGAAGGTGAAGCACCTTAAAACCCAAGATTTACAAAAAATGGCATGCTGACCTGAAAAAAGTTGTGGCACTTGTCTTTGTTCTCGGTTTATCAGCTTTGTGGCTTAGGTCTTGTCTTGATCGTGTCTGCTGTGAGAATCATTGACGTGTTTTATTTTAAGCAGCCAATGGGTAAAAATATTGGATAGCCCTGAAAGGATGGACTAGGTTTCTTGGTTCCTAGCCAGGCACCAAGATGAGTAAACTATAGGCTCGTGCTTGTTCCTGCTCTCTCTGGACAGTGGTTCCTTGATTATTCATTGTGGAGGGAACACAGTGGGCACAGTGTTTCTGAAGTGTTTGTACCTCATAATTGCCTGTGTTGTGTGGGTCAGAAGGCAAAACACAGAGCTCAAATCTGCAAGTTACGAAGAAATTTAACCCGCATTTCCCATGCGCTTTCAAGTGTCCTGACCTCTAAGCCTTTGAATAAAAGAGAGACACCAACTACTTGCACTGTTTTTGTGTGATCTGATAGTCATGCTCTGAGAATGCCCACTGAATAGCAGACAAAGCATCTTGCAAGGATAAGAAAAGGTGTGTATGTGGTTTAGGAATCCAGCTCTGTAAAATGTAGAAGCCTAAGCATTTGTGTGGCCCGAGTATATTTAATGCTATGCTGGGACTTAGAGAGCTAATTGAACTGGCTAAATGACCAGTAGCAAAGTAGTCACACTGCGTTGCCACTGCTTTACCCGAACTAGGCTGCTGTGTTGCCACTGCTGTACCCAAACCAAAATACAGGACTAACTAGCTCATCTGGAGCATCATGATAAAATGATTTTGTAGCAGGTACCTGCACAGTGTTGTGCTGACATGTGCTGCCTGTGTTAGCTTCACAGCTCTGCCTTGTGCTGTACAAACATTGAGTGATTTGAGGCTTCCAGGTTTATACAAAACAGTAAAAAGGCTTAAGGGTATGTATTTTGAATTTAGACTGAATACCAGTACTAACCTTATTTAAGGTTACTTCATAGGTGTCTAGCATCAGTTCAATTCAGCTAGTTAAAGACAAGAAGCTCACGCAGAAGGAGCGATGCTGAAGGCACAGGAAAAAAATGCTGTCCGTGTAAGGAATGGGAACTCATATCTGACTGTTTGTTTCTGCAGGGGTTGTTGATTTGCCTGAGGAAAACAGGGAGGCTGCTTACAATGCTATTACCTTACCTGAGGAATTTCATGATTTTGACCAACCGCTTCCTGATCTAGAGTAAGCTTTGTTTGTTGGTTTGGGTGGGTTTTTTTATTTCCATGCAAATGATGCTTGCTTTTAGTTGAGAACATGATTTTAACAGCAAACTCATTGCTGAATTAAAAGCCTGTAGGTAACATGTATTCTTAAGTCTTTTAGTATACAAGGCAAGTACGCAATCATCTTTGTATTAATTTTAAGTTCATAGTGGCATGAAATTTTAACCGAAGTGAAAGTTGTTCTTACAGAAGCTTTTGAAAAACTCAGATATGAGTTATTGTTTTCTTTTTTTTTTCTATTCAAGGCAAACTGCATCACATACGGTCTTGGGTTAGACAAGATTGGTGTTTTGGAAATGTCCTTGTTGACCTTCTGTAGTGGCATTTTTAATTCTGAAAACTTTTTAATACTAATTGGTTACTTGTAAACATAACAAGTGTACAACTTGCATAGTTCTTGATCTTTAAAAAATTGATGTTACGCTTTTGGATTATTCCTAATGGAATTTCTGTGACACAGTTTGCTTTACTCAGTGTTCTATTTGGTTTATATTCAAATTAGAGTATATCTGTTCTTCTAAGAAAGGTAACGTAACACACCACAAAGTGTTAACTTGGTACTGTTACTAGTTGTACTTTTTGATAAATTACATTAATAACTTTTGAAGTTGAAGGGGGGTAAATCTGTGCTTAGTTACTAATTTGGCATTTAAAATTAGTGACCACAATATAACAAGGAGTAAGAGAGGTTACTGATGTGTTTCCCAGAAACTAACACAGTTTGGATGATAGGTTTTAACCATGAATGGTCTTTCTGTTTTAAGTAGTGTTTTCTGTTTTGTATTTACCATCAGCTTTTTCATTAATTGACTTAAGTGTACAGTGTACTTTCTAGGAACTAATTTCACATTTATCTAAGCAGGCTTTATCTATTGTTAATTTTTTTAAACGGAGATGTTTAATAATTTCCTTCTCTTTGTTTAAGTGATATTGATGTGGCCCAGCAGTTCAGTTTGAACCAGAGTAGAGTGGAAGAAATTACAATGAGAGAAGAAGTAGGCAACATCAGTATCCTCCAGGATAATGACTTTGGTAAAGATCTCATGTATTACTAAGCTAGTTTTGATACTTGTAAAGTTATGGTTTTGCAATTACTACAGAATGTCCACTACTAAGTATAAGACAAATTAAATCAAACATGCTGTTTCCAAGTCTGTCCTCTGATATTCGGCAAGCTTCCAGCTACCTATATAAAGCTGAAGAATATTCAGTCAGGGTAATTAGTGAAGTACTATGTCAATTATAATTTTCAAAACATGGCGTGAATATGATGTCAGCCATTGTTTTAGTCATAGCCATATTTTCAGTCAAACTGTTAGGAGAGTTCTAAAGCTGAAGCACTCAGTGGTGACTAGCTTACTTCTTTGAGTACCTTTTCAAGGAGAGTGTTCCAAGATATGATTCAGAGCCTGAAGATGGTTGTATTTGAATATCTAGTTTCCAGAGTAAAATAATGTAATCCATAATTCAGTAATCTTTTTCAAAGTATAATCTAGGTATTGGTGGTGGTGGTGATTCGGTATTGGTTTGCTCTCTGTACATGAAGCCCAACTTTGGTGCGTAAGGTATAACTTTTTTGAATTCCTTTTAATTCTTTGGTTTCAATGCAGCTAAAATTTGTTAGAACCCTGCTAAATTCAATTCAAATAAGTATAATAAAATGCTTTGAAGAGGACATGGTTATTTTTATAATTGTTGGAATGGTATTTTCATTATGGTATTGCTGGGCATAAATACTTCCATCTTGTCATTAACTCAGCAATTAAGATAACTTGAAATAAAGTTTGGTCTTACATTTGGGCCTTTGCTGATTGATTCGTTGTCTTGTGTCTTGGTTCCTTAGCATTTATAGCAGTGAAATTGTATTCTTGCAGGTGATTTCGGGATGGATGATCGTGAGATGATGAGAGAGGGTAGTGCATTTGAGGATGACATGCTAGTGAGCACCAGTGCTTCCAATCTCCTACTGGAACCTGAACAGAGCACCAGTCACCTCAATGAGAAATCCAATCACCTGGAATATGAAGACCAATACAAAGATGATAATTTTGGAGAAGGAAATGATGGCGGGATATTGGGTAAGTTTGAGAAATTTGTCTTTTTCCTCTGCCCTACCTTCTCCCTCAATAATTACTTCTTCAGGGAACAGGGGGAGTTTCCTTTGCCAAGGAGAGGCAAAGGCTTCCTTTGCCAAGGTCCCTGTCTAAGTTATACCTTCAGCAGCGTAATTTTAGTTTGTGACTGCTACAGCAATATAGGTGATGTATAGTATGTTAAGTGTTGACATATTCCAAATGAAGTCAAATTAAATCATCCAGAGATTTTCCATTCTGTACGTCATGTTCTTTAGAGAAAAATCACTATGCAACTCTTCTTATTCTTTGACTCCTTCCGAGGGTTTATTTAATATGTTGAGAATTGCATTGAGTCCTTCTCTGTGAAGTACTGTGAAGAAACCCACTAACATGCAAATATGTGACAATTGTATTGTAATAAAGGTTGTCTGTAAGCTCAAAGTTTGAGCTGAAATGCACCTCAAAAAAGCACTCCTAATGGCTTTTGTGTCAGCATTGAAAGTGTAGGTTTTTCTAATCTTTGCACTATCTTTATCTCTGTTGTTTTAAGTTTGTCCATACTTGTTTCATGAATGTGTGGATGCAAAACTCATTCTTCCATATGATTGTTTCAGATGACAAACTGCTCAGTAATAATGATGGTGGTATTTTTGATGACCCACCTGCACTCTCAGAAAGTGGAGTAATGATACCGGAGCAACCTCCCCACGATGATATGGATGATGATGATAATGTATCAAGTGAGTATGATCTAAGGTTATATTTAGAATTACTTGTTTTCAACTAATTTAATTGGGATTCTTATTCCTTAAAAGCATGTTGAGCTCAAAAGTGTGAAATGTGGTAAACCACTTTGAGATGCAGAAGAGGGGTTGGGAAGGGTAGCACAGTTTCTTAATGTTTTTGACATAGTGCAAGATACTGTTCTAACTTGCAGTGGGTGGACCGGACAGCCCAGACTCAGTAGATCCAGTTGAACCATTACCAACTATGACTGATCAGACAACGCTTGTTCCCAATGAAGAGGAAGCTTTTGCTCTGGAGCCTATTGACATAACTGGTGAGTGAGCTATTTGGGAATGTTTTACTTGGGTCACCAGAGACAACCTTAGCTTGATGGAGTGGAAATCGGTGTCTGGCACTGCTGCTGACTACTTCTCAGTGGAAAGAGAAACACGGGACCAAGTACTGAATCCCTTTGATTCTAATGGTAGCCTTTCAGAATGTTCCAGTTTGGTAGCTTACATTGATGATTTTGGAGGATACTAGTTTGTCATTTCTGGAGTCAGTATGTATAGTGGCATGGTACTGTAGCTTTTGACAAACACACTAGTTAAAATACAGTGAGTTGGAATAGACATCATCGTGTCTTTAGTTCTAATACAGTATCTAGTGCAGCACAATTCTGAATACCCTGTGAGGGCCAGAAGTGACTGTTTACACTGAGACGGAGCGTTCTGCTGGTGGTTCATAGCCTTAATGAATTGCTTAATTGAGGAGATGCATCTTTGTATCTGAAGTTCTACTAAATAGTGAAGTTTCTTGTCTTTTTCTCTAATGCAAGACACTTTCTTACTTTAACTGGTATTGTATTTGTCTCATTATAAACAGATCCCTGCTTTATTAAAAAAATTAGGATGTGGGAAAAATGCAGTTTGTCATGTCGTTTGAGACTGAACTCCAGGCCCTGATTTGCTGCTTGACCAATTAAAAAGCCCCAGCACACTGCCCTCTGGTGGCAAGCTAGCAACAGAGGTCCTAGCTGGTCAGCTGGGACCCAGAGCTTCAGGGTCTGCTGCAGAGTGCCAGGCCGTAAGCAATTTAAAGTAGAGTCATTGTAGAGCAGGATGAGAGGTACAGGTCAGATAACCACCCACATGAACACTAAAAAAGCTCACATAGGGCTTAGGGGAAAAACTCGTTATGATACTTTGAGTCCTTGTCAGAGGGACCCTGCATCTCAGGGGTTTGTTCCTGAAGAATACCAGCCTGACGTGAGCCATGAGGAAGGGAGGCATGTGCAGGTGAGTTAGTTGATGAGGCTTAGGTAGATTCAGTAGAATTATGAGTATACGCAGAAGAACTTGTAGGTTATGGGACAAGTATTCACAATGTTTGACCTTTCATAGAGCTTACAGCTTTTCATTCCTTCTCCCAAAGCTAATATTGCCTTAGATTCTTCAGGCAGCTTTATACCTGGGCAAGTAAGGCCTATAGAGAACCTGCAGGATTCTTCTACAGTGTGGTATCTGTTTGGTCTAACCTTCATTACTTGCTAAAAATCTCAACAGTCAAGGAAACCAAAGCAAAGAGGAAGAGAAAGCTGATTGTGGACAGCGTGAAAGAACTGGATAGCAAGACTATTCGAGCCCAATTAAGTGACTACTCTGATATCGTTACTACTTTGGACTTGGCTCCTCCTACTAAGAAACTGATGATGTGGAAAGAAACTGGTGGAGTTGAAAAGCTTTTCTCTCTGCCTGCACAGCCTTTGTGGAATAACAGGCTACTGAAGGTAATGTTTTTGTGCTGGTTCATTTCTAAATGGACTATATTCAGGATTGTGAATAGATTCAAGATTGCCTCATATAGTAAATATCAGCGTATGAATAGCAATGTAGTGATAGCGGTATTCATCATTTAAAAAAACTCATTAAAACAACTAAAATAACACCAATACCTAAATTCTTTATCACTTACAGAAATAAATTATGTTCTTAAAATGTTACTACTGCTGGAGAGGAGCTTAAATGGGAAAGGAAGATAGCCCTTAATTACTTGGCCTAAAATGAAATTAAGGACACTGAGAACTACAACAGTGAATAATGTAACCCTTCCCCCATAGCTCTTTACTCGTTGTCTTACACCCCTGGTACCAGAAGACCTAAGAAAGAGGAGGAAGGGTGGAGAGGCTGACAACCTTGATGAGTTCCTTAAAGACTTTGAAAACCCAGAGGTTCCTAGGGAGGAGCAGCAACAACAACAGCAACAGCAGCAACGGGATGTTATTGGTTTGTGTCTTGTTAAAGATGCTCTGCTTTCCCTCAGAGCTTATTTTTCTCTTTTGTTTGTGCTTTATTTGTGCAAAGATTGTGAATGAAGGAAACAGCTTTGTAATGGTTGTTTAGCTTGATATACAGTCTCTGACTTAGAATGGCTTTTTTTCCCAGAAGATGACACTGAGATTGTTTGCTCCAGTGGATTAAATGGATGTTGGACTGGATTCCATGCACATCTGTACCAATTGTATTTAAGTCATGGCAAAGGCTATGTGAATTGTTGGGAGTGCTCAATTCTAAATTAATAGCAGACTGGACTTAGTAATGTAATTTCAAACGGTACCAAAGTATCTAAAACTGGGTTTGTTGTTGAATTAGATGAACCTATTCTGGAAGAACCAAGTCGTGTACAAGAATCGATGATGGAAGGCAGCAGAACCAACCTGGATGAATCCGTTATGCCACCCCCACCACCTCAGACAGGTGTTAAACGCAAACTGCAGCAAGTAGAACCAGAGCCAGTGTTACCTGTGAGTAAGATTCTTTTTTTTTTTTTTTTGAGAATGAGAAGTGGGTAGTGTCTGAGCAGATTTGAGACACCAGCTTTCTGTGGTTGCATGAGATAAGCTGGAACAGTATCGGCATCTTTGGCCTTGGGTAGTCTTTTTGGTGTTTTCCTTAAATGGAAAGCTTACTGAAACATTTAAAATGCAGGTAGGATAAAGAAATGGCACTGTTTCCTCCAGAAAAAAGTCTTCAAGGAGTAACACGTATTACTTACAAAGCTATCAAGTTCTCCTTGGCAAATGTATATGAACAGCTTTCACTGATGCAGAAAGGATTGTGCTAGCTGCACAATCTTCCTTTTTAAGATAGTCCTTGTATTCTAGAGTTAGCAGTTCAAGGAAAAAGTTTGATCTTTAGGAAATGTTTCCTAGTTGAGTTATAAGTAGACTTGGAAACTAGATTGTATCTACCTCTTCTGTAAAAAGCGTTGTTGCCATGTGATAGGAAGCTGTATTTGTGAAGTGGAGAGGAAATAAGCAAAATAAAAGGTGTATTCTCTTTCTGAATGCTTACCGGGTGAGAGCAGCCCTGGGCTTTCTCATATTTGTGCATTTTTAAACTCCACTTTCCATGTTTCTCAGCTAACAGGTTATTTGCTGTAGAATGAGACTGTTTAGGTGTCACATTATCGTATTAAAAAGGGTGCAGCATATGCTCCTCTTGCCAATTTCGCCCAATGGCATGGTCATCAACTGTTTGTGCTGAGCTCAATGCTGTCATCCAACCAGATCAGGCCTTTAGCAACATACCTGTAGCCATAACCTGCTGTATAACTCCAAAATAGGAGTTATTTTGAGCTATTTTGGGATAAGTGTAGGAACAGTTTCAGGTATTAACTATTGGCGAACACCTAACTGTGTATAGATTCAGATGTGGAATACTGTACGTTAATTTTAATAAAACTGACCACATAAATCCTGTTAAACAGCTTTTCTGGATTTTCCTCTTGATACAGACATCTTCTGAGAATGGTACTTGAGCACCAGTCACCCATACTTTTTTGTAAACTTTACAAAGTACCTATATTTTAATTCTTTCATGCTTGTATTGCAAAGAACAACATTTTGATATTTTGAAGATGTCTTGTTTCCAGTGAATTAAAGTGTCTTCATGTAGCACTGCATCTGGTTACGTGGGATTTTAAAGTTGCATGTTCTGATCCAAGAAATGAGGTCAGTTGTTTGGATGGTGGTCGAAGTTATTGGAAAGCCTTTTTCCTTACAGTGGTATCATAATTTCTGGTTTGAGTAGACTCTAAAGGATTAAAAATACACGTATGGACAGCAAAACACATCAGGAAGGCTCTTTGTCTTTCAAAAATGAAACATTCTGACAAATGGCTAAGGTTTAGACTTGGACTTTGTGAAACTGGTTTGTAGCGTCAGCATTCTATTGTAAAAGTACTGATGAAATGATGCTGTCTGTTTAACTGTATTGTGTACTCTTAAAGCATCCACCATCACAACAGCTGGAAATACCACCTGTAGAAATGCCTCCAGAGGAGCCCCAAAACATCTGTCAGCTAATACCAGAGCTAGAACTTCTGCCAGAAAAAGAGAAGGAGAAGGAAAAGGAGAAAGAGGAGGAGGAAGAAGAGGAGGTAAGAACTAAGCTCCTAAAAGCAAGCTGCGTAGAAAGAAAGGATTTGTGTGTTCCTTAGCACTGATTGACTTCAGTTTCAGTAAATGGTGTAAGAAAACTTTGGTCCTTACTTGGGAAATAATAACCTTTGGCAATGTAGACTTCAAAACTATTCCGTGACTGTTTTTATAAATTGCATATACATTCTGCTTTGAATTAGAGAGTTCTCCTGTTCATACACATGGTTGGATTAAACCAAGCTATATATTAATTTATATGTTAACTTTTACCCCAATTTCTCTACCTCCTCCCCTTCAGCAGCACAGAGGAGTGGGGAATGGGGCTTTCAGGCAGTTTGTCACACATTGTCCCTGTGGCTCCTTCCTCCTCAGAGGGGAGGACTCCTGCTCCAGCATGGGGTCCCTGCCATGGGAGGCAGTTCTCCATGAACTTAACCAACATGAGCCCTTTCCATGGGCTGCAGTTCCTTACAAACTGCTCTAGCATGAGCCCTTTCCATGGGATGCAGTCCTTCAGACAGACCGCTTCAGCGTAGGTCCCCCACGGGGTCACAAGCCCTGCAAGTAAATGTGCTCCGGCTTGGGCTTCTCTCTCTACAGGGCCACAGGTCCTGCCAGGAGCCTGCTCCAGCCTGCATTTCCCATGGGGTCCCAGCCTCCTTTGGGCACATACACCTGCTCTGGTGTGGGGTCCTCCATGGGCTGCAGGTGGATATCTGCTCCTCCATGGACCTCCATGGGCTGCAGGTGGATATCTGCTCCTCCATGGACCTCCATGGGCTGCAGG
>VXBO01002534.1:495065-533955 GCA_013400135.1 Rhinoptilus africanus | reverse complement strand
CCCTTCTCAAATATGTTACCCCAGAGGTGCTGCCACTGATGGGCTCAGCCTTGGCCAGTGGTGGGTCCATCTTAGAGACAGCTGGCATTGGCTCTGTCGGACTCAGGGGAGGCTTCTAGCAGCTTCTCGTAAAAGCCACCCCTGTAGCCCCTGTGTTAACAAAACCTTGCCACACAAACCCAATACAGCTGTCCATGTCTCAAAATCTGATAACTGAGGTTATTTCTTAGCTACAGTATTTAATAATCTGTGGCTATTTAACCAGACTTCATTGATTCTTCTTATTTTACACCCAAAATGCATAACATTAAATTAGCTTTTTAAAAACTGTTTTATTGTTGAGGTAGTGTATCTGGAATTTTCCTTCTCTAGCAAGTCACACGTACAAAGAAATGTGAGTTACTTTAGTCAAGATGACTTTCCTAGAAATGTAAAAAAACCTGTTAGAATAGAACAGAATATGTTCGTTTGGAAGGAAAGGCCCTAGAACTATCATCTAGTCCAATTAACTGACCGCTTCTGGATGTTGCTGGATGCAGATGAATGTTAAAGTAGTACAATGAAGAGGAAGAAATACACGATACCTCACTTTTGAGGAATAATATAATAGACTAAGCAGTTTTTCTGCACAGCTTGAGGCTTGTGAGTTAAAACCAGAAACAAAGTAGTCTGCATTTGTTGCTTTCATCGTGATTTTTTTTAATTGCTGGTTTAAAATAAAGGTCTTATTTTAAAAGCCATACATCTTCCATAAGCAAGTACTGTTCTGCATAGGGAAGTGCATGGGACACGGGGAGCCGAGTTGTTGCAGCTGCCCTTTGCAGCTTTTAGCAACAACCTATTTTCCTTTTCAATGGTCTCTTTTCACAGTGAAATGAGAACATGTCTGTGGTTATTAACGTTCGCAAAATAAAAGCGTTGTTGATACCATGTTCAGTGCTAGCATTCCTAGATTAGATTGATGTGTCTCTTATTCAGCTGCCATGACTGAACGCTTTTGTTTACTAATTGTCAGCATAATGTTTTGAGGTATAATCATAGTGGCAGGCAACCTGACTATGGTACATCAGCTTACGTGTGTGTCTTCCTCCATCCCACTACCTGCTTCTCCTGAATGTATCCTGTGACTCAAGTTGTCTAAACCTTCTGGTTTGATGAAAAGAAGCAGCTGCAGTGATATCTAGAAAATACGTCTTTTATTCTGTAACTCAGTGGATGAAAAAATCATTGGTTTGTAAATGTGTGAATTTTGGCTGCTTGCAGGAAGAAGATGGCACAGGGGGTGATCAGGATCAAGAAGAAAGGAGATGGAACAAGAGAACTCAACAAATGCTTCATGGACTTCAGGTACACATGATAATTTGCTTTCTCTTTTAAAGTAGCTTTTGACTGTGCCTACCGACAATTTTGACCTGAGTTAAAAGCTTTCCTTGCAGTAGATGTTACAGACTTAAAGTGCCAGTTCTGCCTTTAAGGGGAAAAAATGCTTGTAATTGATTAAATCATAATATAATTGACACTTCACTCAAAAGAACATTTGAAGTTAAATTTTTCATTTAACTGTTTTTCAACCTTCATGTTCACATTTGGTGCGCAAGTAAGACTCCCAGAAATCAAAATTTTAAAATAATTGGGTATGACTTTTTTTTTTTATTGAAACCTTAGCATCTTTGATTTTGTGCTACCTGATCCTAGGCAAGCCCAGTCAAGGCCTAGGGATAAAACCATTTTACAGGATGTTTACTCCCAGTTGGGCTAGTTTGAAAACCTCCAGGCTATGATAAGCTGAATACACAACAACTGTGGGAACCTGAACTTGGCTTCAGGTGCAAGCATTACTTTCAGCATGTGGCTTCAGTCTGCACAGACAGATAACCTTTGTAGGATGGGTTACTGCTGGCTCTGGAGCTCAAGAGCTTTTTTCTTAGAAGATAATTGAACACCTGTAGAATACACTTGAACTCAAGTGCAAACTGCTGTCTGTTTTCACATAAGTCTCTGTACATTTCCTTCATATATTCTTGGACTGCCTTTGTCTTTCAGTCTAGTTTGGCTTTCCCTACCCCTTAAACATTTTGGCAGCTCCCGAGACTCTGCTGTCACTGAAGTGTGTCAGTTCCATCTCTCTGAGCCGTTTTTGTTCTCCAAAGTCATCCTCACTTTTTTGTGAAATTGATAGGCTCCATCTCTATCGATAAAAGCTCACTGTTGTTACTGTACCTTTGAACTTCCAATGTAGTGGTTTGGGGAGGAAGGGGGGAATGCTGTCGAGTTTTCAGTGAACTGAAATTTTCGTAGTATTTTGTATTAAGTTTCTCAAATTATATAATCCAGCAAAAGCTTTATGTTTCTGGAAAATGTTACGAGTTATATCATAAGAATTACCTGCTTACATCTCTGAAGAATGAAACCTTAATTTTAAACTCCTGTAGAGCCTTTATGGCACTTAAATACACTTAAATTTAGGTCAGATTGCATTGTGTACTAGTACGATCTAAGTTCTTTTGCACACCTGCAAGAATTCCACTAGTTTAAGTAAGATTGTTTTAAACTGTTGTGGTTTAACCCTGGTAATTAGCGCAGTCCCACACAGCTGCTCACTGAGTACCTGCTGGTAGGATGAGGAGGAGAACCGGAAGGGTAAAAGCAAGAAAACATGTGCGTTGAGCTAAATAGGTAACACAAAAGCTGTGTGCACAGGCAAAGCAACATATGGAATTCATTCGCTACTTCCCATTGGCAGGAAGACATTTAGGCATTTCCAGGAAAGTAGGGAATTGTTGCACGTAATGGTTACTTGGTAAGACAAATGCTATAACCCTGAATGTGTGCACCGCTCCCCCCCCCAGCCCTTTTCCTTTCCCCTGGTTTTTGTTGATGAGAATGTCATATGGGGTATGGGATATCCCTTTGGTCAGTTGGGGATGACTGTCTCGGCTGTGGCCCCTCCCAGCTTCTTGTGTACCTCCAGCCTCCTTGCTCCAAAATGAAAACATTTGATCCCATCCAAAACATAGCACTGTATGAGCTACTGCAGAGAAAATTAACTCTGTCTCAGCCCAAACCAGTACAACTTGCTTAAAAATAATTTTAGAAGTGTACAGATGCTTAGGCACTAATGTTTTTTCTCTCTGAACGTTTCATCACAGTTTTTTAACAGAGCTTCAGAATTATCTTTGGACCACATCTACCTTTTTTTCCTCAATTCTTTCTTCCATGTTCCCAGAAGAGCATCACGCTGGATGGCTGAAACATTGTCTGTAATGAGATTCAAAGTTAAGATCTGTTTAATATAAAGTAATTCGGTTTGGCCAGCCGAATATCTTTTCATCTAGTTGATGTTCCAGAGCAGACGGTTCTGTTTTAAAATGAAGACGTCAATTGTTGTTCTAGCCAGCAAACAGATGTATTTTCCGAATTTTTTTTTATATTCTGGCCAAGACTTTGAAAAGATATAAGTGGCTCTGGGTACTTAGTTTCAGACAGTCAGAAGAGTTTTAGAAATAAACAGGCTTTCTCCATGGGAAAATTATGCATCTTTTAAAGAACTAAGCTCTTGAAATTTTGTTTTAAACAATAGATCATGATTATTTTTGGAGTTATTTTTATTTTGAGAAATCAAGCAGGATTTTTTGTTCCTATTTAAAAAATTTGTCCCGTAGTCAAAAGAGGCTGGCTAGCTGCTGGTGCAGGAAAAAAAAAAATCTTTTCACAGATCTCTGGGAAGCCTTCTTGGTTTCATTTAAATAAGGTCCATATGGAATTTTTAATGTACGTGTTGTGATGTCCCCATCCAATGTCAAGTCCTTCCCAATCCCTTACAGTGTCCTGGGGGTGCCAACAAACAGAATCTGGCCAAGAGACTTCCTTGTTTGTATGTAGTTCTCCATTTAATTTGTGCTATCAATGTTTGTGTTTTTCAGAGAGCTGTTGCGAAGACTGGAGCGGAATCTATCAGTTTGCTCGAGCTGTGCAGAAATACGAATAGAAAACAAGCAGCTGCAAAATTCTACAGTTTCCTGGTACTTAAAAAACAGCAAGCTATAGAGCTGACACAGGAGGAGCCTTACAGTGACATCATTGCGACACCTGGTCCCAGATTTCATATTATTTGAATGGTTAGATACAGCAGAGCTAGTGTTCGTTTCACTAGTGCGTACGTGTATTGCCCCATCTGTAGGGCCCACAAGACCATTGCAGAAAATTTAGATTTTATTGTCTGTATAAAGTTCTTGGTTTTCTTTTTGGGTTCTTTTGGTTTTTGTATTTTAAATTTACCACTTAAATTTTTAGTGAAACTGCTGGGGTGGGTGGCTTGAGTTCCAACTGCAGAAACCAGACAGCTCAAGGACCCAGATGAAGATTGTTTTAACAACTCAGAGCAGATGTGTGCAATATTGGTGCATGTGATGTTGAGTATTGATGAAAACGTCTTATGAAAATTTGCCTAGTTGATTCAGTAGTGATATTTTTAACCTATACAAGTAAACCTGAATGGCCAACCTATTGTCTGATTAAAAACTTTGCCAAACTCATCTGAAATGTTCGTTCTGCTTCTCATAGTAGTGGTTTTTTTCCCCTTCCCTAGATCGTTGTGCATACTGTGGGTCTCTTACAGCTGCCGATAGGAAAGGTAGTGCCTGACACGTCAGCGTGCTTTGTCACTGCATTTTTGCAGTCGGATTTTTGTAGCCCTTGATGCTAAGGGGAAACGGGTGTCTGTGGAAAGCACTTCCTCTACGTGATACTGTTACATACAGAAAAAGACGGAACACGTGTTAAGCAACGAAACATTCCTTTTCACTTATCACCTCATTATGGTCCACTACTGATAATGGCTAATTACTGTTAATAAGCGTCAAAAGAAAACTCTAGTCATTTCACTTAGACCTTTTAAGATAGCAAAATGTTTTAGGTTTGTTAGAGCTGTATATAAACTCCAGACTTTTTAAAACAGACTTCTAGATTGTAAATTATCTGATTTTTATTAAGCAGGCATATGAAGATAAGAAGTTGAACAGATTGCCTTTGTAAAGATGCTAAATTCCGATACCACCTGTACCAAAAGGGCAACAAACTTGAATATACAGTACAAACAGGCACGGTTCCACTTAATGTAGTGTATTAATGGCTCTTTGGATATATTTATGGTTTTAGTGTCAATTTCTTCCAATAATTGATACCACACTCCTGTGTTCAAAACATTTTATCAGTTTTGCAAAAGAAGTCCCATTTGATTTTAATGATAAAGAATGAAGCTTTACTGTTAGACAAGGTAGCACCAGAAATTATGTGAATATGTTGATTATGGAAACCTGTCTTAACTTTTTTTTAGGGCAAAATTATTCACACTGAAGGTTCTGGTTTTAATGTTGTCACTTTTGTGAAATAATTTTGGGACTCGGAAATTTCAGTGTATACTCAAATGTAAAATTATGTGAACATTTAAAAAAAATCTGAGACTACACCATGACCATGTTTTAATAATCCTCAAAAAAGTTAATAATATAAAGTTACTGCAGCTTTATTTTCAACATGATGTGCCTATAAAACCATGATTTTCCCCTTTGTAAAAAGAGACATTGTAGATAACTTGAATGTTTAATTATAGAAAAGGTCATTAGTTTCTTGTTACACATTTTTAGTCTGTTTTTGTTGCTTTTCAAGGTTAATATTCTTGAAAATAGTTGATGCTGTTATGTATAACTTTTCTAATAAAAGTTGTGTTATAAGCTGTTATGTTCTAGCTCGGTATCTTGTTTGAACACCCTTGTGGTTCTGTAGTAGGGACCTAGCGTTTACAGGTTGCTTGTTTTGCTGTTAGGAGTGGAAGTGTAATGATTTAGCTCTGTGAGAGATTCAAAGCTTGAATATGCAGTAGTCGTCTTGCCATTAGGAAGAATTGTTTTGCTGGCCATACTGTGGTTTTGTTCAGGCATTCTATGCTAGGAATGTCCGTGCGGAACGTTAGGGGAGGCTGTCTATAAAATGGGATTCGTCTCCATGACAGTCCCTTCTGAATGCCAGAACCTATCCAGCTTGAATTCCTGTAGCTCTGCTGTTCCCTTGCTTCTAGAATCGCCTCTGTGTCTGGGTAGGTCAGTGCTTCCGAACTTAACGTGCTCCTGGTAGATCTAAGTGCTTGGATCCGAGCCTGCAGAAGCAGCGCACCTCCTGTGAAGTCACTCGGGTTACCTGCAGGGCTTGTGTGGAGCCCGGGGTCGCCATGGGCTGTCTCTGGAAGTTGAAGAACCAGCCTGGATCCAATACGCTGCCATAATGCGGGCTCCACACAGGAGTGGCTGTGCTGCTCTGAGCTACCTATGGAAGCAGTTGGGCTGAGTCTGTTTGTGCTGTGACCCTGGTGCCACACAGGGTGGCCGGTGCTGAACTGGCGTGAGTGTCTGCATATGTGTACAGTGCATCTGCACCGGAAAATGAGTATGTGATTTTTCAGTCCTTTGGTTAAAGCTCTGCAAAGGAGAGAAGCGCAGGAACTCAGGGACTTGCACTGAAATGAAAGAACTGCCTTTTTCTTGTATCAATAATCTGGGACACGTTTGTTACACTGCTGTGATCAGCACGCACGACAAGATTTTGCACAAATGTATAGTCGTGATGATGTTAAATAGAACCTGAGGAAATGAGTGCAGGCTCTGCTTTATAACGGACAGGATTTGTTTATAATGTACAGGCGCTTGTAACGTGGACTGCAACTAGTACTGACAGACCTGGGTTTCTGGGAAAGCAGGCTTCGCAGTAACACGCTGATCAGCTGTTGAATAAGGTCCCAGGAACGTTGACAGACAAACCCTTTGGGTGCTGTGTTTCTCCTATACCTGCAGGAATGTGTTTCCCTACTCCGGTACTGTGTAGCCAGATGATGTGATGCAGAAAGGCTGGCTGTTGTGCAGCATTTATTCTGTTTACCCTGTGACTGCTGTTTTTTACAAAGGTGTTGGAGTGCTTTAAAAAAAGTACAGCATCTGCATTTTATTATAGTTCCTCTTCAAATAAATGTCTAAACGGTTTTAAAGGAATTAACCATAAGCATTCAGTTTTTACTAGATAAGAAGCCATTTTCCTAGCAGTTCAGTGAGTAACACCATCTACTTGTCAGAAGCCGATCTTTTTGTTGAGGGATCTAAAGGCGATGGGTAACTACAGTGAAGTGTGTTCCTTGCTGCTTTACCCTGCAGGCTGGAACGGCTCCAGCATGCCTGGCCACAGTGTTACGCTGCGCCGCTGAGGGGAAGGAACTGCCGTGAATACCTCTCGGTGCTCTGTCTTCCCTACTGGCAGCAGGTTTGTTCCGTCTGCAAATCCGAAGTATTTACGTCGGTAACTACCAGGCATGCCCTGCTTTCCAAATTACTCCTTTTTGGTGGGTGAAAAGGAAAACAGTTCATGAATCTAAGGAAATATTCCTAGGAGGAGATGCAGTTGCTGAGTGGATTCCTGCCCTGCGTGTCTGACCACCTTGAGGACGCACTGCTCGGGTTCTCTCCCAGGAGAGCTCTGTTCTCCTGCCAGCTGGGGCAGAGGGGAGGAAGNTTCCAACCTCGCTGATTCTATGTTATCTACGGCTGTAGGTTAAATGCCGCTCTGCTTCTGGGAAGGGTGTGAGTAGAGGACTCTTTGTCATTCACAAGACCTTTTCTAAGGCTAGTTCTAACTTACCTTCAGCCAGTGCTTTTGGCTATCACTGGAACTGGCGCTGAAGGATTTTAAACCAACCCAACTGGCAGCTGTCGTGTGCACCTTGGCTTCAGGGGCTTTGTTGCAGGGTCGAGTAGATGGTGTTAAGGAGGTGGAGCTGGGCCCATCTTTTGTAGGTACTTGATTGCCTTTTCTGCTTTGGTCTTTCCACCTGCAAATAAAGGAAGGATTATTTTCTACTCCCTGTTGTCATCCCACTGCCCCACGTGTGTCTGTGTGGTGGTACGTAACAGATGACCTTCTGGGGGAGAAGTGGGGTTCTGCTAAACTGTCCTGTTTCCAAAGCTCTCAAGTGTCTGCTACTCGTGGAACATATTTCCTCAAGGGGTTATCGTGTTCCTGCTCCTGCTTTTTCAAAGACTTTTCTTTTGTTAGACCTACATGAATGGGTTAGGCTGTACCCTGTGAACTTCTGCAAGATGAATATATGGGAAAGCTAAAGGAGCAGGAAATGGATTGTCCTAACACACACTGAAGAAAGGACAGTTCTCTCTGCACATCTGGTAAAGCCACCGGAGAGACAAGAGAAAGGAGGTAGAAAAAAGGAAGATTTTTCCTTCTTTATGCTCCCAGGAGCAGTTTTTACATTTGTTTTATTTCAAAACATTTTCATGCTTTATTTTTTTCAAAAAATCCCAGAACTCAGCTAGGAGAAAATATTCATATTAGCCAAACACTAATGTTAATGTTGTGTTATAAGTAGAATAAAGTGCCAGAAACTTTCTGGGTGAACACGCCCTCCCATTTCACTTGGCCCCAGCAGCCAGGAAGGCTACAAGGAGTTTGGCTGTCATGAGCTCTGTCTCTACATGTTCTCTTATCCTCGCCCCCCCCCCTCTTTTGGTTTGCCCAATTTTTGTTTTCAATAAAAACATTAAACGTTATAACATGGCCTGAAACTAACACAAGATAATGGAGGACTCTGGGGTTGACCTTTCGTCATGGATGTTTATAGATGTCGTTGGACATTGGTCAAAAATACATGTGATGAGAAACACAGAGCTGCTCCTGATGCTTAGCTTCCTTCTAGGGCAGATGAGTGTTTAAAGCCAGTAGCGTTCTCCATGCATGGACTCATCTGTAAATTAAACTGCCGCTCTCTTGGAATGCTTCTGCCTTCCTTGCAGTGCCCAGGTAGTGCTGGTAATTATTTTTACAATTAAGTTCTCTAAGTTTGGGGATGGTGGGAACTGATTCCCCGCACAACCCACCAAAAGAAACGTAGGGGTTTTTTTTCCCCTCCAGCTGGATGGATTCCCGTATCCCGCGCACTGGGCAGCCAGACAGAAACCTGTGCCAGCACAACACAAGAAGCACCAGGCAGGAGAATAGAGAAGGGAAAGGGTGAGGACTGCTTTTTCGGGTGGCTGCGCCAACTTTTGCATGTGTGTTAAATCAGTCTAAGAAAATTATTCACGATAATGCTGTTTTTGAGCTCAGCGTTGGCTAAAACTGGTGGATTGGCATGGTTATCCTCAACTCGCGCACCAGTGTTAGAATTCTGCTTTTCCAAAGGCAGAAGTTGAACGTTCTCCTTCAAATGGGGTATTTCTGTGACAGAGCTCAGGCCCAGCCCGTGCCAGCGGATGTGTCTGCACAAGCTTTCTGCTCGTTTGAGGGAAGTTAATATATCCAGTCCTCGTGTTACTTGAGAGCAAGCCAGACTTGGCGTCAACGCGCGCTTCACAGGCGGCGTGTACCACACATCGCAGTGCATTTTATCGGGATGCCATAAACCGTTCCACCGCTGAGCATTTTTGCAGAAAAGCTCAGCTAAATTTGTTTTTGTGCAAATTAAACTGCTTCTCATATTCCTTGACTACGGGACTAATCTCCAAAACAAAAGAAATGCTGATGTTTAAGGAATAAGAAACCACAGTCGATGTGAGAAAAAATAGGAAGAGAAGCAGCTTACCATTTGGATTCAAAAGCCAAATTTGATGCTTAATGTAGGAATGTTTCTCTGATTGATCAAATAACTGATGAGACACCCTGAAAATAAACTAAATGTACCATTTTGCGTTTGGTAATTACATGAATACAAACTTGTAGCTTGTCTTGATGATGCTGAGGGAGGCAGCAATGAGCCAGAAAAGCCATGAAAAGGTTTGTTATGGTGGCAGGCGCTTAGCAACACAAGCTGCAGGTTTTCCTTGATCATTTCTCAAGACTGAAATAAGTGCGGAAGACACCGGGTGCTTCCAGTGCTAAGTTTCATCTTCACATCTGTCAGAAGTAGTTCCAGTTCGTTAATTGTGGCAGGCGGCTTCCTGCGGTGTGAACTGCGGCTGGGATCTCTGTCGCCTTCGCCCCCGAGCCTGTGGAATTACAGGGAGGCTCTGTTTGGAGCTGAGCAGATAGCCCGGATACTAAAAAAGGCTGAAAAACACGCCTGAGGAGAGCAGACCTGCTGCAAGTGGGAAGAATGTACCAGGAATGCTTAAACCATCCTTCACATCAGCAGCAAAGCCCCCGTCCCCCCCTGTTGCGTCTGTGCTGTCGCCTTGGCAGGAGTGATGTGACCATCAGACCGCAGATGTTCCACGGGTTTTACTGGTTCCCAACGAGCTGCATTTGATGAGGCACAATGGAGCGAGCGGCTCGGTCTGTGGAGGAACTTTTCGAGCTCCCCATCCTGAATACTGGGAGCTCCCTGTTCCCGGGGGCGCAGATGCAGGTTGCCCCCAACACACAGAGCCCGGGGAGGAGGAGGAGGCTGGGCCTGCCTCAGAGGGGGGTATTGCGTCTTGATAGATGGGTACGCAGATAACCTTACAGTCACAGAAAGTGTTGGGTTGGAAGGGACCTTTAGAGGCCATCTAGTCCAACCCCCCTGCAGTCAGCAGGGACGTCTTTAACGAGATCAGGTTGCTCAGAGCCTCATCAAGCCTGGCCTTGAACGTCTCCTTACCTAAAATTATTTTGCTTTTATGGCAGACTTTGTTCTTATGACTCGGTAATGCCGTTTCTGATAGGAAAGGGCCCTCCTGGCTCAGCGTGATGTGCAGATCAGTCACCCGCCGAGGGAGATCCAGCGGGTACCAAACCTAACCAGGGATGCTGGACATATGTACAGCAGAGCCACAGGGCTCTGAAGCCCCGAGGCTGGAGTGAAAGGGAGAGAACCGTGGGTTTTCCTTGCAAACGGGGTGGAGGCAGAGGCTCTGCCAGCTGCGGAGGTGGATTTGGCAGGATGAGAGCCAGGGCCTGCAGTTCGGCTGCCGGGGCGAGGATACAACAAAGTGACCCACCTGCTCAAAACATCCGTGGGCACAAACACGAACATGCTGTCCCTGCGGCCCTTCTGCAAAACGCCTCTCCGTTTCCGTGGTCAGCTTTTCAGCTGTAACAGAGAGTTTTCCGCCTAATTTTAGGGCCAAGAATTTTTCTGTCAAAGGACCAGATTTCCACAGCCAGGGCTATGTGTGCTTGTTCTGCTTTGGAAAGCAAAGCACACCTTTACCTCACGTGCACATCAGGCATCCTCAGTAGAAAAACACAACCAGCACATGCTTATCATACCAGAAGGAAAGTCGAGACTACTCTTACTCTTCAGATTTTGGTCGTTACATGCTCTTACCTCCCAAGTGTTGTGCTTCTATTTTTGTATTAACGTGTGTAGTTAACGACTAAAGAACAGCAATTTTTTGAACGTAACACTTTTTTCCTTACAGTAAGAGCAGCTGGGTTGCAAAATGCCTGAATACGTGGGAATGCAGTACGTGGGATTCATAACTTCTCATCTGTGAAGCAAATGGGCGCATGGTAGCAGTGTTTGTGTCTGTCTGAGGGAGACGGTGCTGTTGGAGTTGTTGGATTCCTGTAGTATGGTGACCAACACACACATAATTTCTGAGCACGCAGGTAAAAACCTTGGCCTGAGTGTTCTCCTGCCCAAAGAGAAAATGGATGCTCTTACGTTGCAGCTCCAAGTCTGGTACTCAACTGAGAGCTGGCAGGAGTTCCCTGACAGCCTTGGACTCGGGGTTTGCTGCTCTACGGGAGCTGACACGGGATGCCCTGTGCAAGGATGTGTATGTAAACACTCCTCTGTGAACGGCACTTGGCCAGGCACCTGGGCTACGAAGTGCCCACTCTCCTTCCTCTCCAGCAGAGCAATTTCCCAGCCTGTCCTACTAGAAAGCCTGATGTCAGCAGGATGGGGCCAGGCTCTTTCCAGTGGTGCCCAGTGACAGGACAAGAGGTAACGGGCACAAACTTGAGTATAGGAAGTTCCACCTAAACATGAGGAGGAACTTCTTTCCCTTGAGGGTGGCAGAGCACTGGCACAGGCTGCCCAGGGAGGTGGTGGAGTCTCCATCTCTGGAGACATTCCAAACCCACCTGGACGCGTTCCTGTGTAACCTGCTCTAAGGTGGCCCTGCTCTGTCAGGGGGTTGGACTAGATGATCTCCAGAGGTCCCTTCCAACCCTATGATTCTATGATCATGGCCACCAGGGTGGGTGAAGCCCATGTGGGAGAACCCTGTAAAGATGACAGGTGTGTGCTCTGCCATGTCACTTCTATGTCTTGTCACGTCAAGCAAGTTGCAGATGCAGAGGAAAAGCTAATACTCTGTTCCCTGTCACAGCACGACCTGCCGGAGGCAGAAGTGAGGAGGCAGATGGAGAGAGCATCTCCCACCAGGAGCCTCGCAGTTAGGACAGAGTCCTTGCACCCAAGTCACTGATGCACAGTCAGGTCTTCATTACTTGGGTAAGCCTTAGACTAGAATAGCAGGACTAGGGCAACGGACAAAAAAAGATGCCTTTCTGCTTTATAGGAGGAATGTGAAAACAATGCAACTTTTAATCAGAAATCAAGCTGGTTTTATCCATACGTTACACAGATGTGAGTGACAAATGCTTGTTCATGATTCTTCCACCTACTCTAATGGAGCTACCAAGTTACCACCAGGTTTTAAATCCAAAAAAGTTAACTTAAAATGTTACAGTAAATTTGCAACTGACATCTAAAGCAAAACATAATGTTTTAAGGTCATTGGACTAGCCTGCTACAAAAACTGTACATTATTTGAAAATTTCAGCTTCTAATTAATTCTACCCAAAGTAATTCTATTCCAAGCACAGGACAGAGAAATCAAGCTTAACCAAAAGGTACAGTGAAGTTTGTGAAGTTTGGTTGCAGAACTAATTGGCTCATAATTTGACAAATCATCACTACGATGCATAGTCTGCACGTGTTTAAAACACATCCTCCTACAACCAGCTTCTAGATTTTTTTATAGCTGTTTCTGTTTAGTATCTTTATCAATGATCTGGACGAGGGGATCGAATGCACCCTCAGTAAGT
Organism: Rhinoptilus africanus; assembly: GCA_013400135.1. Classification (NCBI taxonomy): domain Eukaryota; kingdom Metazoa; phylum Chordata; class Aves; order Charadriiformes; family Glareolidae; genus Rhinoptilus; species Rhinoptilus africanus. The sequence continues at coordinate 520,923 of VXBO01002534.1, read as the reverse complement.
TTGCAGATGACACGAAACTGGGCGGGCGTGTTGATCTGCTGGAGGGTAGGTTGGCTCTGCAGAGGGATCTGGACAGGCTGGATCGATGAGCTGAGGCCAATGGCATGAGGTTCAACAAGGCCAAGTGCCGGGTCCTGCACTTGGGTCACAACAAACCCATGCAGCACTATGGGATTGGGGAAGAGTGACTAGATATTATGAAAAATTTTTACACTGAAAGGGTTATCAAGCATTGAAACAGGCTGCCCAGGGAAGTAGTTGAGGCACCATCCCTGGAGGTATTTGAAAGACAGGTAGACATAGTGCTTAGAGATATGGTTTAGTGATGGTTTTTTGTCAGAGTTAGGTTGATGGTTGGACTCGATGATCTGAAAGGTCCCTTCCAACCTAGGCAGTTCTGTGATTCTGTTCTAAGAGTGGCTGCAGAGCTGCCCAGCAGAAAAAGAGCTGGGAGTGTTGGTTGACTGCCAGCTGAATGTGAGCCAGCAGTGTGGCCAGGGGGGCAAGAAGGCCAACAGCATCCTGGCCTGTATCAGGAACAGTGTGGTGAGCCGGACTAGGGAAGTGATCATCCCCCTGTACTCGGCACTGGTGAGGCCCCACCTCGAGTACTGCGTTCAGTTTTGGGCCCCTCACTAGAAGAAAGACATTGAGGTGCTGGAGTGGGTCCAGAGAAGGTCAAGAAAGCTGGTGAGGGGTCTGGAGAATAAGTTCTGTGAGGAGCAGCTGAGGGATCTGGGGATGTTCAGCCTGGAGAAAAGGAGGCTGAGGGGAGACCTTATTGCTCTCTTCAACTACCTGAAAGGAGGGTGTAGCCAGGTGGAGGTCGGTCTCTTCTCCCAAGTATCAGGCAGTAGGACAAGAAGAAATGCCCTCAAGTTATGCCAGGGGATGTTGCAATGGATATTAAGAAAAATTTCCTCACTGAAAGGGTTATCAAACATTGGAACAGGCTTCCCAGGGAAGTGGCTGAATCATCATCCCTGGAGGTATTTAAAAGATGGGTACATGTGATACTTGGGGACAGGGTTTAGTGGTGGCTTTGGCAGTGTTAGGTCAATGGTTGGACTCGATGATCTTAAAGGTCCCTTCCAACCTAGACAATTCTATGATTCTGTCCCAGTTTGGTGTACTAGAAGTAGCTGGCATTTAAAATAATCTCTTACAAACTGCAGTTTCTCCATATTTTTTCCTCCAATCAACTAAATTAGATCTTCTTTTTCAGGCTTAGGATTTTAGAAGCACAATGAATTCTTGATGAAAGCCATGGAACAGTGGGCAAGAGGCCAAGAAGAGAAGATTTAAAGGAGTTAATTTCCTGCTGACTGAAGGATGTGTGTGAGGTCACATTTATTTATCTTCCATTGTGACTCTTATTTCCTTCTGAAAGGGGAAGAAAACTTGTCTTCATAGCATTTCTGCACTGATATTTTAATTTTTGAGGACCTCATTGTAAAAGAAGGACCAGGAATCTAAGCAATCCAGAGAAGGATCTTAAATTCTTGAATTACTTAAAGTACTGTGAGGTGGAAACAGTCCACACAAAAATGTCATCATCTATCTGCTACCAACCGAAATACCTGTCCACACCACCATCGAGGACTGAGCTACCCTGCTCCCTCTGTGCTTGGATTGGTCTCACAGAGCCCAAAACCTTTCTCATAAAAAGTCTTTCTCAGAAATCACATTCCTGAATATTCTTTTCATGAATCTGCAACTGTAGTCACTTGGCGCTCGGTTATTTTTCTCCAGCACTGTCAATTTGTTGTTTCTCTCAAATGTTCATCTGGCTCTGTTTTGCTTAATCGTGGTGTCTCCCAAAGGTCTGCACTAATGAGTTTCTGCATTTATACCATATGCTTTCTTTGCCATGGAGAAGTTTAGTTGTACAGAAAACAGATTTTGAGACTCTTTCTATTCCCTTCCTCTTCTATGCTCAAATCTGAAAGGTCTTCTAGGCAGAAGAGGCTCCTTGGGTCACTTCACCCCGCTAGTTAGAACCAGACCACATCTTAACAATGCTCCCACGCAATTTAGGTATGTGGCAAAACTTTGAAAGGAATTTCCACTTCCTTCTAAATTTGGATTTAGGTTAACTAGCTTTTTTGGAGCCTTCATTCGAAATCCCAGAGGCCAAGCTCATCCACACACTCAGATACAGGTATTACCGGCTTTTGCAAAGCTTTTGACACCATTTCCCACAGCATTCTCCTGGAGAAACTGGCTGCTCATGGCCTGGACAGGTGTACTCTTCGCTGGGTAAAGAACTGGCTGGATGGCCGTGCCCAGAGAGTGGTGGTAAATGGAGTTAAGTCCAGTTGGTGTCCGGTCACAAGTGGTGTCCCCCAGGGATCAGTGCTGGGGCCGGTTCTCTTTAATATCTTTATCAATGATCTGGACGAGGGGATCGAATGCACCCTCAGTAAGTTTGCAGATGACACTAAACTAGGCGGGCGTGTTGATCTGCTGGAGGGTAGGTTGGCTCTGCAGAGGGATCTGGGCAGGCTGGATCGATGGGCTGAGGCCAATGGCATGAGGTTCAACAAGGCCAAGTGCCGGGTCCTGCACTTGGGTCACAACAACCCCAAGCAGCGTTAAAGGCTCGGGGCGGAGTGGCTGGAAAGCTGCCCGGCAGAAAGGGACCTGGGGGTGTTGGTGGCCAGCCGGCTGGATATGAGCCAGCAGTGTGCCCAGGTGGCCAAGAAGGCCAACAGCATCCTGGCCTGTATCAGGAATAGTGTGGTGAGCCGGACTAGGGAAGGGATCATCCCCCTGTACTCGGCACTGGTGAGGCCCCACCTCGAGTACTGCGTTCAGTTTTGGGCCCCTCACTACAGGAAGGACATTGAGGTGTTGGAGCGTGTCCAGAGGAGGGCTACGAAGCTGGTGAGGGGTCTGGAGGACAAACCTTACGAGGAACGACTGAGGGAACTGGGGTTGTTTAGCCTGGAGAAGAGGAGGCTGAGGGGAGACCTCATCACCCTCTACAACTACCTGAAAGGAGGTTGTAGAGAGATGGGGGCTGAGCTCTTCTCCCTGGTGACAAGGGATAGGACAAGAGGAAACGGGTTCAAGTTATGTCAGGGCAGGTTTAGATTGGATATCAGGAAACATTTTTTCACTGAAAGGGTTATTAAACATTGGAATAGGCTGCCCAGGGAGGTGGTGGATTCACCATCCCTGGAGGTGTTTAAGAAAAGGGTAGATGAGGTGCTTGGGGACATGGTTTAGAAGTGGTTTTTGTCAGGGCAAGTTAATGGTTGGACTTGATGATCTTAAAGGTCCCTTCCAACCTCACCGAATCTGTGATTCTATGATTCTATGATTATAGCCACCAGCTTCTTATTCAAGGAGCTGCAATTCTCAGGGTGGCATTTACAGCCAGGTGAGATGGGGAAGGACTGCTCCCAAGCAAGGGAATGTTTCAGAAAGTTTTAGGAGGCTCAAGGTAGCTAGAACTAGCACTTTCTCCCCTGGAAGTGTTCAAGGCCAGGCTGGATGGGGCTTTGAGCAACCTTCTCTAATGGGAGGTGTCCGTGCCCATGGCAGGGGGTTGGAACTAGATGATCTTTAAGGTCCTTTCTAATCCAAACCATTCTATGATTCTATGATAATTCTATAACATCATCTCTGGAGCACAAACCTCCCAGGAAAGGACAAGCCAGCCACCCTGGAGATAATCACAGGTCACAAAGGAAATTACCCAAGTGATAAAAACTACTCAAGTGATAAAAGCAACCCATAGGAGCTAAATCTCCTGGACAGAGAATATAAAATCTCATTTTAAATTATCCAATTAGGAAGCAGCTCAGCAGGGAATGTTCTTTACAAGCAAGTCCTTGGAGGACTATTTTTCCCACCCTTTCCGGCAATTGCTGTTGCTTCACTCCCATAAATTCCCATTCCGGGGTATTTCTGGCACAGATCCGCTATCAACAGCAAACCAGTTCCCTCCTACATTTTCCCCATATGAATCACTTTGTTTCTAGTTGTCTCTTGTAGATGCAATGGAAGCAGTGTTCAAGTGACATTCCAGTTTTTCAGGTTGTCCATCAAGTTGAAAGTGTACGTGGGTATTGACTGCTAATTGGATGCATGGCCTGTTCCCTGGTACAAGACGCTGTTGGTTGGCTGGAACACGGGGACTTGTGGAAGAACCTGATGCTTTTGGTTCAAAGAGAAACAGCAGGAAGGAAGACGGTTCACTCCAATACAGCTCTGTTGGGAAACCTCCTGGGCAGGGAGCCATTCATGCACTGTGCATGTATGAAGTATGGGAAGATGTTGACTGTCCTGAAGGATGGAGATAAGGACAATCGTGTTGATGTACACACACTAGGATTGGGGGGAAATTGTGCAGAGGAGTTTGTACTGGTGAGTGTTAAGAATGTGTGGCAGAACAGATTTGTTTAGAAGAATTTTAGGGAGGAACAACAGTTTTCCTGTAGTCAAGAACTATTTTTTTTTATGGCATCAGTTTAATAACGGCTTCTCTCCCTGATATCCTTCAGGAAGAGACCATTTTCTTTTTCTGGAGGCTGTCATTTCTCAACCTGTTTGTTACTGGAGGCTCAGGCGTGTCTGATGCACTTTGTCGCCATGCCAGAGCAGCATCCAGGACAGCCAGCCTCCTTAGCGGTGGTGCCAACTGCAGCCCATCACAGGGTTGCGCTGGACCTACCTTTGCATCCGTTTGTGGCACTGAGATGGGTATCTCCGACTCTCGTGGTGATGAGAGTCCCGTCTAAGAAAGAGACTCACCACAGCTGCAGTTCACTGGTCATGTCCTGCCCGCTCTGCTTTGCAAGTCCCCCGGCAAGTAAGAAGACCGTTAACACCAGAGGATGATGTTCTTCTCTGAGATATTATCTAATTTTCAGGCAATGGTATAAAATCTGAGCTGATTATCTAGGCACCGCCAGAAGAGCAGAAGACAAAACCGTGCTTATGTTTCCAAAGCACCAGTTCCAGTTTCTCTGCTGCAGTTACCACTGCTACTGTACAGCTTTTGAGATTTTTGCCCAGGTGTTTGTTAATAAGTATTTTTTCAATCACAATGGATTTTTCTAATTGCCTAGCTTTGTTTTCTTTTGTCTGGTTTTACAGACACTTCCCAGTGCTTGGGATGCTTCTGTGTAAACACTGGGCTTATCTGTAGCATGTCCCCTGATAAACTTGACAAGCTCACATTTTTCACAAGCTGGTCAGACTTCTTGAAGCAAACTAAAATATGTTGCATTAATGTATGGGAAGAGACTTAATCTACTTTTATATCCATTTTCAATAAAACACAATTTTCTCCGAATGATCTGCCTAAAACCTTTGTCTCCCAACTTGAAATATATTTCTGAAAGTAATAAAATTTTCCATTACACCAGCAAAGTAGATATTAAATTTTATTTCTCTAAGTATCAGAACTTCTCATCCCTCAGGGGATGTCTTCTGTGTATCTTTGCGAACTTGATAAATGAAGTACAATGAATCCAACTGATGTCCCATCTTCGGAGCAGGGTTATTATAAAACAGGGGGAAAGAATGTTCCTACGGTAAATGGAATCAGAAAAAAGTAAATACCTCCTTGTGTTCTTAGAATACTCGTAAATTTCTGGCAAAAAATATGACAAGGTATTTTACTTCTGTATATGCATGTGACTCTAAGGGCAGCTTTCTGTATACTTCACTCATTTAGAGAAAACATCCCTGTGATGGAGGACACAACTATGTCAAAAATAACAGAGCCTGGTGATAAATTCATTGTGCAGCTTTGACCCATTGTCTTTCTAATACTCCATCTCCTTGGGACTTTCTCATTTCAAGTGTCCCAGCCTCCTCAGCTGGGGCTCTGTCTTCCTCTACGTCTTTTTCTTTTCATTTATTAATTTCAAATTACAGGATAAAAGTTTCATTTTCTTCATCCAGGTATGGAGATCTCACCTGCTCTAGGCCAAAGGCAGGTGAAAGTCTATTCAGTACTAGTAGAAACTTTGCTACATGGACGAAACCCAGTCATTCTGGGAAAGTGTGGCACCAAGTCACATGAAGCAAAAATGGGCTGAAATGCCAGTGCTGTTGAAGCAAGTGGAAATTTCCTGATGGATTTCAGTGAAGTTAGAGTTTCGACCCTGGAGTCTGGGACCATGGAGCTGGCCTGTCCGGGGACAGCCCACGGTCTTGGAGATCACGTCCCACAGGAGCCGGTGCTGTGTCACCGCTCTCTCTTGCTTGCCATCGGGTGCTGTCATGAACAGAAACGGTGTTGTGGAATGCTGGTCATCATCACCCCATGGGAAGTGGATGCAGGCAGATGTGACCGTCTGCCACCAAGTGCTGCCCTCATCCAGGGAACTGCACTGGGATGGCGTCAACTGCTCCTCACTCCCTCCTTATTCCTCCTTGTGCCAGAGGAAGTTTAATAATGTCACCCATTCCCAGGCAGGATCCAATGCTCCCCCCTCAGAGCCTATTTTTAAACCTGATGGTTTAAAACAAGGCTAATAAATGACACTGTCAGAAACTGAAAAGCTGATTTGTCAGGATTAAGGGAACCGGCGGGTATTCCTTATGCTGAGAGAACACAATTAACATTCAAACGTTATCATTATGAGGCCATTAGCCAATTCGGTCAGTTAACTTATGTGCTGTCCTCTTGCTTTAGCTGGCAAGGGAGCTGGAGCCTCCTCGTCTGACCCACCACCCATGCTGGATCCTGCTCACGAGCATGAAGCCAGGGCTGGCACAGTGTTCACGTTTGATGGAAATGGCAGTTTCATTATTCCTAAAACGATTTGCTGAACTTGAAATGGGAGTGCTTGGCACAGAAAGATGCAGAGCAGATACCGCAGACCAATCCAAGGAGTCTGGGGATACCTCATACCTACCAAGAGGCACAGCCAGGAAAAAAGTCACCCCTTTCCCTCTAAATCGTCCCTCTGCGTGCAGGTAACGAGGATCTGCAGCCTGAATTGTGATAGTAGTTGGACATGTTTTAAAATCCATTTGCAGGTCACATCCAGCAGGCAGGCAGGCTGTCGTCAGCTCTGATTTTGCCATTTCTTTTCCACTCGCTCTCATTCATGTGGAAAGATCCTGGAGCGCCCTGGGCTGTGATCTGCTCGGGTCTATTTTTGGCTGTCCCCTTTCTGAAGGAAGGTGATTTCTCACATGTGGTTGCTTTCCAATTATCACTTGTTGAGACATACCCCCTGGTTATACTACAAAGAGAATCAGGTGGCAAGTACATATTTACAAGTCTTTATTCTAAGGCACAGGAATACCGTATTGATTGGAGCTTTGAACTGGAACTGTGGGGACTCTCTGGAATCACATTTCTCCTGGCTGAGTTGACCCAGCCTCTTCCTCTTCCATGGGACATGCAGGAAATTAAGTATTGTCTGATTTACTTGTGTGTGTGTGTGAATAGAGTGAGGGTGGAGCACTGTAGAAGACTGAAAATAACCAAGTGTCTCCTACAATACGCTGTAAAGTTCCCATTGTATTTGATATTTCACGGGTTTTTTTCCAGTCACTGTTCACCCACTGCACACCAAGCTGCGACCCAGCTGCTTCCTTCATTTCAAAAGCTTAATCTTTTTGGTGTACAATATGAGTTTGTAAAGCGCTTTATCAGGAAAGCACGGATTTGTGACGGGATGAGTGGGTGCTGGCTGTGCCGTGGCCTTTCTGTTTGCTCTATCCCACTCACAAGATGCACGGGATTACCTTTGAGCCCTCTCAGAAGCCTACGTGTGAACGCTGGAAAAAAGCACGATGATAAATGAAATATTTCCATTAGCAGAGAGCAGATGGACTCGTTCTGCATCAACAACTAGCTCAAATATTGACAGCATTACAATAACACATCAAATACAGGAAAACAAAAGCCTTGGGGCTGCTGTGCCAGCTTCTGGCAAATCCTGCCGTGGGCTGATCGAAGCCACCCTCCTCCCCACCATCCGCTGTCCTGGCAGAGTCCCAGGACAGGTCACAGGAGTCCCCAGTGCATCCCCGCTGCCCCAACAGGGCCAGCAGGGCCTTCCTTGGAGCAGCCTGCTCATCAGCGGAGGCTCCCTCCTGTGTGGACGCGCAGGACCAGCTTGGGGAAACCTCCTCCAGCCACTGGTTTTCCTCTGTCCTACCAGCTCCCAGAAGTGGCAAAAGTCCTGGTGCGAGCCGCTGAGAAGAGAGGATCTCTTCTGTTGATGCAGTGGACGTTTCATGGCTCATAACCTTTGATTTCTTTTGGCAGCCACCTTTTCCTCTGCACCAGCGTGGCCAGCAGCTGCCTTTTCTCCCTGAAACCTGAAAGGTTTTGACATTTTTCTGCAGTTTCTGTTACTTTGGTGATCAATTTAGCCCAGGGTCTTTACACCAGCCTTTTTCCTCTTCCAGCTGTTTGCTCACATCTGATGGAACGATTTCAGCAGAGCAGCTTCAAGCTCATTGTAGCCAATGCCCTGGTTTCTGTCACAACTCATTGAGATGTAGTACATTTTCTTGCTTGTAGTTCTGGAGACTGAAACTGAGATGCATTTACATTCCAGTAATTTCTGGTTGTTTCTTACCCGTCTTCTCATTTACAGACAGCCTACATTTTCTAGACAAAAAAAGCACCCATTATCCTCCTTCTTTCTATGCATTGTTTGATTCAGAAATCAAATTTGAGAACCAACTCATAGAGCTTGTCACCTACAAATGCATGTATTCATCCTGTGGTGAGTTGTCTTGGCCCTGGTTCATACAAACAAGAGTACCAGGTGTAAATATGATACTTGTAGGGCCAGGGAAACTGAAGAAGACGGTTCTGGAAGGCTGCCCATAGCATAGGAGCTCCCTGTTTCAGAGGTGGGGACAGTAAGAAAAGAGGTCCGTGGGTCTGGGCTGTGCAGCCTCACTTTGTACCTGGGCACTGGAGATTTCTGTGAGCAACAGCTAGCAGAAAGCGTGCTGTGAAAGAAATGAAAAGTATCACCATGCTGCAAAAAGCACGGGCAACTCGTTGAAAAGCTCAATAATAGCACCAGATAGCAAGAATGGAAAATGCCCTAAAAATGTGTGATTACTCTCTGCAGAGGCTCGCAGTCGAGATTTCAATGCAGTGAGTGGACCATTTCCTTATCGTACGTGACAGAAGGCAGACCTGTCTGTAAGGTACTGTAAAAATATGAACAATGACCACCTTAGTGAATAGTCTGACACCTGGAAATCCATCTACCAGTTAAGAACAGTTATTTTGTCCATGCCTAAATCACATTTCTGAACCTTTTCTACCTGTCAGTAGTTAAGTTAGAAGTAATTATGTGATACAATACTGGGTTTCTGGAAAAATCAGTAGTACGAGAAAACCGGTCTCTTCCCTCTGTTCAGCTTTGTTTCCCGTGTTCCCTTCTGTGCTGCTCTCGCTCTCCAAGTGTTATAGGAGGGATTCATACTAATCTGAAGGAAGAATCAAGTAACCTGTAAATACCTTATTCTAAATTACATGTGCACTTGGGCTTCTGACTGGCAGAGCTGTTTGACAGAGTAAACTGGAGTGACGGATTTTATCGAAATGGAGCAAGGGAGTTTACTCTTAAGGCAGCAAGGGTTAATCTGCAACAATTTTGCTAAATTAATTAAAAATGGAACGATACAGTGATTGCATCTGGGTTCCAATTAAGACTAAATCAATAAACCAATGGGTTCAAATCACGGAATCGCTAAACTAATGCAGCGAGTAATCAAACTGGAGTCTGAGGGTGGCTATGGAAGGAATTACTTTGTGTTAGCCCTGGTTCAAGCTCTCGTGAGAGCAAGGGACAGAATTTAAGGACAAGCCAGCTTCCTTTCCATCTCAGGCTGCGGGCTGTAGTCTAACCAGCGCATTAAATTATTTAGTCAGTGAAGAATGATTTTGGTTTTAGGCCGATGCCAAGGAGATGTTGTAATCCCATCCTGTTTCATTTTGAGGAAATGCAATTTAGAGAGTTCTCAGCGGTTCCTCTTTAACACGGCCCCTTCGTGGTCGGTTGCTGCCAGCGGTTACGGGTTAACTGTTCTCTCCAAATACCGCAAAAGCTAGAAACTTCCCAGGGAAGAATAAAATCTCCTTCCATGAGGTACAAAAGAAGTGGTACTAAGAGGAGCCTGCTGCCCCCAGAACAACTGCTCTTTCCCCTCCCCAAGCACTTGTTCCCAGCAGCAAACTGCTCCTCTGGCCTGTCTGCCCTGGGGAGAGGCCATTCCACTGTTCCGCAAAAAATATCCACATCTCTCAATTTGTTATTCCAGGGTAAAACTTACATCAAATTGATGGTGACACACAGAAAGCCCCTTGTGTGGATGTCACAGGGACTCCTCCCTCCAAGGGACTGCGTGCCTCTACACGGGCTGCTCTCCCTGCCCCTTCTCTGCCCACCAATCTGCCAGATAAGTGGCAAGACTTCAGAAGAGTTTGGAACCAATATTTTATTATATTGCTTGTTTTGTTTAAAGTCCCTTTAAAATTCAAGCTGTCCTATTTCTCAGAAGAGAGACCTCAGCCTCCTTCCTGTGGCTTTCTTGCTGCCGTGCCTTTATCCAGGCAATTTCAGGGGAACATACTCTGTAAAGCTAAATGCTATGCTATTTTCCAAACATTTCATGCATTTTCTTCTCGAGACAGAGTATCACGAGGAAAACAGTGACCTGTGGAGATTTAGTTCAGGCTTCAGTGGTGAAGTTTTGAGAGCCACATTTTTAAAGACGCCTGAAGATCCTGGAGGACAACTTGTAGAATTTTTAGTACTGTCTTTACAGCTGATCTCTAAACTGTTTTCTGTCACTCTGAGTTTCTATCTCTCAGATCAGTGCCTTTAGAAAGCAGGTGTAATGCCTAATGAGTGGGTGCTTTGAGCAAGTGAAAAATTGTCCTATTCATTTGCCTGCGCTTAAAAACAAACCCCTGGTACTAAGCACCCTACTGTGCAAAGTGTCCTGGCAGGCATCTTTTCCTCTGTTATCCATTCTGGTGTGTCATTTCAGTCAAGAGGGTGACCATCAGATGAACGTCTTTAAAAATTAATTAGGACATTATGATAGCACAAGACAAAGAAGCCAAAATGCTGTCATTTTTTTTTCCCAACTGGAAAATGTGTTTCTGCCTTTGTTTTCTTGTGTTCCTAATGACACAGGGTAGGGAACGGTGCCCATCCTTTGCTGGGGTCCATCATCACAGGCAGAGGCTATGACAGGAGAGAGAGGGTCAAATCTCCCTCAGTCAGGGTGGCCCCACACCTGACGGGCTGCCATCAATTGCCGATATTATCCCTGTCCTGGTGCAGGGAAGTCCTGTGTGGTCACCGGATCACACCGAACCATCAGAATGGCCAAATGATTTCTTCCTGCTAAAATCGCTTTAATGGTGTGGCAATGAGGAGTTCAGCTGGCTCGGCATAAATACGTCATGTCTGGCAGAGCCCCAGGGCTGTGCCACCACCGAGTAACTCTCGAGGGCTGGGCAGGTAATGATATCCCTGCTGTAGGCTTCTACGGGACAAGTGAAAACCATGCAGACAGACTAGCGTGCTTTACTGGATTTGACATATTGTTAATGAATTAGAAAAAACCCATGGTAAATTCATTAAGACTTTTCCGTGGGGGTCTCTAACCAGAGTCCCACAGCTGTGATTTGAAGGTCCTGAGACAAGATGTAGACGTTTTCCCCTTGGACGAGGCCCAGAGAACGTAGTGGAAAGATAAATGCACACTTCTCATCTTCTTTCTTTCTCTGCAAAACATTTAGGCTTAGATCCTCCCTGGAGATAAATTGGCACGGTTTCACTCGTTGCAGTAGAGCTGCAATAATTTACGAAAGCCCTATGCGTTTTAAATCACATCAGTTATGGCGGAGACAGAGGGAATATTGCAAACTGCGGTCCCTTCTGCATGACCACATCCCCTCCAGCTCCTGGTCCCCACCTGCCCGCTCTCCCCGTCTCCGCTTTGAAGCCAGGCTCGCCGGAGGTTTTCTCACCCACCAGCACCCCGGTCCTGACCTGGGGACAAGAAGCGCCTGGAGGAGCCAGAAGCAGCTCAGTGCCCGTGTCCCCAGCTGGGAGAAGCCGACACCATCCCTCCTCGCTGCACTGAGCACAGGGAGTCACGGCCCCAGGGGGGCTGCGCCCTGGGGACCCCGCGCTGCCTCTCCAGCCATCCCCGGGGCTCCCCGGGAGCTCAGGTGGCCTCACACCCTTCCCCGGCACATACAGAGCGTGGGGTCCCACGTCCAGCCTGGCCTCGTAAATCCCCCAGCCTTCCCCCGGAGCCTTTGCAGGCGTTGGGGCTTCCATTGAGTGGCCCTTTGAGGTAATTAACGCAGAGGGCCCTACGCTGGTTCTGCAGAGGCCATTAATCACTTTTGCTGAGACAGAGGGACTGTTTGTACAGAGTTTGCAGAGATTATCGCCCTGGCTCCGGGATTTGTCACGTTGCATTACAAATGGCGTTTTAGTGAGCTCCTCAGTTCCCAGCGGGCCATAACCTGTCTGAGGCTAAGTCAAATATTGCCGAGCTGCAGAGGTTTCCTGAGCAGGGGCTTATCTGTTCCAGATCGCTTGATTATATAAATAGGACTTCGATACGGAATACAAATGCAATTAATTCCTCAAGGGCTACATTTGATAATGGCACAGAAATTAATCTTCAGTCGCAGAAATAACACTAGCTGTTTCACAGAGTTTAAGTAAAAGCCTGTAGAGATATCCACTATCCCAGCAAAAATATTGCTTTATTTTCCCTTTCAAAAGAATTATATTATTATTCTTGTAACCTACTGAGATTTCTTATTTGAAAATGTTTTAACAGGGATTAATCCATTAGTAACTGAAGGGAAAGGCACAGCCACCACAAAACGGCTGAGCCGCAAGCAGTGTCCTCCACGGGCAGGAGGCTGAGCCAACATTCCCAGATTTTGGATCCACTCTCCCAGACATAATCTGGCAGGATTAAGGATGAACCAGGATTAAGTTTTACAAAGTCCTTTAATGTGTCTGCGTACTGTGGTGTGAGTTAGTGGCCTAACACAGTTGGGGGGCTCGTTCTAGATAACATAACGGGTCATTTCCCGGGGATGACTGGGAAACTCCCATGTTTATCTCCCAGGAGATGCTGACCATAAACCCATTCCTGCAAAAGTTTACCAGCAAGACAGTCAGATAAGGATACTCATAAAGCCAAGGGCATTAGTGAACAGCGAACACTTTCAGGGCTACGCGATACATTTTTCAGCCATTCCTTCTGCTTTCAAGTGCAGAGCAGAATTTCCAGTCTTAAGCTTTAACTTAAAATAAACTTAGGTATACTTAAATTTATTTAAACCAAGTAACAATTAGCGTTATCGATTCCTTTTTTAGGTTAGGTTTTTCTTTCTGGGCCCAAACTACCCACACACATAAATGGATCCAGCGCCCTCCCCAAACTCTCGTTCTCCGTCTGGCAGCTCTGTTCAGTTCACTGTCCGTACACCTCGCATGCCCATGCAGAACACAGATGCAACTAAATCCCACAGGTTTTTCCGTGGTTTTCATAGAGGAGAGAACCTGGAAGGGGATGGTGGAGTGAGAGGAAAAGAGGGGAAAGGAGATCATAGAATCACAGAATGGTTCAGGTTGGAAGAGACCTTTAAGATCATCCAGTTCCAACCCCCTGCCATGGGCAGGGACACCTCCCACTCGACCAGGCTGCTCAAAGCCTCATCCAGCCTGGTCTTGAACACTTCCAGGGATGGGGCATCCACAGCTTCTCTGGGCAACCTGGGAAAGTTGCAAAGGCCAGTGGGATCTGGCTTTGATGCAGAAATGCTTGTGCAGGGGTACAGCTAAAGATCAGTGGTGTTCACATCACTCTCAAATAGACCAAACAAGTGGTGCTTACAGTAGGCAGGTGAGTAGGATATCAAGAGAAATGTGTTTGGGGACTTGGACGCACAGTTTTGACCCGATCGTAGGAAAAAATGCTGAGAAATCCTTCAGAAAAAAACCCTTAAAAATGTGAAAACAGTGCATTGGTCTTCTTCAGCATAATGGTACCAGATTTTTTTTTTATGGTGGAGGTAAGTTTGTGTGTAACAGGCGGGTAGCTGAGAAAGCCTTAATCAAATGTAGTTTTTAAAAAAAGCATGCATGAAAGAAAAGTTTTGTTATTTAGAAGTTTGGTGATTATGTATTTTGAGCGATCCTACCACCTGCAGCTTGAGCCGGTTAGCTACTTCAGAGGCTTTTGGAAGGCACAAGGGAACAGATGGTGTGTTTGTGACACCATCAGGTAGTGGGCAGTGAATATTAGAAAACTGGCAAGTATCCACCAAAAATTATTCCAAAGCAGATAATTAAATAAGTTATAAATAACAACCAAAAAATACTTTAAAAAATAATCTTAATAGTTGAAAAAGAAAGAATGAGGGGAGGAAACAAGATTTTTTTCAGATTAATTACACAGCCTTATTTCTTACTTCTTCCTAGTCCATTACACACAGAGACCAATTAAAAACCTAATAAATTAAACATCCCTCAGATATTGTACATAACTGAAGCTAATTGCTTGCCATTTTGATATGGTCAAGCATATGTAATAACAATGTTCTTGTTCTCACTAGCACTAAGAAACAAATACAGGCTTGAAATCAAGTCCCCCAGACACCACAAAAAGCCAGGTAGGTGGAAAGAAGTCCACTGATTAGCGCTGAGCAGTGATTTGTACGAATGCCATATCCCCATTTTAATTTTAATACCTTCAGCTCAGAAGCTTAGCAGGCCTGCCTGGGTTTTGATAGCACCAATCTTGGATTTTTTTGTGCACGTTTCTCTCTGACTCAAGCTTGACACCAACAGTATTGTTCTTGGTTAGGGCAACAATACATTTGACTTATTTTCTAAACGATACAAAAGGAAATACTGCAATTCTGTAAGCATTCTACTGATGATGCAGATGTGTCTTATTTAATTTCCAGGTTAATTAATTAAAAAATCTCATATAAACAAGCAGCTCCCATTCTGGAAACACATTGTGGATATTGAGAAGTGAGGTCTAAAAGTCACAGGACTTGGGAGAAGACTCTGGCTATGGAAAGGCAGCCAAATAGCCATTGAGGACTACAAGAATCTTGCTAGGGCATGCAGAGGTGCAGTCAGGAAGGCTGAGGCTCAGCTAGAACTGAAATTGGGCAAAGATGTCAAGAACAAGAAAAGGTTCTTCAGGTACATAAGCAGTAAGCAGAAGCACAGGGAAGATGTAGGACCGTTGCTAAACAGGGCAGGGAAACCAGGTAGTTCCAGTGCAAGGCCACTGTCTATAATATTTGAAAAGTTGTGGAGATCAGGGGATGTCCCTGATGACTGGAAGAGGGCAAACGTCATACCCATCTACAAGAAAGGCCCAAAAGAGGACATAAGAGATGACAGGCCCATTAGTCTTACTTCAGTTCCCAGGAAAGTAATGGAACAAGTCCTCCTAGAAAATATCCCTAATCAAATGAAGCAGGTGACTGGGAAAAGCTAATACAGACTTACCAATGGCAAACGATGCCACACCAGCCTGATCGCCTTCGACAACAAAATAACATCTTCTCTTAACATGGGAAAGCAGTAGATGTTGTTCACCGGGACTTCAGAAAAATGTTCAACACAATTTCCTACAGCCTTCTCCTGGACAAACTGGCAAGGTACAGCTTGGGTGGGTGTCTGTGAGTTGGGTAGGGATTTGGCTAGCAGGCTGTGCTCAGAGGGTGGTGATCAATGGTTTCTACTCAGGCTGGCAGCCTGTCACAGGTGGAGTCCCCCAGGAATGGATACTGGGCCCCACGCTGTTCAACATCTTCATAAATGATCTGGGTGATGGGACTGAGAGCACCCTCACCCAGTTTGCTGATGACACCAGACTGGGTGTTGAGATGAACACGTCAGAAGGGAGAGACCCGGGCAGGTTGGAAGAGTGGGCTAGCAAGAACTGTATGAAATTTAACAAAGACAAGTGCAAGGTCCTGCGCCTGGGATGACATAAGCAAAACACCCAGTACAGGCTAGGATCTGTGTGGCTGGGGAGCAGTGCCACTGAAAGGGACCTGGGGCTCCCAGTGGACAACAAGCTGGCCATAAATCAGCAGTGACCCCTGCAGCAACAAACGCAAACCAGATCCTGGGCTGCATCCACAGGGGCTTTAATAGCAGAGAGAGAGACGTGATCACCCCACTCTACTCAGCACTTGTCAGGCCACCCCCGGAGTACTGTGACCAGTTCTTGTCCCCACAATTCAAGAAATGCACAAACAGACTGGAGAGGGTCCAAGGGGGGACGACCAAAACAACAAAAGGGCTGGAGAACCTGCCCTATGAAGGAAGAGTGAAGGAATTAGGTCTTTCCTCCCTGGAGAAGTGAAGGCTCAGTGGGGATCTCATTATAGTATTGCTGTACTTAAAGGGCAGCTACAAAGAGGATAGAGGCCCTCTCTTCACAAGGAGACACGTGAAGAAGACAAGGGGCAACAGGTACCAGTTGCACCAGGAGAGGTTTCATATTGACATAAGAAAGAAATTTTTTACAGTGAGAACCATCATTCTCTGGAACAACCTCCCCAGGGACGTGGTAGAGTCCCCATCACTGGGGGTTTTCAAAATGCAATTGGTCAGGTTGAAAGATAATCTCATCTAGGCTCCCTTTCCCGTGGGAGGTTGGACCAGATGATCTTCTGAGGTCTCTTCCAACCTGTGCTGTTCTATGATTCAAATTATCATTTCCATCTTAATTGTAGAGTACAGATTTACAACTCTAAGTCTTATGTATGGCTGGGTTTTATTTAGGATTTATTGTGTGTTGGGTGAAGATTGGGCTCTTACAATACTGTCAGCACAGTAAGTTAATTTCTGCATGCTAGTGATCCCGACCTCTGAAGAGCTTGAGAGCTCAGGGAAATATTTACACCAGTGATCCCGACCTCTGAAGAGCTTGAGAGCTCAGGGAAATATTTACACCACCATTCCACAGGCAAGAAGTTAAGAGATGTCCAAGGACAACGGCATTCAGCTCAGGCACCCAAGGGGTTGGTGGCAAACCAAGAGCTGAATGCAGGGTTCCTCTCCTGTGCCTTTTCTCACAAGAATCTTCTTGTCCATGCTCTTCCTCGAAGAACATCCAGCAGAAAGCAGGGACACTCTGGTCTTCCCAAGTGGGCTTAAGTTGAAATCTGTTTCCTGTTGGTTGCTGCTGTTTGTGATGCAGAAAACACTTCAACCTGGGAAGGAGATGAATGAGGAGAAATACCACAGAGGTCTATGCAGTCATGAATGGTATGGGAAGAGTGACTGAGGAATGACTGCTTCATGTTTCATCCATTACAAGGGCTAGCTGGAAGGTAGTACACTCGAAACAGGCGCACGGAAGTATTTTTCACAAGATGTGTTCAAGTTGCGCGATTCCTTAACACATAAAATAAGGGGCTTAAATCTTACACGGTCTCAAGGAGAGACTGGACAAATCAGTGAAACAGAAAGTCATTGTGTGCTATTAAAAACAAAATTTTTGTCCTGGGTCAGGAACTCCCTAACAAATTGTCAGGAAGCTGGAAACTCATCTGGGGAAGTACCAAAAAAATGTTCTATCTATTTTCATCCTATTCCTAAGGAACAGCTTTCAGCCACTATTGGAGGCGTGATGCTGGGCTAGACAGATTTTTGGACCATCCGGGAGCAGCCCTGCTTGTATTCTTGGAAGCTGAAGAGAGGTCAGGGAGGAAAGAGGGAGCCAGGAACTCTAAAAAACTGCTCTCTCCATTTTTTCTGAAAACCTGCCTGTCGAAACGGGTGCCAATTCACAAAGTGAAAAATTTCCTCAGTGTTTCTCCAAGACAGTCTGACAGAATAACCGCCCCAAAGAGTCAAATCAGTAGCATCTTTGGCCCCAGAGGAATGAACATGGCAAAAAGATCATTCTGGATCAACTAGACGTCAAGACTGAAACAAGAAACTTTGAAGTCTCCTACTGAGTTCCTGGAAGGAGACTAGACTTTAAAAAAGCAACCCATACCATGTTTTGGGTCATGATTTCCACAGCCAGAAGAGTCTCAGTCTATCCCAGGCTATTGCTGCGAGTACCCCCAGGAGCAATTAACCAGGTGGATTCAGCCTATCAATAATGGCATGAGTAAAGTTGCTCCTGGATGTAATATGTGCGTGCCGGGCAGCGAGCCACGTGCAGTGTCAGGCGAGCTCTACAGCAGGATTTGGCTGCAAACCCGCCAGTGCTGCAAAGTGTGTAATGCTGAAAAGCCGTAAGGACAAGGAGGGTTTGGCACCCTGAGACCTGCGTTCCGCGGGAAGTCTCGGGCTACCAAGGCAGGGTCTGCGAGAGGGTGAGTCAGTCCAGCTCCCCGGCCTGGGAAGGCAGAAACTGAGTCAGAAAGGGCAATAAAGTTTTCTTGAGGGAATTAGAAAGATTTTTTTGTTATTATTATTTGTTTATGGTTTATTATTATGTTCCCTACTCTCCCCGACCACTAAACCATTTCTGGTTCATATTTCACTACTGACCAACTCTTTCCTCCAGTTAACACCCAGAAACCCTCATATATATTTTTCTCTCTTCCTTGGTTTCTTTTAAATCCCAGTGACTAATGTGCTGTCTCTTTTCTTCCTCCCAGCTCTCGGCTCTGAGTTGCTTTTGATCGGCCCCATGTTAACAGCTCAGTTGTTTCCCTGTACCCACAGCCAGAGCGCAGCTGCCTGTGCTCCCTCTCCGCCTCTGGAGAAGAAACCAGAAAATAAAGTCCCCCCAAGAGAGCCCAGCCTGTCTCTCCCGTAACAAGCCGAAGCAACTTTGGCAAAATGACTGCTTCCCTGGGCAGACAGCTGCGCTCTCCCAGGCAAATTTGGGGCGCAGAGTGCGCAGACATAATAATTACCAGAAATACATCACAGCCCCCTCCCCTGGCGTTAGTTAGGCCGTTCCTCAATCACAAGGTGCATTCTCTCTCTCCCGCTCCCGACTCTCTGGGTATGAAAATTTTGCTTTCTGTCGTTCTCCCTCGGTACACCCGCAATCTCTCTCCCTGAAATTGTAAATGATAACACCTGCTGGGGCTCTGATTTGTTCATTCCCCATATCCCAGGCTGCTCCCTGTGTGAGATATTACGCCCACACAGAGGTACGAAATGTACAGTAGCTGCTTGTGAAGCTTCTACATGAAGGATGCAATGAGTATAAATGATGGTATCGTTCTGATGTTCTTCCTCTTGTATCTGACAGAACATGTTCAAGAAACCCCAGGAACACTCTAAAGCTGATGGAGAAGTCATTCATTCACACCGCCTCAGCGTAGCTGAAAACAAATGAGCAGGACTGCTCTGGACACCCTGTTTTCCTTTCACCACCGGAATGTGTTCATTCTTCCAGTCATACCATATTCATATTTACTTTAATGATTCATAAACATCCCAGGTTCCAGAAGCTTCTAATTAACTCATCTATTTAGTGTCGTTAACAGATGCTCAGGGAGTGATTTATTGTACAATACCGGATCACACCAACGTATTAATCCAGCCAAGGGAACTGGCAGGCAGTCTGGGTAAATATCTGCTGCTGCTGGTAGATGAGACTCTGTCCCGAATTCAGCATTAATGCCCTGCAGACTGCAGCTGAAGGATTATTGTTTGCTTCTTCTATTACTTTGTAGACGTAGCATGCATTGTACTGTTCAACATCTGTTATGTACCTCTTTTTAAAAAAAAAAAGATTTAGTGAGGTACCGCTTTGGATTCGGGGTATACATTTACCCTGTCTGAGAAAAGAGGAAATCAATAGCCCCAAAGAAGTTCTTGCTCAAGCGCGTTTTAATTTACCTCTGGCTTTATGTAGTTTCAAAACCAAAACAAGTCCCAAACAGCAAAACAATCCTAAACTTTATTAGAAAAATCACACTGGGAACTCCATCTACACTGGAGATGTGGCCAGATTTCCAGAGGATTTATTGATAAAAAGGGGAGTGGGACTGGCCACCGAGGCTTTGTGCAGAATGTGGAGCTGAACACCCACAGCAGCAGAGTCGGCTCTGCAGGTACTTCCCCCACGGGCTCCACCGCCGCTGGGTGTCACAGGGGCTCCCGCCGCTCCCCATTCACCCGGGGCTGGGTGTCACAGGGGGCTCCCACTGCTCCCCATTCACCCGGGGCTGGGTGTCACAGGGGGCTCCCGCCGCTCCCCATTCACCCGGGGCTGGGTGTCACAGGGGGCTCCCACTGCTCCCCATTCACCCGCGGCTGGGTGTCACAGGGGGCTCCCGCCGCTCCCCATTCACCTGGCGCTGGGTGTCACAGGGGGCTTCCACCGCTCCCCATTCACCCGCCGCTGGGTGTCACAGGGGGCTCCCGCTGCTCCCCATTCACCCCTATAAACACAGCCCAGCGGCTCTGGGCTGGTGGAATTGTTTTACTTGGAACGAGGTGGGTTTTCTTTTCAAATTTCAAACTGGTGTTGCCTGGGCAGGAGCTCTCTTCCGAAAGTGAAAGGTGAGTTATTTACCCGGCTGAAGAAGAGCTGCCGCCACCCCACAGACAAATCTTACAGCTTTTCCATGAAGAACTCACTCCCTTTTCCTTCCAATCCTGCCCAATGGCAACCCCATGACTCAGTTTGTGTTAACAAAATACTAAGGAAACACAGATAAATATTGTTCTAAATTCCTTAACGTGGGAGTCATTAGAAGACTGTTAAAATATGCTTTTTTTTTAGTAATTATGTTTTTGTCTGTAGTCTTCCAAAAAAAGGTATATTTAAGCTCTGAATTTCAAAGCACTGAAAGGGACTATTGTAAATAATGAACGTGTGTTTTCTGCTCAATTTTTGAAAATCGTATTTTTAGTAAAGTTCCTTGGTTTGGACTCAGACTGAGATGTTTGAAGATGAACCATCTCTGCTGTCTGCCCCAAGCATTCCTTACAGCAGCGCTTTCTGCCGGGGGGGGTTGGGGAGGGGGAAGAAACGCAAACAATATTTAAGGGGGATGGGGAAGCAAAACTGCATCAACGTTGCACCGTGCACCAAATAAGCGAAGGAGAAGGGAACATGACAACTTGAGAAAGTTGATATACATTAAACAAATATGCTGCATTAAGGAATTTTGAGGAGTTATTAAACTTCTCCTCAGGACTCGCTATTAGCAATCAATGTAGGAATGGTACCATGATGACTGTGGCTGTTTTTAATTAAAGCTTTCCTCTTGAGTATAGCACCTTTCCATGCTGCTTCCATCTCTCGTGGTGAGTTCCCAAGGCAGGTATGGAACAACAAAGGTATATTCCACTCCCACCAAGAGCGGCTTCCACCTGGGGCTACATCAGCAGCGCACCCTGCCTCAGGAACAGATCATGCCAGGGGATGGCTTCCGCACCCGTGGAGGGAATCTCTGCGGATTCCAGGGAATGACCCTGCAGTTTCCACCAAGACTGGCCAACTCCCATCACTCAGGCTGGTCGCTAAAACTCCACGCAACAGTCATCCTTATAATCTGAAAAGCCAACAGAAAGCAGCATATGTTATAGCTGCGTACGTACTCCAGACATCCAAGAATTAGAGCTCGGTTAAGTAGAAATGCACCGAGAAAAGTTAAATAAATAAAAGTAGGCAAAGACTGGGAACACTGTAACAGCACACGGATGCCACAGCCCGTACTGCACTGCACACCCCTCTACTATGTCATCAGTCACCCGCTTCTGCTTCCCAATGCCACCAAATACGCAAGGTACAGAAACTAGCTACTATAGAAAATCAGGTACTCAAAATATTTTTAGCTGCTCCCTCCTCCATCCCAGTTCTAGTCATAGAATTGTCTGGGTTGGGAGGGACCTTTCAGATCATCGAGTCCAACCACCAACCTAACTCTGACAAAACCCACCACTAAACCACGTCCCTCAGTACCATGTCTATTAAATACCTCCAGGAATGGCAACTCAGACATTTCCTGGGCAGCCAGTATTTGATAACCCTTTCAGTGTAAAAATTTTCCCTAATACCCAATCTAAACCTCCTCTCGCATAGCTTGGGCCATCTCCTCATGTCCTAAATTCTATTCATAACCTTACAGAACAGTGAAACACACGACAGGGTCCAAGTCCCATCGCTGGCTCTATTTCAGGACTCCTACAGAGCTGTGAATACTGCGACGGCACTGGGTGCTAGGCAGTGCTTTGATTCAGCACTTTCAAGCTGCGTTCTTCCCATTTAAAAAGGAAGAATAAACTAGAGATAAACTAGACACACTTTATAATGCAGGAATATCAACATACACCCTTCGGGATTTTCTTAATAAATAAGGCTCATGAACAACAGACCTATCAGCTCAAGCTGTAAGGGACTTCTTGAGGGCATCCGGGCACTTTGCAATGCAAAGAGTTAACTTTTGTACTCAAACAATACAGATAAATAAAATACTATGCTCTTTTAGGTCACTTCCACATTCTGTAACAGAACACCTGTCAAAACTTGTTTTAGTAAGAACAACAACCTAGATTTAGAAAGAAGTCCAGGATCCCACCAAAACCCATGTGAAACCCAAGAAGCATTTCTGAAAAATTGCCTCCAATCACGTGAACTCTCTGGCAGGAATCAAGACGCTGGAATGAATAATGAAGAATGAAGGTTCCTAAATATTTTGTCACAAACCCACTCACTAAACAATAGAATAAATTATTAGGACAATAACCCGCAAATGCTGAGATGCAATAATAAGCAGTACTACCTTATAAAAATAAGTTTTAATATTAACAACTTGATTTCACGTGAGTGCATATTAATCTTTCTTTTTGCAAGTTCAAACAATGTTCAGGTCCTGCGTTGTTCATGAAGATGGGTTTACTCTTCTTCACTCTTCTGCACTGACTGCACGGCTTCTCCTTTCACCCTATTTCGCTTTCTTTTTCTTCTTTTCTTCTTTTCAGCGGAAGCCTCCTGACCCTCCTGTGTTTTCTTCTTTTTCTTCTTCAGACAGCTGAGAGGATTGGGGCCACCTGCTCTTTTACGCTTTCTTCTCTTTTCACCTTCTTGCTTTGCTAGTCCTTCTTTTTCTTTAAGCTGCACGATACTTTGTTTTTGGTGCTCTGGAACAAGTTCACTCATCTGCAACTTTTGAACAAATGCCAAAGATTTAGGAGAAGGTTTGTCTAGCACCATAGTGTTCTGAATAATAAAGAGGAGAGGAACGCCAGCCTTCTTTTTCACTTTGTTTGCTAAATCCTGGTCCTGTAAAATTAAATACTTTAGTCAATATTTTGGGATTAAATGATATTTGCAATTCAAATGAACCTACTTTTAATACAAAACGATGAAGATAAATTACATTATGAAAAAGATAAGAAACTTAATCTAGCAGATATACGTGGCAGTGCCTTTCAGAGCAATTTAAATTTCAATTTCTCTCCTTCCGATTAGCTGTACTTCCGACAGAAAATTTATTAATATTTCCTTTTTTCATGCATATATAAGCTTATATGCCTTTTTTGAGGAAAAAGTACCAGTTCATTAGTATGCAGTCCACCACTTCACAAGAAGTAAATACAGTTTCTTCTATAACAAGCCATTTTAAACTTCTTATATCTTACATAAGTACACCGAATTCTACTGTAAACCATTTTATATATACTGGATGTTATTTATACATACAGTCCCAACAACAGACTTAAGAAAAAAACTGCCTTTCTAATTTGTACATAAGTTCTACCTTTAGTATTTAGTTAAAACTTCTAGACTTTCTTAAAATTGAAGTCATATGGTTGTTCAAAGCTTAATTTCACTTTTCAGACTACTGTGCAAAACAGTCTGGGGCAGGAGAAGCACGCACAAGCAATATGCAAATTAACATTCATCGGTTGTTTGCTTACATGTCAATAGGTAGTCTGTATGTTTTACACACTTTCTGCTAAACTAAGCAGTATCTTTCTAGGGTAAAAAACTCTAGTTGTTCAAGTACAAAAAGATTCCCTGCTTCATAATTAGCAAATACGTTTAAGAGCTAGTAAGGCTTTACAAGATTAATTCTGATAAGCTATTTAAAAATCTCATAATCGAGGTTTCTGTAGGTTTCCTTATCCTCAGGTATCAAAGTATCACTTCAAATGAAATGGAGTTAGGTTTCCCACGAGCATTTACCTGTGTAGCGATAAAGAAGTGGTGAGGGTTGCCTTCTTCGATCATGGAAAGCAAACAGACGGAACCACTCACAGGATCCTTGTGGTGAGAACAGTTTCGAACTTCAAATCTTTGGGCAATTAATTTTGCTCCGTACAGTGCTTTCCCCAGTGCTTCCAGTTCTTTTAGAACACATCTGAAACACAAAACCAACAGGGATTTCTAAATGTGAAAATAACTACGCATTTTTTACAACAGCAAAAGGTTGAGGTGAGTTCATTAGAAATGAGCAATGCCCTGTTGTTCAGGCTCTATGATTTGTAAGTGGCAGCCAGTAACCTGAAAGCAGTAGCCCATCCAAAGACATCAGCAAGATTTCCTCCGTTCCAAGCAAGATTAACCAGTAACAATATTAAGTTATATTAAAATATTTCCTATCGGTGACAATGCAAAGTCCTTACATTTATGCTTGGCTATCACCTAGCAAATGAACTACTAAATAAATAAAATTACTTGAATTAGCACAAACTGATTAATGACAGCCTGCAAGTTAAACTCTGTATTAGTGTCCACCACCTTGCTTCAAACTTGCTATCAGAATCCAACTGACTCAAGCAAAAGAAGAAAAAACACTGTCCGTATGATTAAAAATCTCAAAGTTTGTGACTCCACAATGTTCCAACTAGGCAACAAAATGCAAAGCTAAAATCCTCCTTTTAGCAGCACTCAGAGGAGATGTTCACACAGGACAGAGTAGCAGTCTATGAGGATGCTAGCTTGGACACTCAGGAACGAACAGGAGATGAAACCTAACTCACTCTGGCCACTGAGTCTTACTGTTAAATGTGGACAGTGGCAGGAATGTATGGCGTTGAAACACAGCTTCAAGGATTTGGCGACAACTATTTTTCCTTCCAGAGAATAAAGTTTAGCCTTTGAGGACAGTCTTTGTGGAGACCTGAGCCTGTTCTTTTCACAAACACTCTCACAGCGAGCCAGCTCATTTCCTCAGGGAAGCTCTGCTCGTGCCATTGAGGTGCTGCCTCATCAGCTTAGCATTCTGACAGCAGAGAAAACGAGTCCATTCAGCCACCAAGAAAAACAGGTCAAAAAGACCAACAGATATCACTGAAAGAAGTAGGCAAGAAGTGACACTTAGACATGACTGGAATACATATTGAACCAACGTGATTCCCAAACCTTTCACAGCTAAGGTCATGACTCAATACTTCCTGCTGTTCAGAAGTACGGGCCAGTTCTGTATGCTTTGCAAGATGGCTCAGTGTTTAATTTTTGTATCCTAGGGAAGGCATCTTTCTGATCTTTTCAGTATTGCCTCCATGATGGGCAGTTACATATTCTGTCATCATTGCAGAAATCCAATTGAGGGAGAGGGAGGTGATTCTGCCCCTCTGCTCCGCCCTGGTGAGATCCCACCTGGAGTACTGTGTCCAGCTCTGGGGCCTCCAACGCAGGAAGGACATGGACCTGTTGGAACGGGTCCAGAGGAGGCTACAAAAATGATCAGAGGGCTGGAGCACCTCTGCTGTGAGGACAGGCTGAGAGAGTTAGGGTGGTTTAGCCTGAAAAAGAGATGGCTCCAAGGAGTCCTTATAGTGGCTGTTCAGTACCTAAAGGGGGCCTGCAGGAAAGATGAAGGGACTCTTTATCAGGGAGCGGAACGATAGGGCAAGGGGTAGTGGTTTTAAACTGAAAGAGGGCAGGTTTAGATTAGATA
>VXBO01002534.1:471177-481752 GCA_013400135.1 Rhinoptilus africanus | reverse complement strand
GGCGGCGGCGGCCGCGTGGGGCCGGCTCCGTCCGTGCGGCGGTGCCGCCGCCGGGGGACTGTGCCCATCCCGGGGCCGCTGTGGTGCCCCCGAGGGGCGGGAGCGGTTCCATCCTCCTCGTGAGATTCCCGAGCTGCCGCCGGGCTCCCCCTGTGCCGTCCCGGGGATGGGGTGGTGGTGGGGGANTTTCAGTTTGAAACCGTTCCCCCTCATCCTGTCACTACACCCCTTGACAGAGAGTCCCTCCCCAGCTTTCCTGTGGGCCCCCTTTAGCTACTGGAGGCTGCTATAAGGTCTCCCCGGAGCTTTCTCTTCCCCAGGCCGTTCGCATCGCCACCGCCTGAGGCGCCCAGGTTGCCAGACAGGGTTCGCCAAGCGCCATGAGGGGCCCCTCAGCCCCTCTCCCGCCCCGGATGAGCCGGGGTGGCCACCGCCGCCTGGCGCAAGGCACAGGGTTTCTCCCGCTCCGGCGGCGCCCGGGGCCGCCGTGCCGGCTGGCGATGCCGAGGGAANGCCGGGACGGGGCAGGAATTAATTGCTTTTAAATATTTGCTTTCTTCCTTCCGCTCTGGTGCCCGGGTTTTCGGTTCCCGCCTGTCACCGCGCAGGCTGTGAGAGAGGTGAGCGCGGTGGGTTTTTCCCTCATCCATCTTCCTTTTTGCCTTCTCTGTTAGGACTGCTGGTGCCTACTGCGTTTTATTAGTAAGAAATAAAAGAAAAAGAGGGATTGAAGGGGTTTAGCAGGGAATGGAGCNGCCCCCCCGCCAGTTTCCGCCCGGAGCCGTTCCCCCGCGCACCGCCGCCGCCGCTTCCGGTGTTTCGTTTTTCTCTTTCCGGCCGGTGCGAGGGGAAAGATGGCGTCGCGCAAGGAGAGCTCCGGCGCTGCCGGCGGCGGCTTCGGCGCCTCGAAAGGCAAAGGCAAGGCCGCCGCCACGGGCGACTCGGCTGTTAAGCAAGTGCAGATCGANTTTTAACTATGAGGGTGGTGAGACACCAGGACGTGTTCCCCAGAGAACATGTGGATGCTCCTGGAAGTGTTCAAGGCCAGGCTGGATGGGGCTTTGAGCAGCCTGGTCTAGTGTGAGGTCACCCTGCCCATGGCAGGGGGTTGGAACTAGATGATCTTTAAGGTCCCTTCCAACCCAAACCAATCTGGGGTTCTGTAATAGAGGCAATCCATGCAGACCTTAAGTGGAAGAAGTTAGTTCTTGGCTTTTCTGCTGGATGTTTTTGTGCCAGGTCATGTCTCCCACCATCGATATTACTCACAGTGACATGAAGTGGGGGAAAAATAGTTACACAAACTTCTTAAGGTTGGAAGCATTATTTGTTACTTCTGCATCACCTTTCCCAAATATCACCAGAACATTGTACAGCTGAAGAGCGAAGGAGAATCAGTATACCAGTAGTGAGAAGGAAATTCGTAATTTTGGGGCTTTGAAGCCTAATTGACATTTATTAGTTATAGTCTCCATTCATTATGCTGGAGTTATGCAGTATAGTAAATGTTTGGGAAGAGGAAGAATAACTTACTTGTGTATAGTTGTTGTTATGAACAAGAAAATTTGAATTAATTCGAGTATTTCTGCAGTATTCCGTCCAGCTGTCTGCCTGTCTGTGGCTATGGTGCACAGAGGATTTTCAAGGAGCGGTGAAAACTGACCAGTTATGAAATGTAGCCCTAAAAATCTAGCAGCTGACAGCAGAGTGCTGCAGTTGGAAGCAGGCTAGTGCCAAATGGACAGCGGTGGGTGCTTGTGTGGCTTTTTATTAGCAAGTTTGAAGGAACAATGAAAAAGGGAATAGTTTAGAGCAGGATACAGGTTGGCACCTTTAACTCCATTTCTGTTGGGGTAAAAGCTGTTTTATCAATTTTGGACTTAATAACAACTATTACTTCATTTCTTTTGCTCCTGCTTTAAGGAAATAAAGAGAACAGTGTTTCAAAACTGTTCTCTATCGGATATGTAATCTACTTTGTGTACTGTTGTTCATTCCAATCAACTGTGAGAGGCCCTGGTGGTCTGCTGCTGACAGTCCAACAAATACCTGTGAATACTTTTTGCTTTATGCTTTTGGTTTTTTCCATGTCCTTGTGTATTCTTCTGGTACAGCACAGTGGTGCCTCTTGCATGAAGTCTGTATGGAGGAAGGTGACTTACCGAAAACAGTGGAGAGCTTTCCCCTTTCCACTTGCAGAAGACATCTCTCAATGGATCTTACATTACATGACCAGGGTGATTATGGGCCAAAACTGGGGACAGATTTTGGTGGGCGTCAGGGAAGTTAGCGATCTCTTTCTCTCCACTGGTGCCTCATCTCTTGGCAGTGGCATAAGTAATCCTTTCAAGTGGGACTGCTTTGAAAGCAACAACACACTGTAGGGTTTTTTTTGCGTTCTGTGTATGCAAAGTAGAAGATGCATCAGTCTTCTGAATATGTGAGAATGTGAAGGTACTCTTAGAAAGCTTGTTATTTCAGAGGAGCAGTAAGGTAAAAGTAAATAATATTAGTAATGAAGAGAATAAGTTCTGAATCTCAGTATGTGACCTTAAAACATGATAACATGATGATGCAGCAATACCTGCTTTTCTGGCCTCCTTTTAAATTTGGTACAAGTAGAGCATCCTATAGTTAACTTCTTTATTTTAATCTGATTAATTCTTTATTTTATTATGTGATGGTGTAATCTGGATTTAGATCAAGTGCGGTTTTGTTTCAGGTAACACGGTAGTAAAAAGCACTGCCATGGCAGAAGTGTAAGCTACCAATGAAACCCTAACTAATAAGACAGACTAAATCCACATAACTTATTAATAAGTTAGTATTATTAGAGTATTCCACAAAAATAATAGCATCAAAATTTAGGAAGATCGAGGGAGAACTTTCTCAGATTGGAGACACTGGATAACTTTATTGAAGTATCTGAATACTTGTTTATAAACCACTTCTGAAATTAAATGTGAAGGTAGGTTTTCAGTCTTCTCAGTTTGACAGAAAGGAGAGGAAATATACAAGTCTGTACCCTTTTCTATCAGCATTTCTGCTAGATAGTTAAGGTTTCAGTCATCAAGTGATACATTTGGCTAGCTACTGTATCAGTATGATAATAAGATTCTAAATATTCTGTTTTTGATAGCTTGACCATTGTTTTGTTTTCCAGTTCGTTTTTGAGAGATGTGTATCAGACAGAAGTTACCTGTGCATTCAGATATATTGGCAGTTTCAAGTTAGGAACATTGAATTAGGAATGAGGCGTGATAAGCAGAAGTGGATGGTGTTCTTCATCCAGCTCAGGAATACAAGGAACAACTGCAGTGTCAAAGAAAATTGTCTCAATCCATTTTTTTTTTTTTTTTGGCAACACAGAAACAGACACTGTTTGTATGGGATTCCGAGCCATTGATGTTGAGGAGGTTTGTTAAATAAGGTACCTTTGAGGTGTTCTCTTTTCAGAACTGGTAGTCATCTGAATTATTGGACTGAATGAGCATTGCGGTTTAAACTGTGTGATGAACAGAAATAGGAGACTTTTGTTATTTTAAGACCATATTGTGATTTGCTTTGGGTTTATTTAGTAATAAAGATTAGTATTGGCAGCCTATGTTTGTTCTACGAATCACTGTGTTTAACTCATTGCTAATGAGTAGGGATGTGGAGTCTATATAAGAATTTGTACAACTGTAAGGGATAACACGTATTTAGTTGCATATTATGGGAAGTCCTAGTATGGCACTGATTTATGCTATCATAAAGTACTTGTGCTGGTTCAGCAAACAAAGTACCCCATGTGTTTAAGTTTTTACATTGAGCTATATAGCAGTGTGTCAGAAAATTTATATGCTTAATGAATAAACATATAATGAAAGCAGTTTTCAAAGTAGTTCTTTGCAAGAAATGTTAGAAATCACAGGGTGAAAAATGCCTCCACAAACTCACATTTATAATGGGCTTTATCTCAGGTCAGATACAAACTTTTGTAAGATTTAATATATGAAGTTTTTTACCATCCTGAGAAAAAGATGGGAAGATGAGAGTAATACATCACATTCTGTTGTCTTCACTTTCTGTTGTGGAAATTTCAACAGTGTATTTAGATAGAGATTCCATTGTATTCTCTCCATTTTAGTAGCCCAAAGAAAACTTCTGCTCACAGTAGTAGTGGTCATGTGCGTAGGATATTTCTGTCCTTTTTTGGGGGGGAGGGTGGAGGATGTTTGGCCTTCTATATGGCTGTAGTTAAGCAACCTTTTCATGTTTCCATTTTTTTTTTTGGCGAGATTAGCATTTACCTGATCACTCAAACTTGTGGTGATTACAATTACATAGAAGTTTAGGAAGAATCTTAAATACCTTCTGGAGTCCTTAGAAACAGTAATTGTAAATTTTGTTGTGCGAGTCCATTTGCAATAATCATAGAAGAACAAATGATGCTTTTAATGTAAGAACTGAAAAAAACCCCATGACTGGGTTTTTGCAGCTTGGTTTGCAGTAGGCTTTTGAACGTAATTAGAGCTCACACCTTCTGAAAGCAGTTTCTCCATCTGGAGTGCTGTAGGCTTTTTTTTTTTTTTTTTACCTTATGTGAATTGCTTTATAAAGGTAGTTTTAGAAGGTGAGTGAGCTTATTCTTCAAATAGTCTCTTTGTTCTGCTCAGATACCTACTTCCGTGGAGTCCTTAAGAACTTACTTCTTTAAGAGAGCTCTCTGTCTTACTTTGGAAGTACAGGTGGAAGAACTTACATGTGAGAATGGACATCATATAAGTTTATGTTCTGTAGGGAGCTAGACTCATAATTCCACTGGCTCAGTGTCTTATACACTTGGAACATGCGTATTTGATGTGGTCACCTCAAGGCCTTTTGTAGTTGTATTTTAAAAGAAATACAGGGTTAAGATCACCTTCTGCCGTTTGAGAATGTGACAGAACTCAGACATATGACCATTAAAAATGACTTTGGTTTATTATTAGTTCTGGGACTTCTGTATACTCTCCTGCTCCTGGTGGTAGATCAGGGCAGCTAGTTCCAGGTGTACCAGGTGCATTCACAGTTGATGGCAACTGTAATTAATTGTAAGGATGTCACTTAGAGATTGGAAGAGGTGTGGTTGTGACCAGATACCTAGGATTTCTTGTCCCCTGTGAACAGAGACAAAATTTTATTGTCTATGTTTTCATTGAAAGAAAAGATGTGCCTTTTTTAAGCTTCACATATGGAGGAGAAAGGGTAGCACGGCTTTGGGGTGTGTGTGTGAGGGGTGCATGGAAAGAAAGAATATAGACTTTCTTCTTCCTGATTGCTCGTGTGCAACACAATTCCTTTTTCTTGCTGAATGGAGAAGTTGCAACAGATAAAGCAAGGGTTGTAATGTGTAGCTTTTACTACACTTGCTGGAGGCCCTTCTGATGTTTTTTGTGTAGATAGTTATAAATACTTAAAGGGTGGGTGTCAGGAGGATGGGGCCAGGCTCTTTTCAGTGGTGCCCAGTGACAGGACAAGAGGTAATGGTCACAAACTTGAACATAGGAAGTTCCACCTAAACATGAGGAGGAACTTCTTTCCCTTGAGGGTGGCAGAGCACTGGAACAGGCTGCCCAGGGAGGTGGTGGAGTCTCCGTCTCTGGAGACATTCCAAACCCGCCTGGATGGGTTCCTGTGCAACCTGCTCTAAGGTGGCCCTGCTCTGGCAGGGGGTTGGACTAGATGATCTCCAGAGGTCCCTTCCAACCCTGTGATTCTGTGATAGTCAGGTCCAGGTATGTAAGAGAATCATATTATAGCTTGAACGCTTGCATATTTCTGACAAAATTTGTGGGTGTAGACCCTTCATGGTAGAGAACTCAAAAGCCACTCTCAGAATCTTCCCCCAAAGAGGTAATAATTATTACACTCTCTCTGAAATAAGTGTGAAGCAGTGCCATAACTTGCTTACCTTTCTCTTTTGTTCGCAAGATGTGTTTGTGGACTTTTGTTTGTTGTATTTCTAGAAATTCTTTAGTGAGGAGTGAATTTTTTGGAATTCAGCTGCCAAAATTAGTCAGATTTGGCTCACTGACCTTACATTCTTTTCCTTCAGTAGGTAAGGTGCAATAAATTTCAAACCAAAAGCAGATGGATTTTAGAACATTAGCAGCAGATATTCCTTTGGATGGAAAGAAATTTTCAGGTTAGCTGAATAGACGTGGCAGTTTTATGAGTACCTACCTGTGCCGTCAAGTGACCTTCTGTGTTAACCTAGGAAAAGAAAAGATGCTTTGCTTGTGCCTTGCTGTTTCTTGCAAGGAAGAAGGTTAGGTTACCAACTGATTGCATTTAGTGGTGTCAAAATGCAGAATAAGATCCATAAATTTGCTGGAAGGTTTATTAGTCTGAGTAGTCTGAATTTGTAAAGTTGAGTATAAATATTAATTTTCCTTGTTTCTACAAAACAGATCTTCAGTCTGAAATTTAAACTGCAATTGCGTACATAAAACTTTTTAGCTGTCTCTAAAAATCATGTATTTTCTTGGAATGTGGTTGGTGGTGCTGTATTGTTGATTTATCCATGTAGCTATATTGAAAATAACCTTTTAATGAAATCACAAACAACTGGTTCAGGTTTTTTCATAACTCGGTGTATTTTTCTTTAAAGCTAATGAGCATCATCTTTTCTCTTATTTAATAATTTTCCTGTACTCATTTGGGATCTGCATTATGCCATGGGGATAATGTGACCAAAAAACATTTCTGTTTTTCTTCAGTGTTATGTCTGTGTCATGAAGCACTACACTGTTGTACAGGGTTTCAGATATAAACCCACTTGTGGAATATTGCTCTTGTCTTCGAAACACAATTATTTTCTTGTCTTGTAGTGGAAAATTTGAAATGGGAGAGGAGGAAAAGGAAATACTGTGTTAATTTTGTGCTTATTGGATTAATGATAAAGATAACTTGGATTTCTTGCATCTGCAATTTTAAATAAGAGCCATTATAATGATAGAGGAGAGTGTAATGAACAAACCTGATTAGTTGCATTTCCTGATATTTATTATCTCTTAAATTGTAAGGGTTTTTTTTTTTTCACAATTACTATTCTGCTGTTGCATTTTTTATTTGGCCTTTTGTACATATGCACTAGGCTGTAACCTTTAACTGTATGAGTGCCAAGTGTTTGCTCCGTAGTACCTTTGCATCCTTTCTCTCCCACAGCAAAGTAAGTAAATGAAGCAAAGAGGGCAGAGAAGCTCTGGCGCTAAAATAACTCTGCTGTGACCCTGAGAGCAGATGGAGCGAGTTAGTTTGTTGTCATTAAAAACTGTCGCCATGCAGTTTCCTGCATTATTGCACTGGGATTCTGCAGGGTAACCTTGTTCTGCGTTTGTAGTATCTCTTCAGCATTTGCTTTTGCAGTATTAGTGTTCTTTTCAACAAAATAATCATATGTATGATAACATTATGTAGGCTCAATATTACTTTGCTTTACTGGAAGTGGCAGGTCGATGGCTGTAGGGTGTTGTGAGACTTTGTTTTTCTTCATTTACAGATTTGCCACAACTATGTAGCCTCATCCTGCAAACTTGTACTCTTGGGTAAGCTTATTCCTGCCATACACAAAAGTTTAATTTTGTATAAGGAAGCAGCATGTGGATTCTCCAGTTTTTAAATTGTCTACTATTGGAAGTACCGGGACAGGGTGTAGTCCTAATAAGAGATTCTGAGTTTCCATCAAAGCTTGGAGACTTCTCTAGAGTGCTTTTGTAGTGAAACTTCTAAACCTACTCCACTGTCTAAAATTGCACTTGGTAAAAGCCTCCTGTGCGTAGTTGTGCAGTTCTCACAATTTTATCAGTGATACCTGGCAAGATAAAAAACTGTAAAAGCAGAGGTGAACTCGTATATCGCTCAGATGTAAGATCAGACAGGGTAAGTAACGTTTTTACTAGATGAGCACAAAAGCTTATGCAATATAGAAGTTGAACTCATATTCAAACCCAGTTACTCCATGTGGTGGATTGTGGGTTGTGTCTGACCATGGGTATGTAGATACTGAGTATATGGAGACTTTCTTCTGGGAAAATAACAACCGTGGGTTGGGAGATAGGGATCTTCTAGCAAGGCTAGTGTGCTGGCTGCTAGGCCAAGTAATGGTTTTTATTAATCAAGTTTGCCTTCAGAGTAGTCACAAGGAAATATGTTGTTACTGGGAAGCTGTTTCATTTGCAAATCCTCTGCATGAGGATATTAGAGGAAGGAGAGTAAAAGTGAAGGAAAATAATTCCTTATTGAACTAAATCCTTAAGCACCAATGTATGACTTTTTTTTTCTTTTTTCTTTTTAAAATCTTGAATTTAAATACGCATTCAGAAAATTATATCCAGTAAAGCTTTCAGAGAACACAGTCTTGACTGACTATTCTGAAGAAGGTTTTCTTACACATTTCTCATGCATAACAGTGTATCTGGAGTCTTAACAACATGCTAAAGCATTAGTTTGCACATTGCTTTTATTATTTCATGAATGGGAATTAAAAAAATTCATATATAGTGGTTTACACTTATGCTCTTTGCATGCAGATTTTATATATTTTAGAAAGTATCAAAAGTTATGTAGGCTTTGTGAAACAACTATAGGTTTCTGTTATTTTTATAGCTGCTAATGTGGAAAGCCTTAATACTAGTAACAAATTGCTGTTCTGTAGATGAATATTGCTGGAACTTCCAACAGAAGCCTCTATGGGTAGCAATGGGTGAGGCATACCTCATTCTTTAGGCCATCAAACTCTGAGATGAGGGTTAGAGGCCACGTTAATACTCAAGATGATCTTCTAATGCCAGGTAATATTTGTTTCTGCTACTTAATTCTGTGAGTCTTTGAATATATATTTACGTGTATGTTTTAAAGTTTGTATAGAACTTAAGCTAAACCTTAAAATATCTTTGTCAGTTTATTGGAATTAAATATAAACACACATGGACAAAACACAAATACATCAAGGAAAAGGTTAGAATTTGTAAGCCTTGTCTGCATTTGTATTTGCACCAGTGTGACTATAGTATAGATGCTTCTCTTGTGTCAGATAAGATTGATTTACTTAAAGGTTATTACTGTAAGCTTCATTACATCATCCTTGATTTGTTAATGATATAGTGTGCCTAATGGTTTGTATTCTCATCTATGGTATGGAGAGGGCTTTTTATTAATTTTTTTTTAAACATAGATAAAGACTTGTGCCTTCTTTTATTTTTTTTTTTTTTAGGAAAAAAAAAAAACCAACAAACCACAAAACAACTACCAAAGCCCATAACCAAAAAAACCCTAAACCAAAAAAACCCAACCCTTAAATTTTATCATTATCAAACTGTTTTTCAGTAGTTACTCTACTGACATTTGTGGTATTTAAGATGCTTGCGCCTTGTTTTGTTATTACCAGTCATTTTTGTCCTACACGCATGTGAGATACCCCCAGCTATTGATAGGGAGGGAAGGCCTTGTTAACTTCTTCAGTGAGAAGTTCTTTAGGATGATTTGTTTGATCATAGTAAATAAAGCAACATGTTTACTGAAAATCAGTTTTTGAGGCTCATCTTGTAAGTGTTCTTTGAAGCACTTTTTGGAAAGGTTTTGACCCTCTTGGGAGGAAACCAACCAATTTTGGTAGTATTTGAGTACCTCTCATTTTAAGTTGATAACAGCAGGGAAGCCTATATTACACTAGCTAGAAATGTTGATGTTTTCTCAAGTTGTGAAAATAGTGCTGTTCCTAGCTTTTCTTGTGGTTTCTTTCCCTCTCCTTTACCCTTTTCGAAGACTGGGCAGAAATGCCCAGGCCGTGTGCTCTGCCTGCTCTTCTCTGTACACTTTCTTGATGTTGCAGAGCTGTAGAACAGTATTTTGGGATGTAACGTCCTTCTGGCTGTATGTGTCCTCCAAAGGAGTTTGAATGGAATTTTAAGCTCAAGTTTAATCTCTTTGACTTTTCCTTGACTGGTTTCCCTAAAAATTTAGATCAGATTAAGCTGACACTGAGAGTTAGTGTGTGAATTGAATACTAGCTTGATGTGTTCGTGGATACCTTGAACTGTGGAGAAGACAGAAGTGTTATGTATTAGTTTGATGATACGTGTATACTTTCTGTTAATTTTCAGGTACAATGAGTTGCATGAATATAACCCAGAGAGGAACTTCTGACATATAATCTGTGCTTACGTTCAGAAGAGAAAGCATTGATGGGTATTAGCAAGTTGAACCTCCTTGGAATATAATACTTCCCATTTTTCAGGTTTAGTGAAGTTCTGAGGCTATAACTGTTGGCTTTCCCACCCCTTCTGCCCCCATGGCTGGCTACCTCTGTTCGTTACACTTCATCAGGACAGTTAATGGCACTCGATGGAAAATGACCCACAGTGTCTGACCTGCTGGATGTTCTGAGTTGGCTTTGTCTGTTACCAGAGTAACAGTGGTACAAATCAAAGTGGTGAAGAGTTGAATGGAATGTGCCAAGAATATTATCTGGTTTCTGTGCTCTTTATGCCCCTTCTTACATTGGCACATTTCTACTTAAAGCAAAATAAAAAAGATCTGTTGGTTTTTCTT